>CM038145.1:19147702-19678359 GCA_021437245.1 Aegilops speltoides | reverse complement strand
GAAATTAAGTTTGAATCTGGCGAGAATTTGAGAATAGTATTGTGATGAGTAAGGCATCTCCGACGGCAACCCGCAAATTTCATCCCGCCTTCGTCCACTGACATGGATGCGGGAGGCTGCCATCCAACCGTAGCCATTCAAACTCTTTTTCGACAAACTGGATGAAATTAGTGCAAACACGACCGGATTTCATCTAAACATGACGGATTTCATACAAACACGGCAAATTTTCATTAAATTTCGAACATTTATAACAAAAAAAACCGACCTGACCCTAAACCTATCCTAAGGCGGCGGCGCTCGGCATCCAGGCTGGTGTATTCCTACATCCACCGTCTCCATGAGCACCGGCGATAAGACCCGTGAAGTGAAGGTGCGTTTTCCGGCGAGCAAGAGTAGAACACGGGAGATGGATCGACCCACATGGGACACAAGGCCCTACCGCCTCCCGTGCCATGCTCATCCTCGAAGGAGTCCGCGACCTGTCCGTCACCGATGGACGTCAGGTCCATTGAAATGGTGGCACCGGCGTTGTCGTCGTCCCACAAGAGCGCCTGATGGTTCGTCGGCGGCGCGTAGGAGGCGCAGCTGGCGTTGTTCTCCTCCATGATCACCTGCAGTTGCGCCTCCGCTGCTCCCGCTTCCTGGCAAGCGGTGGCTTGAGATCAGACGACATCGTAGATGGCACGCTGCTCTGCGACAAAGTTGTGGTTCGCCGCCGCCTCCTCGCTTGCGCGCCCGCCGTAGATTTGGCCCTCCGCCAGCAGGTGGTGCTCCAGGAGGAAAATGTCGTACCGTTGTTCCTCCTTCTCATATTGGGACAAAGCCGCCGGCGCAGGCAGCACCTCTACCATGGCGGCGTTGTAGTGCGCCTGCACCTGCTCCATGGTGAAGCCAGCATGCACAGGAGGCGCGGGAGCCGGGGCGGTGTCATCGGAGTCCATCGTGGTCTCGTCCTCGTCGTCGGAGACCTCAGGCGAGCTGGCCGGCAAGCCGGCCTCGATCCGTCTGGCTCGGCGGCTATGCCAAGCAGCGGCAAGGGTGGCCACGGCGTGCTTCATCTCCGTGGAAAGGCTCTCCCACAGAACTTCGCTGCCTGTAATCATGGCGGATGTATAGTGCAAGGGAGGAGGATGGGGAGGGGCTTGTGTCGTGGTGTGAAGTTAGTCGGGTGCAGCCGCCTTTAAATAGTGGATTCCGGTGAGGCGAGGCGTCCGGGTGCGTCAATGCGGGGCGTCGGAGCGGGTTTCTCAGCCGGCGAGTCTGCTTAATGGCGGTACGGACGTGCATTGGCATTGAACGGGCATGGTAGATATCTATTCCGCCCCGTCCAGTCACGCATCTTCGGCATTGAACAGATGCGAGCACCGGAGACGTGTCGTGGGCGGCGCCCTCGGCCGGCGCGCCACTTCAATGCCGGAGGCAGTGAAAGGTTGCGTCCACCCTGAGCCGTCTTCAATGTTGAGCGGCGCGTTGTACAACGACATGAATGTGGGTAGCTGGCGCCGGGCGAGAACACGCGCGGGTGAGGGAGAAGGGGTTTTGGTGGGGCCGGGTGATTAGAAGCGGGCGTGGTATCGGCCCAGACTCCCGCAAAGTCCTCCTCACATTTGTTTCTGGTTTACGGGAAAAATCACGTCCAGACCGCGTCGCTGACTCATACAAGCCCATGTTAGAAAACTTTCGTTGTCCGGACCCATGCGGAAGTTTACGTGTCCTCGTTGGAGACGCCTTAGATATGTGCAAACAAAGCTGTAGTTGTTAGGGCATCTCCAGCCGCGCCCCCAAGAAGGCCTCCCCAAGCGATTTTTTCGCGCCAGCGCCGAAAAAACGGCCCAGTCGCGCCCCCAGGAGCCCGATTTTCACCTGCTTGGGCCGAAAACAGCGCCGGCGGACCCAGCCCGAACCCGGCGCGCTGGGGGGCGCCGGGGCGAGTTGTTTTGGTGCGAAGAAGCCGCGGGCCAGCCGCGTCAGCGACTCGGCGCCTCGTCTCCCCCCAACGGCCTCGGTTCCCGTGGGAAATCAATGGCAAGGCTGCCGCCGGTCAGCCTTGCCATTGCTTCCTTCACGGGGCGCTTCACGGGACGGCGCGCCAACGCCTCCCCTCCCTCGCACGCGTACACACGGGCGCAGCCCGACTATAAAAGCCGGCAGCCTCCACTCCACTCTCCTGTACCCACACCAGCCCCGCCCGCCCCGTCGCCGCCGTCCAGCCCCTCCCACTCCCTGCCTCTCCCGAGCATCGTCGCCATGGCAGAACATTTCCCGGAGGCGGCGGCGGCAGCAACCGGCGCCCGTTCGCTCCATGGCTCGAGTCTGGCTCTGTTCAGCGAACATCCGGCGTCGCCGGTTTATGCGCGCCGGGCCATCGGGTGGAGACTCAGCCGGGAGTGCCCATTCCCCGTTGCCGACGCGTGGCGGCGAAATGCCGCCGAGGAGGTCGAGATCGTCGCGCACATCCCTACCGACGCCTCCCTCCCCGATGCGCCGCCGACAACCATGCGGCTCGGGCGGCGTATTCAGCGCCGCCAGCAGCAGCGATGGCGTCCAACGGCAGCGCGCCGGTGGTCGTGAGTGGCGAAACAGCAAAGCGCCGCCTCTAGTGGGGCGTCCCCGGCCACACACTCGAGGGCGTGCTCACGCACCTCGAGGGCGGCAACGACCCGCCGTTAGCGTACCCCCCGGCGCAGCACCCGCGCGTCGGGCCATGGGCGCCAAGGCGGTTCGCGTCCTCCTCCTCCTCTTCCTCCTCCTGATCCTCGTCGCACTCCTCCGGCACTCCGGCCCTGCTCGGCGTCAAGGCCGAGCCCGCGGCGGAGTCGCCACTCGGCCGGCGCACTCGCAGCGCCGGCGTTGTCATCAACGAGGGCGGCCGGCGCTGTAACGCCCCGGATTCGATGCGCCAGGTGTCTGCCAATTATTTGCCGTTGTTTCCATGTCATTTGCTTGCGTGTTGCATTTTATCATGTCATCATGTGCATTTCATTTTGCATACATGTTCGTCTCATGCATCCGAGCATTTTCCCCGTTGTCCGTTTTGCAATCCGGCACTCCTATGTCCTCTGGCGTTCCCCTTTTGTCTCTCGTTGTGAGCGGGTGTTAAACATTCTCGGAATGGCCCGAGGTTTGCCAAGCGGCCTTGGTATAGCACCGGTAGACCGCCTGTCAAGTTTCGTGCCATTTGGAGGTCGTTTGATACTCCAACGGCTAACCGGGTAATCGTAAAAGCCTCTTTCTCCTTGCAGCCCAACACCCCTTCCAAAGTGGCCCAAAGCCCAGCAAACTCCCCTCCATGCTCTCGGTCGTTCGATCACGATCGCGTGGCCAAAAACCACTCCTCATTTGGACTCTCCTAGCTCCCCCTACCTATAAATAGGCCTCTCACCCCGAAATTTTCGTCCAAACCCTAGCCTTCTTCCTCCTCCCGCCGACGGACACGTCCGAACCGGGCCGGACATGTCCGCCCGTCCCCGCGCCACCGCTCCCAGCCTCTCACGTCGCGCCACGTCAGCTCCCCCGCCGTCTCCACCGCGGGCCCGCTCGGCCCATCTCGGACCCTTGGGCCCGAGGCATCCGCCGCCGCAGCCAGATGGGCCGTCCCCCAGCGCCTGCCTCCGGGCCTTGCGCCATCCGCGCCCGCGTCGGCGGCTCTCCCTTGATCGCGGCGCCTCCCCGCCGCGCCGCCCGACAGCGCCCGGCCTGAAACCCGGCGCCTCGCCGCGCCCGCGCCGCGCGCCACCGCGAACCCGCGGCGGCCCGCCGCCTCGCCGTCGGGGCCTCGACTCGCGCCTCGCGCCGCTTTTCGGCCGCCCTCCGCCGCCCGTCGTCCCGACCCGCCGCCGCCTCGGCCCTGCCGCCCGCCGCCCCATACCGTCGGCCAGCGCCGCCTCGTCGGGCCGGACCTCAACATCGCGCCGCCCTCGCCGATCGCCTCCGTCGCCAGCTTCGCCTCGCCCGGAGGTCGCAGCCTCGCCGGATCTGGGGAAGGTGGATGAGATCCACCAACCCCGGGAACCAAACGTTCCTCCCCGAGTCGTACCGCGCCGTCCCGGTACCCCGAGATCCAGTTTCTGCGAGGGTATAATTTCATCTAAGTCCCCAGTTTTTCATATAATTATGCCATGTTCATCGGTTTGTATCTCTGCATCCGTAGGTCCGTTTTGTGCGTGTAATATATCAAATTGTTCGACTCGACGAGTAATTCATTTCGCTTCATTGCATCATTTTCATTTGAGCTCATCTTGATGCCCGAAATGCTGTTGGAAGAGTGCATGTTGGTGTTAACCTGCTGAAACTGTTATAACTTGCTCATTTGTCATTTTTGCCATGATTGATGTGTGCATCTTATGAGGTTGATGTCTACATGTGTTTTGATCTATGCTATGCCATCTTTCCTGTGGTGCCAACCATTTATTTTTGCGAGTTGTGTGCTGAGTGCATCAAGCTTGTTAAGGAGGGTAGTTGCTGTTGCTGTTTTCCTGATAGATGCTGTTATATTTTGTTGCTATGTTAACATGTTGCTACTAGTCATTCTATGCATAATCTGAAGATGTTCTATAAACATGTTTTGATCTTCATGTCTTTCTCTATCCATTCATGCCCCTGGTTGCATTTATAGCTTGTTGTAGATTGTTCATATCTTGCTCCAAAGTTGCTTAATGATGTTGCTGTCAGCCTGTTAACATTAAGTTCAATGTTTCCATGTGTTTTGCTAGTGATCCATGCACCCTATGAACTTGCTCTTGCCATGTATAGCTTCACAAATATGTCTTCTTACTGTTGGTTGCCTTGCCATGCCATGTATTGCTCTGTGGTGAGTGGTTCAAGCTCACCGACATGCCTACTTATTATTGTTCCTGCCATGTATGAATATGTAATATAACTTGCCATGTTTACATGGGTGCCATTATATTTTCTGTGCCTTTTTGGCTCATTGTCAGTAAGGGACTCTTGTTCTATGCATTTAGTAGTATCATGCCATGCCTTTGTTTGCCATTATAAGTTCCTGTAACATGTTGTTTCACAGCTCTAAACATTGCAACCTGATGTTATTTCTGCTAAGTCTGAAACTGTTATTATTTGCAATCTTACCATGTCTTTTTGAGCATGTTCTAGTGATTTCTGGAGATAGCTCAGTGTTCATGTTTTGTAGTGCTTTACCTGTACTTCATGCCCATGCCTT
The DNA here is from genome assembly GCA_021437245.1 of Aegilops speltoides. Taxonomy (NCBI): domain Eukaryota; kingdom Viridiplantae; phylum Streptophyta; class Magnoliopsida; order Poales; family Poaceae; genus Aegilops; species Aegilops speltoides. The sequence goes on along the minus strand of CM038145.1, from coordinate 19,673,177 downwards.
TTTTTCTCGTTGAGATACTGTAGCATGTTGTTTTAATGCTTGCATTATGCCTAGTTGCTGTTTTGGACAGATTGTTGTTAAGACTTGTATAGAGTGTATGTGTTGCACCATTGCTCCGTTTTGAGTGTGCTCTATATGAAACTTGCTTGATTTTGCATGTAGTTTCATATTATCATGTTGCATCCTTGTTTTGGTGTGTTTGGTTGATGTTTGGGTGCATTTTGCATCAATGCCATGCTTAACTTGTTTTGCTCATATCTTCTAGGCCGTAGCTCCGAACCTAATGAACTTTATATGTAACTTGACTAGAATTTCGTGTAGATCATCTTGGTGCATCTTAACTTGCTATTTAACAACTTGAACATAAGGTTTATTCAGTTCTGGACCAATTTCGAAATTTGCATATGAGGACTTACCGGAATTGTTATATGTTGTTCCCGGCCTCATTTAAACTTGCTTTGATGTGTTGTTCTTGTTTGCATCATCTCTTGCCATGAGTAGCTTCATGTAGCCTTGTCATGCATCATGCTTGTTGTGCATCATGTCTTGTCTATGTGTGGTGTGTTTACCATGTTGTGTGCTGCTTCTCGATAGTTCCCGTTTCGTTGCGATCGTGAGGATGCGTTCGTCTACGTGTGGTTCGCCTTCGTGGCTTCATCTTCTTCATGGACTCGTTCTTCTTCCTTGCGGGCTTTCAGGCAAGATGACCGCTACCCTGAATCTCACTACTATCATTGCTATGCTAGTTGCTTCGTTCTATCGCTTTGCTGCGCTGCCTATCATTTGCTCTTCAAGCCTCCCAAATTGCCATGAACCTCTAACCTTTGACACCCTTCCTAGCAAACCGTTGTTTGGCTATGTTACCGCTTCGCTCAGCCCCTCTTATAGCGTTGTTAGTTGCAGGTGAAGTTGAAGATTGCTCCATGGTGGACAGGGTTTATGTTGGGATATCACAATATCTCTTATATTATCAATGCATCTATATATTTGGTAAAGGGTGGAAGGCTCGGCCTTATGCCTGGTGTTTTGTTCCACTCTTGCCGCCCTAGTTTCCGTCATACCAGTGTTATGTTCCCGGATTTTGCGTTCCTAACGCGGTCGGGTGATTTATGGGACCCCCCTGGCAGTTCGCTTTGAATAAAACTCCTCCAGCAAGGCCCAACCTTGGTTTTACCATTTGCCTCACCACCACCTACACCCTTCCCTTGGGTCGGCCAACCCAAGGGTCATCTTTATTTTAGCCCCCCCAGGCCAGTGCTTGTCTAAGTGTTGGTCCAAACTGAGCTGCCTGCGGGGCCACCTCGGGGAAACTCGAAGTCTAGTTTTACTCGTAGCTAGTCTCATCCGGTGTTGCCCTGAGAACGAGATATGTGCAGCTCCTATCGGGATTGTCGGCGCATCAAGCGGCTTTGCTGGTCTTGTTTTACCATTGTTGAATGTCTTGTAAATCGGGATTCCGAGACTGATCGGGTCTTCCTGGGAGAAGGTCTATTCCTTCGTTGATCGCGAGAGCTTGTCATGGGCTAAGTTGGGACACCCCTACAGGGTTTAAACTTTCGAGAGCCGTGCCCGCGGTTATGTGGCAGATGGGAATTTGTTAATGTCCGGTTGTAGATAACTTGACACCAGATCCGAATTAAAACGCATCAACCGCGTGTGTAGCCGTGATGGTCTCTTCTCGGCGGAGTCCGGGAAGTGAACACGGTTTCTGTGTTATGTTTGACGTAAGTAGGTGTTCAGGATCACCTCTTGATCATTGCTAGCCTCATGACCGTTCCTTTGCTCCTCTTCTCGCTCTCATTTGTGTATGTTAGCCACCATACTTGCTTAGTCGCTGCTGCAACCTCACCACTTTACCCTTTCCTTTCCCATTAAGCTTTGCTAGTCTTGATACCCATGGTAATGGGATTGCTGAGTCCTCGTGGCTCACAGATTACTACAACAACAGTTGCAGGTACAGGTTATGCGATGATCTTGACGCGAGAGCGATGTATGCTTGTTTGGAGTTCTTCTTACGCTTCTTCTTGATCGAGGATAGGTTCGGTCGGCAGCACTGGCTAGCGAGGTGGATGTCGTTTGAGTTTTGTTTGTGTTTCATCCGTAGTCGGATGATGCTCATATGTATGTTGTATTGATGTATTAGTGTGGCATTGTATGCGTTATGTATGTATCCCCATCTATTTATGTAATGTTGATGTAATGATATCCACCTTGCAAAAGCGTTCCAATATCTTGGTCTATCCTTGGTGGGACCTTGAGTTCCTTTTGGATAGGGTCGCATATTGGGCGTGTTTCAAGTTGGTGTCGAGCCTCGACCGACCCTAGGAGCCCCTTGATTGATCGTGTAGTTTGGCGTTAGGAGTCTAGAGAAAACTGTTTCCTGAGTCTAGTTATATCGGAGAGTAGGAATTCTTTTTACTCCTCAGCCCCTTCGTCGCTCTGGTGAGGAATCTTGACGTAGGTGTTTTGAACTACTCCTCTTCCCCTTCAAATTTTTCTTTAGGTTCACGCAGTTGGTTTTCCATTCGTTGGTTCTCATCTCTTTTCATCCGGTGTGTTTCTCGTCAAGCTGATTCGAACCTCTCTCTCTTTGGGAGATCAATCCTCAGCTCTTTCGATCGATGTTGTTTCCCTGTCCGAAGTTGTCCTTGTTTTTTCCACCCACCCACCCTTTTTCTCCTCGGAACCGGAGTCCGTAATCGAGTATCCATCCTACTCGTGCGAAGTCTTTGTTTCTTTCCTCAATGATTTCAACCGGTGTTTCATCTTAAAGTCATTCGTCGGTTTCCCTTTCCAAGTTGCCTTTGTTTTCCGCCTCCCACCATCTTCTTCTCGGAGTCTGACTCTCTCTCGTCCATCTATTTCATTCGTGCGGAACCTCTTCAGTCCTTCGTCAATTATTTCAACCGGTGAATTCTCATCTCGGTGGACATTCTTCATCTCTTTTCTTTCCGGTGGACTTAATTCAAGTTTTTCGGGTTGAGCATATACTTTCCCTCAGCTCAAATGTTTTCCCCTTGCTTGTTCAACTCTCGCCAGTTTATCATTCCGGAGTTCGCAAGACATCTCAGGAGATTCGTCTGTGTTCCAATTAATTCGAGGGTGTCACCTCATTCAAATATTTCAATTGTTCCGGTGCATCATCTATCTTTTCAACAATACTTTTCAACGGTGTTATCTCTTCAGTGGGCCCTAACCCACAGGTCTTTTCCCAGGATCTTACCTGACTCTTCTAATTACCCCGAAGTTTTCTCAATTCTTTTCAAAGTATGACGTAAGAATGGATTCCATCAGTCACATGCCTTCTCCAAGATCACTTTCAAATTCTTTTCATTGTTGGCTCAACCTCTTTGCTTTTCATTCTTCCGGAGTATCTCAGTAATTTCGGTGGTGTTTCTCGTCGTCATTCTCAACTTTGAAGACCGAAGAAGAGTTTTTCCTCTAAATCTTGTCCGTTCCTCGGAGATTCGCGGTGCTAGCTCGATGTTATCCTATCAAATTGTTTCAAGTCGTACAAATTCTTTTCATCCATCCGGAGCATTTCAGGAGTTGCTTTCCCTCTCGATCATCCGGAGGCCATCTTTTCGGGAGATTTCTTCGTTCTAAGTTTCCAGCTTCGGTCGGCTCAATATTATTCCGGTGCTTCGTTCAAGTATGCTTCAATCAGTTCGCGATCCCTTTGTTATCTTGTCTCTTTTATCCCTCAAGTATCTTTGTGCTTTTCTAATTCTTCCCGGTGATTCATTCTCTTTCATCAGTCATTTCCAAATTCTTACGGTGGTTCTTTCAGATTCTTTTCCCTTTGTCATCATTTAAATCTATTCGTTCTTTTCTATCCTACGGTGGTTCATGAAGACCTTCTCAAGTTTGCGATATGTCACTTCTCAATCCTTTTCAAGAAGAATAAGTGGTATGCATAATCCATTGCTTGTCATCAATTTAATTTGATGAAGGATAAGCATACAATAAATCTTATTCTAATTTTCCTCAAAGCAATTAATCCCTTCCATCGAGTTTGTTCTTGATGAATAAATTCTAGTTCAAGTGTTTTCATCTTTTTCTTTTCGGAGTTCAAATTTCCTCGGCCATCTCGTCGAACCCCCATCTAAATCATCGCAGGGCCTTAACCTTATTCTTTCCATCCTTGAATTTTATCTCGTCATTCTTTTGTTACCGGAGCTCTTCACGGTGGCTTGTCATGATTTAGTTCATTCTTCAACAGTACAACAAGATTTTGTTGGAGGAGTTCAAGTATCTTTTCTTCTTGCTTCTCGAAGTGTAATTGATTCTCCGTATTCTTTTGAAGTGGAATTTTGCATTTCTTTGGTCTTCTCAGATATTCAAGCATTTGCTTGTGGCACAGTTTCACCTCAAATTTGAGAGGATTTTCCATAAGTCCACAACAAACTTATTTTTTTGTTGTTGATTTTCTCAGCAACCTCGTTAAATCTTTTCTTCTAAGGAGTCTATCTAATTCATTCGTGGTGAAATTTGTTGTTCTCTTATCCGTTCTTTTCATTCCACTATTTTAATTCTCTAGGAGGCATTGTGTTGTTCATCTCACCAAGGTCATCCCATCTTGTGAAGTTCATGTTTTATTCTTTTCTATCTTGTTCTAACCGGAGTGATTTCAGGTGTCTATCTTGTTTCCATGAGCTTTTGATTCTCGTCATATCGGCCGTTCCTCTTTCTACCTGAGTGCTCTCGACTTGGTTCATCTTTTCTCTTGCGCTCTTATTTCACCTCATCCTTTTCTCTTCCGTCTAGGTCCTAATATCTCGGGGCGAGATCTCTTGTTAGTGGAGGAGTGTTGTAACGCCCGGATTCGATCGCGCCAGTGTCCATGATTATTTGCCGTTGTTGCCATGTCATTTGCTTGCGTGTTGTATTTTATCATGTCATCATGTGCATTTCATTTTGCATACATGTTCGTCTCATGCATCCGAGCATTTTCCCGTTATCATTTTGCAACTGCACTCCTATGTCCTCCGGCGTTCCCCTTTTGTCTCGTTGTGGCGGGTGTTAAACATTCTCGGAATGGCTCGAGGTTTATAGCGGCCTTGGTATAGCACCGTAGACCGCTGTCAAGTTTCGTGCCATTTGGAGGTCGTTTGATACTCCAACGGCTAACCGGGTGTAGTAAAGCCTCTTTCTCCTTGCAGCCCAACACCCCTTCCAAAGTGGCCCAAAGCCCAGCAAACTCTCCTCCATGCTCTCGGTCCAAAAACCGCTCCTCATTTGGACTCTCCTAGCTCCCCCTACCTATAAATAGGCCTCTCACCCGAAATTTTCGGTCCAAACCCTAGCCTTCTTCCTCCTCCGCCGACGAACACGTTCAACTGGCCGGACATGTCTGCCCGTCCCCGCGCGCCGCTCCCAGCCTCTCACGTCGCGCCCGTCGGCACCCCGCCGCCCGTCTCCACGCGGGCCCGCTCGGCCCATCTCGGACCCGCCGAGCCCGAGGCATCCGCCGCGCCGCCCAGCCTGGGCCCGCCCCAGACGCCTCGCCTCTCCGGCCCCTTGCGCCATCCGCGCCCACTGTCGGCGAAGCTCTCGCTTGATCGCGGTGCCTCCCCCCGCGCGGCCGGCAGCCCAGCCTTGCCCGAGCCAGCGCCCGCGCGCGCGCGCTTGCGCCGCCGCCGCGCGAACCCCCACGCCGCCGCCGCCTCGCCGCCGGGGCCTCGACTCCAGCGCCTCGGCGGCCTTTCGCCGCCCTCCGCCGCTGCCGTCCCGACCCGCCGCCGCCTCGGCCCTGCTCGCCGCCGCCCCATGCCGTCGGCCTCGCGCGCCGCCTCGTCGGAGGCCGAACCTCACCGTCCCGCGCCGCCCTCGCCAGTCGCCTCCGGTCGCCGCTCGCCTCACCGAAGGTCGCAGCCTCGCCGGATCCGGGGAAGGTGGATGAGATCCACCAACCCCGGGAACCAAACGTTCCTCCATGAAGTCGTCACTGCGCCGTCCGTACCCGAGATCCGGTTTACTGCGGTATAATTTCCTCTAAGTCCCCAGTTTTTCATATAATCATGCCATGTTCATCGGTTTGTATCTCTGCATCCGTAGGTCCGTTTTGTGCGTGTAATATATCAAATTGTTCGACTCGACGAGTACTTCATTTCATTTCATTGCGTCATTTTCATTTGAGCTCATCTTGATGCCCGAAATGCTGTTGGAAGAGTGCATGTTGGTGTTAACCTGCTGAAACTGTTATAACTTGCTCATTTGTCATTTTTCCATGATTGATTTGTGCATCTTATGAGGTTGATGTCTACATGTGTTTTGACCTATGCTATGCCATCTTTCCAGTGGTACCAACCATGTATTTTTTCGAGTTGTGTGCTGAGTGCATCAAGCTTGTTAAGAAGGGTAGTTGTTGTTGTTGTTTTCCTGACAGATGCTGTTATATTTTGTTGCTATGTTAACATGTTGCTACTAGTCATTCTATGCATAATCTGGAGATGTTCTATAAATATGTTTTGATCTAAATGTCTTTCTCTATCCATTCATGCCCCTGGTTGCATTTATAGCTTGTTGTAGATTGTTCATATCTTGCTCCAAAGTTGCTTAATGATGTTGCTGTCAGCCTGTTAACATTAAGTTCAATGTTTCCATGTGTTTTGCTAGTGATCCATGCACCCTATGAACTTACTCTTGCCATGTATAGCTTCACAAATATGTCTTCTTACTGTCGGTTGCCTTGCCATGCCATGTATTGCTCTGTTGTGAGTGATTCAAGCTCACCAACATGCCTACTTATTATTGTTCCTGCCATGTATGGATCTGTAATATAACTTGCCATGTTTACATGGGTGCCATCATATTTTCTGTGCCTTTTTGGCTCATTGTCAGTAAGGGACTCTTGTTTTATGCATTTAGTAGTATCATGCCATGCCTTTGTTTGCCATTATAAGTTCCTGTAACATGTTGTTTCACAGCTCTAAACATTGCAACCTGATGTTATTTCTGCTAAGTCTGAAACTGTTATTATTTGCAATCTTACCATGTCTTTTTGAGCATGTTCTAGTGATTTCTGGAGATAGCTCAGTGTTCATGTTTTGTAGTGCTTTACCTGTACTTCATGCCCATGCCTTTTTTACTCGTTGAGATACTGTAGCATGTTGTTTTGATGCTTGCATTATGCCTAGTTGCTGTTTTGGACAGATTGTTGTTATGACTTGTATAGAGTGTATGTGTTGCACCGTTGCTCCGTTTTGAGTGTGCTCTATATGAAACTTGCTTCATTTTGCATGTAGTTTCATATTATCATGTTGCATCCTTGTTTTGATGTGTTTGGTTGATGTTTGGGTGCATTTTGCATCAATGCCATGCTTAACTTGTTTTGCTCATATCTTCTAGGCCGTAGCTCCGAATCTAATGAACTTTATATGTAACTTGACTAGAATTTCGTGTAGATCATCTTGGTGCATCTTAACTTTCTATTTAACAACTTGAACATAAGGTTTATTCAGTTCTGGACCAATTTCGAAATTTGCATATGAGGACTTACCGGAATTGTTATATGTTGTTCCCGGCCTCATTTAAACTTGCTTTGATGTGTTGTTCTTGTTTGCATCATCTCTTGCCATGAGTAGCTTCATGTAGCCTTGTCATGCATCATGCTTGTTGTGCATCATGTCTTGTCTATGTGTGGTGTGTTTACCATGTTGTGTGCTGCTTCTCGATAGTTCCCGTTTCGTTGCGATCGTGAGGATGCGTTCGTCTACGTGTGGTTCGCCTTCGTGGCTTCATCTTCTTCATGAACTCGTTCTTCTTCCTTGCGGGCTTTCAGGCAAGATGACCACTACCCTGAATCTCACTACTATCATTGCTATGCTAGTTGCTTCGTTCTATCGCTTTGCTGCGCTGCTTATCATTTGCTCTTCAAGCCTCCCAAATTGCCATGAACCTCTAACCTTTGACACCCTTCCTAGCAAACCGTTGTTTGGCTATGTTACCGCTTCGCTCAGCCCCTCTTATAGCGTTGTTAGTTGCAGGTGAAGTTGAAGATTGCTCCATGGTGGACAGGGTTTATGTTGGGATATCACAATATCTCTTATATTATTAATGCATCTATATATTTGATAAAGGGTGGAAGGCTCGGCCTTATGCCTGGTGTTTTGTTCCACTCTTGCCGCCCTAGTTTCCGTCATACCGGTGTTATGTTCCCGGATTTTGCGTTCCTAATGCGGTCGGGTGATTTATGGGACCCCCGACGGTTCGCTTTGAATAAAACTCCTCCAAAGAAGGCCCAACCTTGGTTTTACCATTTGCCTCACCACCACCTACACCCTTCCTTGGGTCACCAACCCAAGGGTCATCTTTATTTTAGCCCCGGGCGGTGCTTGTCTAAGTGTTGGTCGAATCGAGGCTACTGCGGGGCTACCTCGGGAAACTCAAGTCTGGTTTTACTCGTAGCTAGTCTCATCCGGTGTTTCCACGAGAACGAGATATGTGCAGCTCCTATCGGGATTGTCGGCGCATCGGGCGGCTTTGCTAGTCTTGTTTTACCATTGTCGAAATGTCTTGTAAACCGGATTCGAGACCGATCGGGTCTTCACGGAGAAGGTCTATTCTTCGTTGATCGCGAGAGCTTGTCATGGGCTAAGTTGGGACACCCTGCAGGGTTTAAACTTTCGAGAGCCGTGCCCGCGGTTATGTGGCAGATGGGAATTTGTTAATGTCGGTTGTAGATAACTTGACACCAGATCCGAATTAAAATGCATCAACCGCGTGTGTAGCCGTGATGGTCTCTTCTCGGCGGAGTCCGGGAAGTGAACACGGTTTCTGTGTTATGTTTGATCATTGCTAGCTTCACGACCATTCCTTTGCTCCTCTTCTCGCTCTCATTTGCGTATGTTAGCCACAATACTTGCTTAGTCGCTGCTGCAACCTCACCACTTTACCCTTTCCTTTCCCATTAAGCTTTGCTAGTCTTGATACCCATGGTAATGGGATTGCTGAGTCCTCGTGGCTCACTGATTACTACAACAACGATTGCGGTACAGGTTATCACGATGATCTTGACGCGAGAGCGATGTATGCTTGTTTGGAGTTCTTCTTACGCTTCTTCTTCGATCGGGGATAGGTTCGGTCGGCAGCTGGGCTAGCGGTGGTGGATGTCGTTTGAGTTTGTTTGTGTTTCATCCGTAGTCGGATGATGCTCATATGTATGTTGTATTGATGTATTCGTGTGGCATTGTATGCGTTATGTATGTATCCCCATCTATTTATGTAATGTTGATGTAATGATATCCACCTTGCAAAAGCGTTCCAATATGCGGGTCTATCCTTGGTGGGACCTTCGAGTTCCTTTTGGATAGGGTCGCATATTGGGCGTGACAAGTTGGTATCAGAGCCTCGACCGACCCTAGGAGCCCCCTTGATTGATCGTGTAGTTTGGCCGTTGTGGAGTCTAGAGAAAACTGTTTCCTTAGTCTAGTTATATCGGAGAGTAGGAATTCTTTTTACTCCTCAGCCCCTTCGTCGCTCTGGTGAGGAATCTTGACGTAGGTGTTTTGAACTACTCCTCTTCCCCTTCAAATTTTTCTTTAGGTTCACGCAGTTGGTTTTCCGTTCGTTGGTTCTCATCTCTTTTCATCCGGTGTGTTTCTCGTCAAGCTGATTCGAACCTCTCTCTCTCTCTCTTTGGGAGATCAATCCTCAGCTCTTTCGATCGATGTTGTTTCCCTGTCCGAAGTTGTCCTTGTTTTTTCCACCCACCCACCCTTTTTCTCCTCGGAACCGGAGTCCGTAATCGAGTATCCATCCTACTCGTGCGAAGTCTTTGTTTCTTTCCTCAATGATTTCAACCGGTGTTTCATCTTAAAGTCATTCGTCGGTTTCCCTTTCCAAGTTGCCTTTGTTTTCCCACCCTCCCACCCTCTTCTTCTCGGAGTTTGACTCTCTCTCGTCCATCTATTTCATTCGTGCGGAACCTCTTCAGTCCTTCGTCAATTATTTCAACCGGTGAATTCTCATCTCGGTGGACATTCTTCATCTCTTTTCTTTCCGGTGGACTTAATTCAAGTTTTTCAGGTTGAGCATATTCTTTCCCTCAGCTCAAATGTTTTCCCCTTGCTTGTTCAACTCTCGCCAGTTTATCATTCCGGAGTTCGCAAGACATCTCAGGAGATTCGTCTGTGTTCCAATTAATTCGAGGGTGTCACCTCATTCAAATATTTCAATTGTTCCGGTGCATCATCTATCTTTTCAACAATACTTTTCAACGGTGTTATCTCTTAAGTGGGCCCTAACCCACAGGTCTTTTCCCAGGATCTTACCTGACTCATCTAATTACCCCGAAGTTTTCTCAATTCTTTTCAAAGTATGACGTAAGAATGGATTCCATCAGTCACATGCCTTCTCCAAGATCACTTTCAAATTCTTTTCATTGTTGGCTCAACCTCTTTGCTTTTCATTCTTCCAGAGTATCTCAGTAATTTCGGTGGTGTTTCTCGTCGTCATTCTCAACTTTGAAGACCGAAGAAGAGTTTTTCCTCTAAATCTTGTCCGTTCCCCGGAGATTCGCGGTGCTAGCTCGATGTTATCCTATCAAATTGTTTCAAGTCATACAAATTCTTTTCATCCATCCGGAGCATTTCAGGAGTTGCTTTCCCTCTCGATCATCCGGAGGCCATCTTTTTGGGAGATTTCTTTGTTCTAAGTTTTCAGCTTCGGTCGGCTCAATATTATTCCGGTGCTTCGTTCAAGTATGCTTCAATCAGTTCGCGATCCCTTTGTTATCTTGTCTCTTTTATCCCTCAAGTATCTTTGTGCTTTTCTAATTCTTCCCGGTGATTCATTCTCTTTCATCAGTCATTTCCAAATTCTTACGGTGGTTCTTTCAGATTCTTTTCCCTTTGTCATCATTTAAATCTATTCGTTCTTTTCTATCCTACCGGTGGTTCATGAAGACCTTCTCAAGTTTGCGATATGTCACTTCTCAATCCTTTTCAAGAAGAATAAGTGGTATGCATAATCCATTGCTTGTCATCAATTTAATTTGATGAAGGATAAGCATACAATAAATCTTATTCTAATTTTCCTCAAAGCAATTAATCCCTTCCATCAGAGTTTGTTCTTGATGAATAAATTCTAGTTCCAAGTGTTTTTCATCTTTTTTCTTTTCCGGAGTTCAAATTTCCTCGGCCATCTCGTCGGAACCCCCATCTAAATCATCGCAGGGCCTTAACCTTATTCTTTCCATCCTTGAATTTTATCTCGTCATTCTTTTGTTACCGGAGCTCTTCACGGTGGCTTGTCATGATTTAGTTCATTCTTCAACAGTACAACAAGATTTTGTTGGAGGAGTTCAAGTATCTTTTCTTCTTGCTTCTCGAAGTGTAATTGATTCTCCGTATTCTTTTGAAGTGGAATTTTGCATTTCTTTGGTCTTCTCAGATATTCAAGCATTTGCTTGTGGCACAGTTTCACCTCAAATTTGAGAGGATTTTCCATAAGTCCACAACAAACTTATTTTTTTGTTGTTGATTTTCTCAGCAACCTCGTTAAATCTTTTCTTCTAAGGAGTCTATCTAATTGATTCGTGGTGAAATTTGTTGTTCTCTTATCCGTTCTTTTCATTCCACTATTTTAATTCTACCGGAGGCATTGTGTTGTTCATCTCACCAAGGTCATCCCATCTTGTGAAGTTCATGTTTTATTCTTTTTCTATCTTGTTCTAACCGGAGTGATTTCAGTGTCTATCTTGTTTCCATGAGCTTTTGATTCTCGTCATATCGGCCGTTCCTCTTTCTACCTGAGTGCTCTCGACTTGGTTCATCTTTTCTCTTGCGCTCTTATTTCACCTCAACCTTTTTCTCTTCCGTCTCGGTCCTAATATCTCGGGACGAGATCTCTTGTTAGTGGAGGAGTGTTGTAACGCCCCGGATTCGATGCGCCAGGTGTCCGCCAGTTATTTGCCGTTGTTGCCATGTCATTTGCTTGCGTGTTGTATTTTATCATGTCATCATGTGCATTTCATTTTGCATACATGTTCGTCTCATGCATCCGAGCATTTTCCCCGTTGTCCGTTTTGCAATCCGGCACTCCTATGTCCTCCGGCGTTCCCCTTTTGTCTCTCGTTGTGAGCGGGTGTTAAACATTCTCGGAATGGCCTGAGGTTTGCTAAGCGGCCTTGGTATAGCACCGGTAGACCGCCTGTCAAGTTTCGTGCCATTTGGAGGTCGTTTGATACTCCAACGGCTAACCGGGTAACCGTAAAAGCCTCTTTCTCCTTGCAGCCCAACACCCCTTCCAAAGTGGCCCAAAGCCCAGCAAACTCTCCTCCATGCTCTCGGTCATTTGATCACGATCGCGTGGCCAAAAACCGCTCCTCATTTGGACTCTCCTAGCTCCCCCTACCTATAAATAGGCCTCTCACCCCGAAATTTTCGTCCAAACCCTAGCCTTCTTCCTCCTCCCGCCGACGAACACGTCCGAACCGGGCCGGACATGTCCGCCCGTCCCCGCGCCGCCGCTCCCAGCCTCTCACGTCGCGCCACGTCAGCTCCCCGCCGTCGTCTCCACCGCGGGCCCGCTCGGCCCATCTCGGACCCGCCGGCCCGAGGCATCCGCTGCGCAGCCAGCGAAGGCCGGCCCCTGACGCCTCCGCCTCCGGGCCATGCGCCATCCGCGCCCGCCGTCGGCAGCTCCCGCCCGATCGCGGCGCCTCCCCGCCGCGCCGCCCGACAGCGGCGGCTTGCCCCGAGCGCCTCGCGCCGCGCCTTGCGCCCCGCCGCCGAACCCGCTTGCGGCCCGCCGCCCTCGCCGCCGAGCCTCGACTCCGCGCCTCCGGCGCTGAGGCCGCCCTCCGCCGTCCGCCATCCCGACCGCCGCCGCCTCGGCCTGCTTCGCCGCCGCCCCATGCCGTCGGCCTCGCGCCGCCTCGTCGGGGCGGACCTCACCATCCTGCGCCGCCCTCGCCAGTCGCCTCCGGTCGCCGCTCGCCTCGCCGAAGGTCGCAGCCTCGCCGGATCCGGGGAAGGTGGATAAGATCCACCAACCCCGGGAACCAAACGTTCCTCCCCGAGTCGTACCGCGCCGTCCCGGTACCCCGAGATCCAGTTTCTGCGAGGGTATAATTTCCTTTAAGTCCCCAGTTTTTCATATAATCATGCCATGTTCATCGGTTTGTATCTCTGCATCCGTAGGTCCGTTTTGTGCGTGTAATATATCAAATTGTTCGACTCGACGAGTACTTCATTTTATTTCATTGCATCATTTTCATTTGAGCTCATCTTGATGCCCGAAATGCTGTTGGAAGAGTGCATGTTGGTGTTAACCTGCTGAAACTGTTATAACTTGCTCATTTGTCATTTTTGCCATGATTGATGTGTGCATCTTATGAGGTTGATGTCTACATGTGTTTTGACCTATGCTATGCCATCTTTCCAGTGGTGCCAACCATGTATTTTTTCGAGTTGTGTGCTGAGTGCATCAAGCTTGTTAAGGAGGGTAATTCTTTGTTCTTTGTTTTCTGACGAGATCTTTGTTATATTTTGTTGCTATGTTAAAATGTTGCTACTAGTCATTCTATGCATAATCTGGAGATGTTCTATAAACATGTTTTGATCTAAATATCTTTCTCTATCCATTCATGCCCCTGGTTGCATTTATAGCTTGTTGTAGATTGTTCATATCTTGCTCCAAAGTTGCTTAATGATGTTGCTGTCAGCCTGTTAACATTAAGTTCAATGTTTCCATGTGTTTTGCTAGTGATCCATGCACCCTATGAACTTGCTCTTGCCATGTATAGCTTCACAAATATGTCTTCTTACTGTTGGTTGCCTTGCCATGCCATGTATTGCTCTGTTGTGAGTGGTTCAAGCTCACCAACATGCCTACTTATTATTGTTCCTGCCATGTATGAATCTGTAATATAACTTGCCATGTTTACATGGGTGCCATCATATTTTCTGTGCCTTTTTGGCTCATTGTCAGTAAGGGACTCTTGTTCTATGCATTTAGTAGTATCATGCCATGCCTTTGTTTGCCATTATAAGTTCCTGTAACATGTTGTTTCACAGCTCTAAACATTGCAACCTGATGTTATTTCTGCTAAGTCTGAAACTGTTATTATTTGCAATCTTACCATGTCTTTTTGAGCATGTTCTAGTGATTTCTGGAGATAGCTCAGTGTTCATGTTTTGTAGTGCTTTACCTGTACTTCATGCCCATGCCTTTTTTTTCTCGTTGAGATACTGTAGCATGTTGTTTTGATGCTTGCATTATGCCTAGTTGCTGTTTTGGACAGATTGTTGTTATGACTTGTATAGAGTGTATGTGTTGCACCGTTGCTCCGTTTTGAGTGTGCTCTATATGAAACTTGCTTGATTTTGCATGTAGTTTCATATTATCATGTTGCATCCTTGTTTTGGTGTGTTTGTTTGATGTTTGGGTGCATTTTGCATCAATGCCATGCTTAACTTGTTTTGCTCATATCTTCTAGGTCGTAGCTCCGAATCTAATGAACTTTATATGTAACTTGACTAGAATTTCGTGTAGATCATCTTGGTGCATGTAGCCTTGTCATGCATCATCTCTTGCCATGAGTAGCTTCATGTAGCCTTGTCATGCATCATGCTTGTTGTGCATCATGTCTTGTCTATGTGTGGTGTGTTTACCATGTTGTGTGCTTCTTCTCGATAGTTCCCGTTTCGTTGCGATCGTGAGGATGCGTTCGTCTACGTGTGGTTCGCCTTCGTGGCCTCATCTTCTTCATAGACTCGTTCTTCTTCCTTGCGGGATTTCAGGCAAGATGACCGCTACCCTGGATCTCACTACTATCATTGCTATGCTAGTTGCTTCGTTCTATCGCTTTGCTGCGCTGCCTATCATTTGCTCTTCAAGCCTCCCAAATTGCCATGAACCTCTAACCTTTGACACCCTTCCTAGCAAACCGTTGTTTGGCTATGTTACCGCTTCGCTCAGCCCCTCTTATAGCGTTGTTAGTTGCAGGTGAAGTTGAAGATTGCTCCATGGTGGACAGGGTTTATGTTGGGATATCACAATATCTCTTATATTATTAATGCATCTATATATTTGGTAAAGGGTGGAAGGCTCGGCCTTATGCCTGGTGTTTTGTTCCACTCTTGCCGCCCTAGTTTCCGTCATACCGGTGTTATGTTCCCAGATTTTGCGTTCCTAACGCGGTCGGGTGATTTATGGGATCCCCCTGACAGTTCGCTTTGAATAAAACTCCTCCAGCAAGGCCCAACCTTGGTTTTACCATTTGCCTCACCACCACCTACACCCTTCCCTTGGGTCGGCCAACCGAAGGGTCATCTTTATTTTAGCCCTCCGGGCGTTGCTTGTCTAAGTGTTGGTCCGAATCGAGCTACTCATGGGCCACCTCGGGGAAACTCGAAGTCTGGTTTTACTCGTAGCTAGTCTCATCCGGTGTTTCCCTGAGAACGAGATATGTGCAGCTCCTATCGGGATTGTCGGCTCATCGGGCGGCTTTGCTAGTCTTGTTTTACCATTGTCGAAATGTCTTGTAAACCGGGATTCCGAGATCGATCGGGTCTTCCAGGAAAAGGTCTATTCTTCGTTGATCGCGAGAGCTTGTCATGGGCTAAGTTGGGACACCCCGCAGGTTTAAACTTTCGAGAGCCGTGCCCGCGGTTATGTGGCAGATGGGAATTTGTTAATGTCCGGTTGTAGATAACTTGACACCAGATCCGAATTAAAACGCATCAACCGCGTGTGTAGCCGTGATGGTCTCTTCTCAGTGGAGTCCGAGAAGTGAACACGGTTTCTGTGTTATGTTTGACGTAAGTAGGTGTTCAGGATCACCTCTTGATCATTGCTAGCTTCACGACCGTTCCTTTGCTCCTCTTCTCGCTCTCATTTGCGTATGTTAGCCACCATACTTGCTTAGTCGCTGCTGCAACCTCACCACTTTACCCTTTCCTTTCCCATTAAACTTTGCTAGTCTTGATACCCATGGTAATGGGATTGCTGAGTCCTCGTGGCTCCTGATTACTACAAAAAGTTGCGTGTACAGGTTATGCGATGATCTTGACGCGAGAGCGATGTATGCTTGTTTGGAGTTCTTCTTACGCTTCTTCTTCGATCGGGGATAGGTTCGGTCGGCAGCCTGGGCTAGCGTGGTGGATGTCGTTTGAGTTTGTTTGTGTTTCATCCGTAGTCGGATGATGCTCATATGTATGTTGTATTGATGTATTCGTGTGGCATTGTATGCGTTATGTATGTATCCCCATCTATTTATGTAATGTTGATGTAATGATATCCACCTTGCAAAAGCGCCCAATATGGGTCTATCTTTGGTGGGACCTTGAGTTCCTTTTGGATAGGGTCGCATATTGGGCGTAACAGCGCCTCCTCCTCGTCGGCTCCTCGCGCTTCGTCAAGCCAAAGACGGAGCGGTGTCTTGGCCGGTGAAGACAGAGCCGGTGGCGCCGTGAAGACGGAGCAGGGGCTGGCGCCGGTGAAGGCGGAGTTCGACGACGACGACGCCGCCCTAGAATGGGCGCGCCAGACTCCATTGCGATGGAAAAAGCGCGCCGAGAAAGCGCGGCGAGCGCCAGCCGCGCCCTTCACGCCGCCGAGGGCGCCGACCGCGGCGCGACGAAGACGGGTCGTTGTCGTATGCGACAATGACGACGACGACGACGCGCCGCCGCCGATCCACCATGGCGATGCGGGTCCAGCCGAGGCCAGCGTCAAGGAGGAGAAGGCCGACAACGACGATGGCAAATGCGACGGCGACGACTTCAGCCCCTTTCTTTTTAGATTAGCTTAATGTAATGAAAATCGCGAATTTCGCGAAATTTGCCATGTTTATGAAATTTAACTACTCTTTTATCATAACTTCATTGAACGGCCTTTTTTAAAACACTACTTTGGGCGGACGGTTGGCGACGACTACGCCCCAAGGCCTTTCTTTGCGTCGGCTCACCCCGGGCGCTTTTAGACGCCGAGGGGCCAACGGTGAAGATGCCCTTAGGTAGCTCCACGAAAATACCACTCGAGGCGGGGATGGTGATCCAACTAACTCGACTGATCAGTCGAGAAGCATCGCACCGAGGGCATGAGTATATTTTAAACTGTTGTGCACACACCACCGACAATCCTCACATGCACAAGCCGGTGAAAACACCTACTCAGATAAGATCATGACAGGTTATCTATGTACTGTCAGTCTAGTTTTGCACTTGTGATTTGTGAAGGTCAGATTCGAACGGTATCACTGAGGAAAGGAAAGCTCGGGTAGCAGAAACAGCTATCAAGTATAGAAGCTAATCTCTACTCCCACGTCATCTATGCTATGCTTTCAGCATCACGGCACTAGAAATATACAACACGCCACTGTTTGTGCTATTGTACTACCACTATGTTTTCTTCACAATTTTATAAAACTTTATACCTAAATCCTAAAAAGTGGTCGAGTGCCACCTTGTCTTACCCACAAGACGCCTCGCGCGCCGTCCGATCCAGATCCAATGATCGCCAGCCCGTGGGAAAGCCACCGCCCGTTGTTATCGAGGCGCGCGCCAGTGTCCCTCGGTCGTGGCGCCCCGTCGAGACCCAGGCGTTCGCTGCGGTTTCATCTCGCCCTCCACTCTCCCACTCCGCCCCATTCAAATCGCTCCTCGAAGCGGCGCGTGAGCGCATCCCTTCCAATCCCCCTCTTCCCCAACCGCGGTCGAATCCGTGAGCAGCCGACGGCGAGGCGGGCTATTCGATGTGGCAGCGCCGCCAAGCGAGGGCGGGACAGCGAAGTGCGGGCGAAAGGAAGGCGGTGCAGCGGCGGAGACGCGACCGAGGAGGGACGACGCACGACGCCTTGCCTTGGCGGCGACCAGACCGAGACGCGGCAGAGGAGAAACGGCGAGCGCGGCCGTTGTTCTGGTTGGCGCAGAAGGGCAAAATCGCGGCGAATCCCCGGTATGTGCGTAGATCTCTTCTGGTCATGCGCGTTTAGGTTGTCCAAATCGACGCGCTCTGCCGCTCCGCCATGGTCAGGGAGGAACGCAGCAGGCGACGTCGTCGGCGGTTGTTGTAGAAGTGCCGAATCGCGGCCGGGTCGATGCGCCTTCCACGGTTGAATAAATTGACGAAATCGAGCAGCAGGTTGTAGACTCGATGGAGAACTCGTTAGTTTGGAGAGGGACGACCACACGAGGGCATTTTTCGTGGTTCATAGGGGTACTGTTGAACTAAGTTTTGGTAGCACTCGAAGGCAAGCATTTGGTGTTGCTCGGGGGTACTATTTTGAGGCTGATGTGTGAATGGCTTGCCTCAATATGGTTCGTCGTTACTGCAGAGGCGTTTTGATGGTGTTTTGATTTAGTGCACGAATAATGCTTATCCCATGTCAACGTTGCCCTTGTTTTGTGAGCGACTTGCTGTTATGGTTCATGTGTTGCTCGCGCAGTGGTTCATGTGTTTTGATTTAGTGCGGTGACGGTAATGCCTCTCCCATGTCAATGTTGTCCGCTTCTCGTGGCATGAACTTGCTTGAGATTTTTCTTCACCGTAAGCATTTTCATTGACTAGACAACAACATTCACAGGATGCTCATATAGTTCAGAGTAACCTTATTTGTCATGCACCAAAATGGAATTATGCTATAGGTTCATATTTGGTGGAAATGTTTGTGTATTAGGGTTATGTGCTCTGGTTTGACATTTTGGTGTTTGTTTTGACCGACTTGTAGATATATATGTCAGTCTTTCTTTAAGTTTATGACTTAGTTTGTCATGCTTTTTTTTTGTCGGAGTTTTGCTAGTCATTGCTCGAATTGGACTCAATTGTTGCCTAGTGTGCATTCAAGGTTTTGTGTTCTATCGACATGCGCAAACAACTACTCACAGGATGCTCATATAGTTTCCTAGCACCTTTTTTTCATGCAACAAATGCAGATCTCGCTATATGTTCATGTTTGGTGAAATGTTTTGTGCATCGTGGTTATGTGTTGTGCTTCGACGTTGGTGTTTGGCTTCGAGCGAGTTGTAGATATGTATGCCAGCTTTGCTTAAGTTATGTGACTTAGTTGTCATGATTTTTTTGATGGAGTTTTGCTAGTCAGTTGCCTGAATTGGCCTCAACTGTTGCCTAGTGTGCCTGGCTCTGAAGGTTTTGTTAGTCAGTTGCCCTAATAAGCCATCAACCGTTTTTTTTTTTGTCCAGCGTCTTTTTGTGTAATGCTTGGCTTTTTGCTCAAGCTTTTATCGTGCATTTGCCTGAAAATGCCATTATGTGTTGCCTAGCGTGCACCATACGACCGTATTTTTGTGTGAATCTCAAACTTGCTCAAGCTTTTTTAGCCGGTTGCCTAAAATGCCAACATGTGTTGCTGTGGATAATTGACGTGGAATAGGTTGTTTGTTGTCCCTTGCGGTGATGCTTTTTTACTTAGGTGTTTTGTATGCATGTTTGTATTAATGTTGTAACATATATTGAAAAATCAGATAGGTTACGATGCTTTTCATTGCCCATTTTTTTTCTAAATTGCTGTTCATCTAAATATGCAGCAGAATTTAGATGGCTGGATCAAGCCACGACGCCTCAAGATCTCATGGGGACGAAGAGCATCAAGCACAGAGGTGTGCACATGCTCAGAGTTTTTATGTTCTTACTGCATTTAAGAGATTTTGTTTTCCATTTTTATTCATTTTTGTGTTTTCTATCTTCCACCACTGAGCAAAGGCACAAATATCTGGGTACAAGCGATGAGAACTAAAGCAAGAACAGAAGGGGAAGCGCTCACGATATCATTAGTAACGATAATAGCAACGAGAGCCAAGCTGCAGATGTGGGAATAAAATGAAGGTTGTGCAGATGTCGACCAACCTCCAAAAGCAAAACGCCAGAAGACGGAGGAGGCGAGGTATTTTGCATAGTTGCCTCGGTTTCAATCAGCAATTGCTCACAATATGCATAAGTTACCTATTGTGGATCCTCATCTATGTTTTGCTAATCCCTTTTTTCGCGTTTTTTCCTTGTGTGCTATAGGGTCGAGGAACAGGCATCTCTGCGAGGCTCTTCAAGTTGAACAAGGACTTGGTCCTCGACCAAAAGGGTGTCATCATCGCAAAAGAATTTGGCGGCATTCTCGACCTTGCAAATGAGTAGCATGCCCGGAGATCTTAGCGGTGGATAATGAAGCATTACGATCCGGAGATTTCGCAGATAGTCATTCCGTAAAGGGGAAGATTCCCGAGATGCCGCTAGTGTTCGCAGGATATGGGGTTTGCCTAACAAAGGCAGGAAGGTGTGCTTCGAGAATCGGCCCGAAATCACAAAGGCAATGTACAGATTTACAACATCACATCAAGAACTCACCAACCCTCGCGTAATGGTGCAAGATGATTGTAGACATGGGAGGGTCTCACGATGATGACTTTGCCCGCTATTGGCTAGCTCTTGTTTTTTCGTGCTTCCTTGCCCCTTCAACTAGTTTGAGCATTTCCCAAAGAGTTTCCAGCGGTCATGGATGTCAATGGAATAACGGAAACCAACATATGCCGCTTTGTTGTTGATCAATTAAAGCTTATGCTCACTTCCAAGCGTGCCAACAAGAAGGCTGTTTGTTGTTGTGTTTTCCACCTCGCCGTAAGTGCTTCAAGCTGTTTTATTTTTTAAGCATCCATTGTTTACTTATCTTTTCTTTTTCTTTTGCAATCATTAGCTAACTTAATGTTTCGCTTTTTTCCTTGTCTTTTACGCAGTTGTTGTACCTAGACTCTTTGGATGTTGATGAGCCAATCCCAAACTTGGTGCCAAGGGTTTCTGTCTGGAATTCAGATTTAATCTCCAGAGTCATCAAGAAGGACAGGAAGGCACCAGGAGAATACGGCCATTTGCGGGTAACGCAATTTCTCTGTTTTAGGATATAACACTACAATTGTTTTACAGTAGGCAATTCACTTTGAAAGAGCAGGCAAGTTAATGTACCTTTTTGGGCAAGTGCCATACATATATTTCAAGTTGGTCCAAGTAGTTATCAGAATTTTTCATTTGGCATGCACACAATTGGATTATGTCCACAGGAATGATTTGTGGGGTTGTTGTATTTTTCTAACAGTAGCTGCTGGAGTACATATTTTCATTAGCTTTTTTTTTGTCTGTGCAATTCACATGTTGGAAAGTAGCAATTTTATACATCCACCCAAGCAACTTATGTTCTGAAAACTAGCAACTTATCCAAACTAGTTATTCATTTTTGTTCATTACAGTATCCACTAAATAGTAGGCAACAAGACTATCAGCAGTACTGTTTTTCTTTCATTTTCTCAGTTCTTTTTTTTTGTTATGGGAGTGCTAGAATGTTGTCACTCATAGTTTTTTTAAATCTTCTTTTGCTATAAACCACCAGCTCAAGACGGAGTTTTCTCGGCAAAGGATGATAGCTTGTTTGGCAAGATGGACCACATCACCAAATTTGTTGCAGCAAGATCGCCGAGTCATATGACAAATCAAGAAGTTATCGAGCAACTGTTTTTTGCTTTCATTGCAGTTCCCTTTTTTATATTTTTAATAGGAGATATGTACTTATCATGTGTCTCTACCATCCACTTTCATGTTTTACGTAGCAAAAGAAGCTCACAGGTTGGTGCACGAAATGTGTTCTGTAATTTCTCATGCAATGGGGAAGCTCGTGGATCTGGGTCGGGAAGATAGACGACGATGAATGGGGACAAAGGAGGCAGATCCTACTATCGCGAGAGACAAGTAGGCGACAGCCTAATGTATGAGCAAGCGAGTACCGGCCGGAATAGACAGCTTACCAAGTGAGGAGGAGTCGTTTGATTCAGACAATGATGACAATGAGGCGGTGACAAAGGAAAGCGAGGGAGATGGCGAGATAAAGGCAAGCGGTGAAAGCGACGGCGATGAAAGTTCGACAGCGATGATGGTCATGATGGATCAAGTGGAGTTCAGGGAAATCAAGTAACTAGGAGCACCGGCCCTCACGGTTGACACGGGACTAAGACGGAAACGAGGACAACGATGATGATGAGGAAGAAGAGGATGATGAAAAGAAGATGGTGAAGGAAAGGAGGACGATGACGACGATGGGGATGGGGATGGGGATGGGGATGGCAAAGACAAGGAAGACGATGGGCAAGGGAAGCGGGATGAAGATGATGAAGATGACAATGAGGTGGTAACGGCGGTTCAGCAAAGATGGTGGTCCGATCGCACGAGGATCCCGCGGTGAGCGGTCGAGCAATGACGATGATGAACAATGCACGCTGCAATTTCGATTCAAAAGAAGAAGGACAGAAAGGCAAAGGATCGATGAGGCAGATAGCATCAGATAAAAGACCTTGTGTTGACAGAATTCAAAATGTTGTTTCCCAAGAACCACGCTTCCCTTTTTCAAGTGAAAGAAATGTGGGACATCGATGACATAACCATGGCTACCGGGTTAAGAGGATGTTCAAGAGTTGCTTAGAGGAAGACTTGGATTTGGGCTTGACATCCAACCCCAAGGAAATATGCCCAAAGGCAACTCGCGTAAAATAATGAGACAGCTTTACGCCGCCTAAATGAAGCTACTGTAACGTAAGATTGCTTCTCGAAACCAACTACCACCACTCCCACCATCAAAGAAGATGAAGAAAGCTGTCTGGCCAGATTGGAGCCATCCATGATGAACAAAACAGCAATGGATCCGCAAGCATATCGTGCCAAAATCCGATTTACTGCCAAGGGGAAAGCCAAGGCCAGCCATGAAAAAAGCTGGTCCTTCTCAAGAAGAACAACAAGCAAATTCAAACAAAAGAGGCAATTCATGGTGGATCCAAAGCTCAACAAGTAAAGAGTACAACATCAAGCTCAACAAGCAAAGTTGGAGATGAGGCAAGACCTCACAGGAGTAGATCCAAAGCTTTGGTTTTTTCATTCCCAAATGTCAAGCAAGTGGATCACATATTCGCAACTCAGTCCATGGAGGAGCAAGACAAGCTGCTTTTCAGCAAGTTCTGCAGAGGAAACACTGGACCCCACAAAAGCAAGGCCAACACAACCAAAGGAGGGTGCCACGGTGCTATAAGCACATAAATAGCAGCAGAGGACAACCACTAGTTGACTTAAATGGTCAATGCCTCCCCGCCTCGGGAATGTGACGCAATCACCAAGGTGCAAGACTTGAAGGCATCTCCGAGGCTCGATCATTAAACCATGCTGGTCACAAGAAGGACAAAGAGAACATCCTCCGGTACTATGTAACGGAGATCAATAGGATACAAAGACGTGCCCAAAGCTGTAACCATGGGAAAAAGCCCGAACAAAAGTTGCCAAGAGCCATAGGGAATTGCTCACCGCCAAACTGCAGTACTTGCCCAAGTGAGGCCATTTGTGTTCCGTATACAGAACTAATCGGCAGGGAATACTACACATTTTCTAATGTGGAGGAGTTGTACCACTAATTCATGCGTGTCAATGGGAAGGCAACCAATGCACTAGAAATCAATGTTCTAGGTGTGAGTGAGCTGCTTGCTAGGTGTGTTGATCCAAACAGCAAGAATGCCCAATCAAACTCCACAAATCACAGCTTAGCACCAAGTTTTGAGCAAAGGCACACCGAAGATCTAATGATTTTTTCAAAGAGTCTTGCCAAAGACCAAGTTTCGATCTAGGCATAGATGATTTGGCCACAAGATCTGGAGACAACAAAGCACACGAGCATGTTGGGTCAAGCACATTTGCAGAGCATGAGTTCAAGGAACTCCCAAAGACATAACCAGCCAATCATTGATATAACCGGGATGATTATCATTGGACATTGAAGGCATTGACCGTGTGTGCAAGCGTATGAAATGTGTACAAAACACGAAAAAAGCTCTAACCAAGGAGAAGTGGGGTCAGCAGCAAGGTTTACAGCAGTAGTAGCTCGAGAGATGCATCCACATCAATTCGAGAGAAGGATTATTAAGCCACCTCCTTGCAAGAGGTCACCATTTATTGACTATAATGAGAAGAAAGTCTACATGCCAAAACCCAAGCAAATAGATTGTATGCATCAGCTTATTTTGCATGGAAGAATTAATGAAGAAGAATCACCAGATGTGGATACCTGTATGACAAGATACCAATCCATTTCTTTTTTTGTCGACTTTTTGCACAATGCACTTCCCCACAGTGCAACTGGCTAGCATGTTCATCCAGCAATTCAAATCAGATTTAGAAGCAATCCACATCCGAATCGTGCAACTTGTCTTAGTGTGAAATTCTTTATTGTTCAAACAGTCTCCTTTTGAGATTACCTTTTGCCCATATTTTTTATAAGTTGTAATGGTGGTAAGCAAATTACGTATGATTTTTATGAGCTGAATGCCTCTCTTTTTTTTTTCATGCAGCCCAAGGGTAATTGAATATGAAAAGTACTTTGTCCTTGTCGTGAGCTCGCAAACTCAATGAAGAAGGGAGGTTTTGTCGTGAGCCACGAATGGAAGTTGGTATAGAGAGCATAATGATGAACTTGTCACCGTAATCAAAGAAGCTTGTGATGCGGTGAGGTTCTCGGTAAGAAGAAGCGAAGCAACTAAATGATGTAGTTTTGCGTTTCTTTCTTTTTTCTTTTTTTCACAAAAGGTCATGGTCATGCTGTATTCTTCTTTTTACACCAGGTCCAGATGCAAAACATGGAATTGAACGCCAGAGCTCATTTCCGGTTCAAGAAGTCGAATCGCTTGGACCGTAAAGACATGGTATGTCAATGGTTTCTTCTTACTTTTCACCAATACATTATATATGACTCTTTATGGTAAAACTTTTCGCCAATGAAATTGCGCTCGTGACAAGTTGCTTACATATTCCCATAACTTGCTCGTGCATTTTTAGATGGTTGCTTACATAAGTACATAACTAGCACCCAAACTTGCATGTGCATGTACGCTTTCTTGATCCATGTCGTAATTTGCAAGAGCACAACAGAAAAAGTTGCTCAAATCCAGCTTCTAGTACCGGGCACTAACCCCATTTTGTTTCGTTCTAACAGATTATGTTCCCGATTTTAGAGAACATTGACAAGACAAAGCCTAAAACAGCAATCATTCTATGGATTTTTAACGTGAACATAAGGGATCGGCGTTTGAAGCTCTTGATTCTTGGAGGACGCTAAAAACAAGTCTCTAGATGTTTGTGCTAGGAAAATGGTTGCAAGTTTCCGGTGTCTATGGGAAGAGCATTACGCCAGATTCCGTGTCTCATTGGATGACTTTGGGCTTACCAACATCGACGCCCCAAAACAGTAACAATGAGTAAGCATCCACTTTTTTTCACATATTAACTATGCTTTTTGTTTTAGTTTTTACAAGTGACATAGAGGAAGCTAGCTTCTACCTAGAAGAAGTAGCTAACTAGAAAAGTTCTTTTTTCAATTTTTGTTTTAGGTTCGATTGTGGTGTTTTTGCTCGACAATAGCAAATGGATGGGAGGCAAGGGTTGTTCCAAATTTCACAATGGAGGATATTCCAAGCATAAGAAAACAGTTGACTAACACGTGGGTTGACAACACCAACAACAAGGCTCCATGGAAAAGCATACTCAAGTTAGCATAGGTCGGTTGTTTTCCCCTCATCATGGGCTACCTCGGGAAACTCAAGTCCGGTTTACTCAGAAGCTAGTCTCAAAGGTTTCCTCGAGAACCAGATATGTGCAGCTCCTATCGGGATTGTCGGCGATCGGGCGGTTTTGTTAGTCTTTTTTACCATTGTCGAAATGTCTTGTAAACCGGATTCCGAGACCGATCGGGTCTTCCCGGAGAAGGTCTATTCTTCGCTGATCGCGAGAGCTTGTCATGGGTTGTTGGGACACCCTCGCAGGTTTAAACTTTCGAGAGCCGTGCCCGGCGTTATGTGGCAGATGGGAATTTGTTAATGTCCGTTGTAGATAACTTGACACCAGATCCGAATTAAAATGCATCAACTGCTGTGTAGCCGGATGGTCTCTTTCGGCGGAGTCCGGAAGTGAACACGGTTTCGTGTTATGTTTGATCATTGCTAGCTTCACGACCATTCCTTTGCTCCTCTTCTCGCCTCATTTGCGATATGTTAGCCACAATACTTGCTTAGTCGCGTCGTAAACCTCACCACTTTACCCTTTCCTTTCCCATTGCTTTATAGTCTTGATACCCATGGTAATGGGATTGCCGAGTCCTCGTTTACAGACACACAACAACAGCTAGGTGTACAGGTTATGCGATGATCTTGACGCGAGAGCGATGTATGCTTGTTTGGAGTTCTTCTTTCCGCTTCTTCTTCGATCGTGGGATAGGTTCCGTGTCGGCAGCCCGGCTAGCAGTGGTGGATGTCGCTTGAGTTTCGTTTGTGTTTCATCCGTAGTCGGATGATGCTCATATGTATGTTGTATTGATGTATTCGTGTGGCATTGTATGCGTATGTATGTATCCCCATCTATTTATGTAATGTTGATGTAATGATATCCACCTTGCAAAAGCTGCCCAATATGCGGTCTATCTTGTGGACCTTCAGTTCCTTTTGGATAGGGTCATATTGGGCGTGATAAGTTGGTATCGAGCCTCTAATTTACCCTAGGAGCCCCTTGATTGATCGTAGTTTGGCCGCTGGAGTCTAGAGAAACTGCTTTCTTAGTCTAGTATCGAGAGTAGGATTCTTTTACTCCTCAGCCTTCTGTCGCTTCCTGTGAGGAATCTTGACGAGGTGTTTTGAAACTCCTCTTCCCTTCAAATTTTTCTTTAGGTTCACAGCTTGGTTTTCCGCTCGCTGGTTCTCATCTCTTTTCATCCGTGTGTTTCGCTGTTGATTCGAACTCTCTCTCTTTGGGAGATCAATCCTCACTTTTCGATCGATGTTGTTTCTCGTCCGTTGTCCTTGTTTTTTCCACCCACCCACCCTTTTTCTCCTCGAACCGAGTCCGTAATCGAGTATCCATCCTACTCGTATAAGTCTTTGTTTTTTCTCAATGATTTCAACCGTGTTTCATCTTAAAGTCATTCACGGGTTTCCTTCCAAGTTGCCTTGTTTTCCCACCTCCCACCCTCTTCTTCTCGGAGTTTGACCTCTCGCCCATCTATTTCATTCGTATGAACCTCTTCATTCTTCACAATTATTTCAACCGTGAATTCTCATCTCGTGGACATTCTTCATCTCTTTCTTTCCGTGGACTTAATTCAAGTTTTGAGTTGAGCATATTCTTTCCTCAGCTCAAATGTTTTCCCTTGCTTGTTCAACTCGCCAGTTTATCATTCCGGAGTTCGCAAGACATCTCAGGAGATTCGTCTGTGTTCCAATTAATTCGAGGGTGTCACCTCATTCAAATATTTCAATTGTTCCGGTGCATCATCTATCTTTTCAACAATACTTTTCAACGGTGTTATCTCTTAAGTGGGCCCTAACCCATGTGTCTTTTTCCCGTGATCTTACCCGACTCATCCATAATTCTAAGTTTTCAATTCTTTTCAAAGTATGACGAAGAATGGATTCCATCACCACATGCCTTCTCCAAGATCACTTTCAAATTTTTTCATTGTTGGCTCAACTCTTTGCTTTTCATTCTTCCGTAGTATCTCAGCATTTCGTGGTGTTTTCGTCATTCGTCTCAACTTTGAAGACCAAGAAGAGTTTTTCCTCTAAATCTTGTCCGCTCCCTCGAGATTCATGGTGCTAGCTCGATGTTATCCTATCAAATTGTTTCAAGTCATACAAATTCTTTTCATCCATCCGAGCATTTCAGAGTTGCTTTCCTCTCGATCATCCGGAGGCCATCTTTTGGGAGATTTCTTTGTTCTAAGTTTTCAGCTTCGGGTCGGCTCAATATTATTCCGTGCTTTGCTCAAGTATGCTTCAACAGTTCATGATCCCTTTGTTATCTTGTCTCTTTATCCTCAAGTATCTTTGTGCTTTTCTAATTCTTCCCGTGATTCATTCTCTTCATCAGTCATTTCCAAATTTACGGTGGTTCTTTCAGATTCTTTCCCTTTGTCATCATTTAAATCTATTCGTTCTTTTCTATCTACCGTGGTTCATGAAGACCTTCTCGTTTATGATATGTCACTCAATCCTTTTCAAGAAGAATAAGTGGTATGCATAATCCATTGCTTGTCATCAATTTAATTTGATGAAGGATACATACAATAAATCTTATTCTAATTTTCCTCAAAGCAATTAATCCTTCCATCGAGTTTGTTCTTGATGAATAAATTCTAGTTCCAAGTGTTTTTCATCTTTTTCTTTTCCGAGTTCAAATTTCTCGCCATCTCTGGCTCGGAACCCCCATCTAAATCATCGCAGGTTTTAACCTTATTCTTTCCATCCTTGAATTTTATCTCATTTTTGTTACCGAGCTCTTCACTGGCTTGTCATGATTTAGTTCATTCTTCAACAAAGACAACAAGATTTTGTTGAGGAGTTCAAGGAATTTGCATTTCCTTGGTCTTCTCGTATATTCAAGCATTTGCTTGTGGTACAAATCAATTCTCAAATTTGAGAGGATTTTCCATAAGTCCACAACAAACTTATTTTTTGTTGTTGATTTTCAAGAACCTCAAGTAAATTTTTTCTTCTAAGGAGTCTATCTAATTGATTCGTGGTGAAATTTGTTGCTCTTTATCCGCTCTTTTCATTCCACTATTTTAATTCTACCGAGGCATTGTGTTGTTCATCTCACCAAGGTCATCCCATCTTGTGAAGTTCATGTTTTATTCTTTTTCTATCTTGTTCTAACCGGAGTGATTTCAATGTTCATCTTGTTTCCATGAGCTTTTGATTCTCGCCATATCGGGCCGCTTCTCTTCTACCTGAGTGCTCGATTTGGTTCATCTTTTTCTTGCGCCTTATTTCACCTCAACCTTTTCTCTTCCGTCTCGGTCCTAATATCTCGGACGAGATCTCTTGTTAGTGGAGGAGTGTTGTAACGCCCGATTCGACGCTGCGCCAGTGTCCGCCATTATTTGCCGTTGTTGCTATGTCATTTGCTTGTGTTGTATTTTATCATGTCATCATGTGCATTTCATTTTGCATACATGTTCGCCTCATGCATCCGAGCATTTTCCTGGGTCTGCTTTTGCAATCCGCAGACTTATGTCCTCCTCTGCCTCTTTTGTCTCTCGCTAGCGGGTGTTAAACATTTCTTGATTTGCTGCCTTGGTATAGCACGTAGACCGCCTGTCAAGTTTCGGCCATTTGGAGGTCGTTGATACTCCAACGCTAACCGTAAACCGTAGCTCTTTCTCCTTGCAGCCCAACACCCTTCCAAAGTGGCCCAAAGCCCAGAACTTCTCCTCCATGCTCGTCATTTGATCACCAACAAACCCCTCATTGGACTCTCCTAGCCCCCAATATAAATAGGCCTTCACCCCAATTTTCTCCCAAAGAAGCCTTCTTCAATCGGGCGATGACACCGCCTGGGTTCCCTCAAGGCCACGCCCTAGCCTCTCACGTCGCTCCACGCCAGTTTCTTCGCTCATACCATTCGGACCGCCAGACGATTGCTGCCTGCCCCACGCCTGGCTCGCCTCAAGGCCATTCTGGCCACAAGTAGCTTTTCCCGCTCGATCGCTGGCGCCTCTTTTCATTGCCGCTTCGACAGCGCTGGCTGGCTCGAATGCTACCACAAGGCTTTACGCTGGGCCATGAATCCTCTGCTACGGCTGCCTCGCCATTGCTCAAGGCCTGGGGTTGCTGCCGTCACATCTCAGCCCGCCACGCTGCTGCCCCGCATTTCGCTGGCCGCTTTGCTGCGCCTCATCCGCTTCGCTTGAGAGGCCGACTCACCATCTTGGCTACCGCCAGCCGCTTTCCATTAGGTTTCAGATTTGCTGATCTGGGGATAAGATCCACCAACCCCGGAACCAAACGCTCCCCAGTCGCATCACATTGGCCCCTTGCACTTTGAGATCCAGTTTTCGCGAGGGTATAATCATGCCTGTTCATCGTTTGTATTCTGCATCCGTAGGTCCGCTGAAAGCGTAATATATCAAATTGTTCGACTCGACGAGTACTTCATTTTATTTCATTGCATCATTTTCATTTGAGCTCATCTTGATGCCCAAATGTCATTGAAGAGTGCATGTTGGTGTTAACTCAAAACCGTTATAACTTGCTCATTTGTCATTTTTGCCATGATTGATGTGTGCATCTTATGATGATGTGTTGATGTTCCATACCATGTATTTTTCAGTGTGCGGCAAAGCTTGTTAAGGATGGTCATTGCCGCTTTCCGATGATGTCTGCTAGCTATGTTAAAATGTTGCTACTAGTCTATGCATAATCTGAGATGTTCTATAAACATGTTTTGATCTAAATATCTTTCTATCCATTCATGCCCTGGTTGCATTTATAGCTTGTTGTAGATTGTTCATATCTTGCTCCAAAGTTGCTTAATGATCACTGCTACATTTGGTTTGTTTCGTGTTTTGCTAGTGATCCATGCACCCTATGAACTTGCTTGTTTTGTTATGCTTATATGTCTTCATGTTCTTTCTTGCCATGTATTGCTCATGTTGTGAGTTCAAGCTCACCAACATGCCTACTTATTATTGTTCCTCATGAATCTGTAATATAACTTGCCATGTTTACATGGGTGCCATCATATTTTTCAGGCTTTTGGCTCACGTCAAGGGACTTTGTTCTATGCATTTAGTAGTATCATGCCATGCCTTTGTTTGCCATTATAAGTTCTTGTAACATGTTGTTTCACACTCTAAACATTGCAACCTGATGTTATTTCGCTAAGTCTCAAATCTATTTGCAATCTTACCATGTCTTTGAGCATGTTCTAGTGATTGGAGATAGCTTTGTTCATGTTTTGTAGTGCTTTACCTGTATTTCATGCCCATGCCTTTTTTTTTCGAGATACTGTAGCATGTTGTTTTGATGCTTGCATTATGCCTAGTTGTTGCTTTTGGACAGATTGTTAGACTTGTTGTATGTATAGTTACTGCTGTTCGCTTTTGAGTGCTCTATATGAAACTTGCTTGATTTTGCATGTAGTTTCATATTATCATGTTGCATCCTTGTTTTGGTGTGTTTGTTTGATGTTTGGGTGCATTTTGCATCAATGCCATGCTTAACTTGTTTTGCTCATATCTTCTAGGTCGAGTCTCAATCTAATGAACTTTATATGTAACTTGACTAGAATCGTAGATCATCCATGCATCATCTCTTGCCATGAGTAGCTTCATGTAGCCTTGTCATGCATCATGCTTGTTGTGCATCATGTCTTGTCTGTGTGGTGTGTTTACCATGTTGTGTGCTTCTTCTCGATAGTTCTCGCTTTCGTCATGATCGTGAGGATGCGCTCGCTCACGCAGTGGTTCGCTTCTCGTGGCCTCTTCTTCATAGACTCGTTTTTCTTCCTTATGGATTTCGTAAGATGACCATACATCGATCTCACTACTATCATTGCTATGCTAGTTGCTTCGTTCTATCGCTTGTCATAACGCTTATCATTTGCTCTTCAAGCTTCCCAAATTGCCATGAACCTCTAACCTTTGACACCTTCCTAGCAAACCGTTGTTTGCTATGTTACCGCTTCGCTCAGCCCCTCTTATAGCGCTGTTAGTTGCAGTGAAGTTGAAGATTGCTCCATGGTGGACAGGGTTTATGTTGATATCACAATATCTCTTATATTATTAATGCATCTATATATTTGGTAAAGGGTAGGCTCGCCTTATGCCCGTGTTTTGTTCCACTTCAGCGCCTAGTTTCCGCCATACCGTGTTATGTTCCCAGATTTTATGCTCCTAACGCGGTCGGGTGATTTATGGATCCTCGACGCTTCGCTGAATAAAACTCCTCCCAAGGCCCAACCTTGGTTTTACCATTTGCCTCACCACCACCTACACCCTTCCCTTGGGTCGCCAACCCAAGGGTCATCTTTATTTTAGCCTCCCGGCCGTTGCTTGTCTAAGTGTTGGTCCGAATCGAGCTGATACCAGGGCCACCTCGGGAAACTCGTCCCAGAAGGTCTCATCCGTGTTTCTCGAGAACGAGATATGTGCAGCCCTATCGGGATTGTCGGCTCATCGGGCGTTTTTTAGTCTTGTTTTACCATTGTCGAAATGTCTTGTAAACCGGATTCCGAGACTGATCGGTCTTCCCGGGAAAAGGTCTATTCTTCGCTGATCGCGAGAGCTTGTCATGGGTTGTTGGGACACCCCGCAGGTTTAAACTTTCGAGAGCGTCTGCCGTTATGTGGCGATGGGAATTTGTTAATGTCCGTTGTAGATAACTTGACACCAGATCCGAATTAAAACGATCAACGCAGGGTAGTAGTGATGGTCTCTTCTGGAGTCCTGAAGTGAACACGGTTTCGTGTTATGTTTGACGTAAGTAGGTGTTCGTGATCACCTCTTGATCATTGCTAGCTTCACGACCGCCTTTGCTCCTCTTCTCGCCTCATTTATGTGATGTTAGCCACCATACTTGTTTAGTCGCTGCCGCAACCTCACCACTTTACCCTTTCCTTTCCCATTAAACTTTGCTAGTCTTGATACCCATGGTAATGGGATCCGAGTCCTCGTGGGCTCGCGATACTACAAAAAGTTGCAGGTACAGGTTATGCGATGATCTTGACGCAGAGCTATGTATGCTTGTTTGGAGTTCTTCTTCCGCTTCTTCTTCGATCAGGATAGGTTCCGTGTCGGCACCGGGCTAGGTGGTGGATGTCGCTTGAGTTTCTTGTTTGTTTCATCCAGTCGGATGATGCTCATGTATGTTGTATTGATGTATTCGTGTGGCATTGTATGCGCTGTATGTATCCCCATCTATTTATGTAATGTTGATGTAATGATATCCACCAAAAGCTGCCCAATATGCGGTCTATCTTTGGTGGGACCTTCGAGTTCTTTTGGATAGGGTCGCATTAAGTGAGCGCGGCCTTCGCCGGTTCCGCTTCGCTGCCAAAGACGGAGCGGTGTCGGGCGCCGGTGAAGACGGAGCTGGGCTGGCGCCGTGAAGACGGAGTCGGGCTGGCGCCGTGAAGGCGGAGTTCGACGACGACGACGCTGCCTTTAGAATGGCGCGCCAGACTCCATTATGGCGGAAAAGGCGCGCCGAGAAGGCGCGAGCGCCTGCCGCCACGCTGCTGAGGAGCGCCGACACGGTCGCGACGAAGACGGGTCGTTGTCAGAGCGACAATGACGACGACGACGACGCGCCGCCGCAAATCCACTATGGCGATGCTTGGTCCAGCTGGGGGTCAGGCAAGGAGGAGAAGGCCGATAACGACGATGGCAGCGACGCGCGATGCATTTCAGCCCCTTTTTTAGATTAGCTTAATGTAATGAAAATGCGCGAATTTCAAAATTTGCCATGTTTAGCCGAAATTTAACTACTTTATCATAACTTCGCTGAACGGTTTTTAAAACAACGACCGGTTGGCGGACGGTTACGGCGCTTTCGCGCTTTAGCCGCCAACGGCTCAAGATGCCCTAGGTAGCCAATGGAAAATACCACTTTATGGGGATGGTGATTCAACTAACTCGATCGATCACGAGAAGCATCGCACGGCATGAGTATATTTTAAACTGTTGTGCACACACCATCGATAACCTCACATGCACAAGCCGTGAAAACACCTACTCAGATAAGATCATGACAGTTATCTATGTACCGTCACTAGTTTTGCACTTGTGATTTGTGAAGGTCGATTCAACGGTATCACCGAGGAAAGGAAAGCTCGGTAGCGTAAAATGCATCAAGTATAGAAGCTAATCTCTACTCCCACGCCATCTATGCTATGCTTTCAGATCACGGCACTAGAAATATACAACACGCCACCGCTTGTGCTATTGTACTACCACTATGTTTTCTTCACAATTTTATAAAACTTTATACCTAAATCCTAAAAGTGGTCGAGTGCCACCTTGTCTTACCCAAGATCGCCTCGCAGTCATCTGGATCCAGATCCAGCGTCGCCAGTCTGTGGAAAGCCACCGCCTGTTGTTATCGAGGCGCCGCGCCGGTCGTGCGCCCCGGCCGAGACTCACATGCCGCTGCGTTTCATCTGCCTCCACTCTCCCACTCCGCCTATTCAAATCGCCTCGAGCGAAGCATGAGCGCATCCCTTCCAATCCCCACTCTTCCCCAACCGCGGCGAATCTCCGGAGCAGCCGACGGCGAGGCGGGCTATTCAGTGGCAGCGCCGGGCGCGAGGGCGGGACAGCGGGGCGCGGCGCGCGGTGCAGCGAGACGCGACCGAGGAGGGACGACGCGCTGCACGCCGCGCGGCGACCAGTACCGAGACGCGCAGAGGAGAAACGGCGAGCGCGCCGTTGTTCCGTTGGCGAGAAGGGCAAAATCGCGTAATCCTCGTATGTGCGAGATCTCTTCTCGTCATGCGCGGTTGTCCAAATCGACATTCCGCCCGCCATCAGGGGAGGAACAGGCGACTGGCCGGCGGTTGTTGTAGAAGTGCCGAATCGCGCGGGTCGATGCGCCTTCCACGTTGAATAAATTGACTAAATCGAGCAGGGTTGTAGACTGATGGAGAACTCGTTAGTTTGGAGAGGGACGCACCACGAGGGCATTTTTCGTGGTTCATAGGGTACCGCTGAACTAAGTTTTGTAGCACTCAAGGCAAGCATTTGGTGTTGCTCGGGGTACTATTTTGAGGGGATGTGTGAATGGCTTGCCTCAATATGGTTCGGGCGCTGCTCAAGAGCTTTTGATGGTGTTTTGATTTAGTGAATAATGCTTATCCCATGTCAACGCTTCTTGTTTTGTGAGCGACTTTGCCTGTTATGGTTCATGTGTTGCCCAAGCAGTGGTTCATGTGTTTTGATTTAGTGAAAGAATGCCTCTCCCATGTCAATGTTGTCCGCTCTCTCGTGGCATGAACTTGCTTGATTTTTCTTCACCGTAAGCATTTTCATTGACTAGACAACAACATTCAGGATGCTCATATAGTTCGAGTAACCTTATTTGTCATGCACCAAAATGGAATTATGCTATAGGTTCATATTTGTGAAATGTTTGTGTATTAGGGTTATGTGCTCGGTTTGACATTTTGTGTTTGTTTTGACCGACTTGTAGATATATATGTCATTTTCTTAAGTTTATGACTTAGTTTGTCATGCTTTTTTTTTTTGCTGAGTTTTGCTAGTCGCTTGCCCTAATTGGACTCAATTGTTGCTTAGTGTGCATTCAAGGTTTTGTGTTCTATCGACATGCTAAACAACTACTACGTGATGCTCATATAGTTTTAGCACTTTTTTTCATGCAACAAATGCAGATCTCGCTTATATGTTCATGTTTGGTGAAATGTTTTGTGCATCGTGGTTATGTGTTGTGCTTCGACGCTGGTGTTTGGCTTCGAGTAGTTGTAGATATGTATGCCAGCTTTGCTTAAGTTATGTGACTTAGTTGTCATGATTTTTTGATGGAGTTTTGCTAGTCATTGCCTGAATTGGCCTCAATCGCTGCTTAGTGTGCCCGGCTCAAGGTTTTGTTAGTCAATGCCCTAATAAGCCATCAACCGCTTTTTTTTTTTGTCCGCTTTTTGTGTAATGCTTGGCTTTTGCTTTGCTTATCAGCATTTGCCTGAAAATGCCATTATGTGTTGCCTAGCACACCATACGACCGTATTTTGTGTGAATCTCAAACTTGCTCAAGTTTTTTAGCTTGGTCTTAAAATGCCAACATGTGTTGCCAGATAATTGACGTGGAATAGGTTGTTTGTTGTCCCTTGCAAGGATGCTTTTTTTACTTAGGTGTTTTGTATGCATGTTTGTATTAATGTTGTAACATATATTGAAAAATCAGATAGGTTACTTATGCTTTTCATTGCCCATTTTTTTCTAAATTGCTGTTCATCTAAATATGCAGCAGAATTTAGATGGTCGGATCGTCAACGACGCCTCGCATCTCATGGGGACTAAGAGCATCAAACGAGGTGTGCACATGCTCAGAGTTTTTATGTTCACCGTACTTAAGAGATTTTGTTTTCCATTTTTATTCATTTTTGTGTTTTCTATCTTCCACCACGAGCAAAGGCACAAATATCTGGGTACAAGGTGATGAGAACTAAAGAAATTGAAGGGGAAGCGCTCACGATATCATTAGTAACCCATAATAGCAACGAGAGCCAAGTTGCAGATGTCGGAATAAAATGAAGGTTGTGCAGATGTCGACCAACCTCCAAAAGCAAAACGCCAGAAGACGGAGGAACTGAGGTATTTATAGTTGCCTCGCCAATCGCAAATGCCAGCAATATGCATAAGTTAATGCTGTGGATCCTCATCTATGTTTTGCTAATCCCTTTTTCCGCTTTTTTCCTTGTGTGCTATAGGGTCGAGGAACAGGCATCTCGCGAGGCTCTTCAAGTTGAATAAGGACTTGGTCCCCTCACCAAAAGTCATCATCGCAAAAGAATTTGCGGCATTCTGGACCTTGTAGTATGCCCGGAGATCTTAGCCAGGATAATGAAGCATTACGATCCGGAGATTTCGCAGATAGTCATTCCGTAAAGGGGAAGATTCTCAGAGATGCCGCTAGTGTTCGCAGGATATGGGGTTCGCCTAACAGGGCAGGAAGGTGTGCTTCAATCGGCTCGAAATCACAAAGGCAATGTACAAGATTTACAACATCACATCAAGAACTCACCAACCCTCATGAATGGTGCAAGATGATTGTAGACATGGGAGGGTCTCACGATGATGACTTTCGCTTCGCTTATTAGCTCTTGTTTTTCGTGGCTTCCTTGCCCCTTCAACTAGTTTGAGCATTTTTCAAAGAGTGTCATGGATGTCAATGGAATAACGGAAACCAACATATGCCGCTTTGTTGTTGATCAATTAAAGCTTATGCTCACTTCAAGCGCAAGCAACAAGAAGGCTGTTTGTTGTTGTGTTTTCCACCTCGCCGTAAGTGCTTCAAGCTGTTTTTTATTTTTTGCATCCATTGTTTACTTATCTTTTTCTTTTTTTGCAATCATTAGCTAACTTAATGTTTCTGCTTTTTTTCCTTGTCTTTTACGCAGCTTGTTGTACCTAGACTTTGATGTTGATGAGCCAATCCCAAACTTGGTGCCAAGGGTTTCTCTCGAATTCAGATTTAATTTAGTCAAAGAAGAAGGACAGAACCAGGAGAATACGGCCATTTGCGGTAACGTAATTTCTCTGCTTTTAGGATATAACACTACAATTGTTTTAAGAGGCAATTCACTTTGAAAGAGGTGTTAATGTACCTTTTGGGCAAGTACATATATTTCAAGTTGGTCCAAGTAGTTATCAGAATTTTCATTTGGCATGCACACAATTGGATTATGTCCACAGAATGATTTGTGGGTTGTTGTATTTTTCTAACAGAGTCATGGAGTACATATTTTCATTAGCTTTTTTTTGTCCGGCAATCTACATGTTGGAGTAGCAATTTTATACATCCACCCAAGCAACTTATGTTCTAAAACTAGCAACTTATCCAAACTAGTTATTCATTTTTGTTCATTACAAGATCCACTAAATAGTAGGCAACAAGACTATCGCAGTGACTGCTTTTTCATTTTCTTTCTTTTTTTTTTTGTTATGGGAGTGCTAGAATGTTGTCACTCATAGTTTTTTTAAATCTTTTTGCTATAAACCACCAGCTCAAGACGGAGTTTTCTGCAAAAGGGATGATAGCTTGTTTGGCATGGACCACATCACCAAATTTGTTGCGCAAGATCGCCCAATATATGACAAATCAGTAGTTATCGAGCAATCGTTTTGCTTTCATTGCAGTTCTTTTTTATATTTTTAATAGGAGATATGTACTTATCATGTGTCTCTACCATCCACTTTCATGTTTTACGGTAAAGAAGCTCAGTGGTTGGTGTAACTAAATGTGTTCTGAATTTCTCATGCAAGGGGAAGCTCTGGATCTGGGTCGGAAGATAGACGACGATGAATGGGGACAAAGGAGGCAGATCCTACTATCGCAGAGACAAGTAGGCTATAGTGCCAATGTATGAGAGTTAGTACCACTGAATAGACAGCTTACCAAGTGAGGAGGAGTCTTGATTCAGACAATGAAATGAGGCACCCGATGGAAAGCGAGGGGAGGCAGAGATAAAGGCAAGTGGTGAAAGCGACAACGATGAAAGTTCAGACAAACATGATGGTCATGATGGATCAAGGGAGTTCAGGGGAAATCAAGTAACTAGGAGCACTGCCCTCACGGTTGACACGGGACTAAGACCTAAACGAGGACAACGATGATGATGAGGAAGAAGAGGATGATGAAAAGAAGATGGTGAAGGAAAGGAGGACGATGACGACGATGGGGATGGGGATGGGATGGGATAAAGACAAGGAAGACGATGGGCAAGGGAAGCAGGATGAAGATGATGAAGATGACAGCGGAGGTGGCAACGGCGGTTCAGTAAAAAGCAGGTCTGATCGCACGAGGATCCCGCAATGAAAGAAGCAAAAGTACGATGATGAATAATGCACGCTGCAATTTCTGATTCAAAAGAAGAAGGACAGAAAGGCAAAGGATCGATGAGGAGATAGCATCAGATAAAAGACCTTGTGTTGACAGAATTCAAAATGTTGTTTCCTAAGAACCACGCTTCCTTTTTCAAGTGAAAGAAATGTGGGACATCGATGACATAACCATGGCTACCGGGTTAAGAGGATGTTCAAGAGTTGCTTAGAGGAAGATTTGATTTGGGCTTGACATCCAACCCCAAGGAAATATGCCCAAAGGCAACTCAAGTAAAAATAATGACAGCTTTACGCCGCTTAAATGAAGCTACGTATCAAGATTGCTTCTCAAACCAACTACCACCACTCCCACCATCAAAGAAGATGAAGAAATCTGTCAGCCAGATTGGAGCCATCCATGATGAACAAAACAGCAATGGATCCGCAAGCATATCGTGGCCGAAAATCCCGTTACGCTAAGGGGAAAGCCAAGGCAACAGCCATGAAAAAGCTGGTCCTTCTCAAGAGAACAACAAGCAAATTCTCAAACAAAAGAGGCAATTCATGGTGGATCCAAAGCTCAACAAGTAAAGAGTACAACATCAAGCTCAACAAGCAAAGTTGAGATGAGGCAGACCCACAGAGTAGATCCAAAGCTGGTTTTTTCATTCCCAAAGGTCAAGCAAGTGGATCACATATTCGCAACTCACCCATGGAGGGAGCAAGACAAGCTGTTTTCGCAAGTTCGCAGAGGAAACATCTGACCCCACAAAAGCAAGGCCAACACAACCAAAGGAGGGTGCCACAGGCTATAAGCACAGTAAATAGCAGCAGAGGACAACCACTAGTTGACTTAAATGGTCAAGTGCCTCTGCCCTGGGAATGGACAACACCAAGGTGCAAGACTTGAAGGCATCTCCGAGGCTCGATCATTAAACCATGCCGTCACAAGAAGGACAAAGAGAACATCCTCCCAGATTATGTAATGGAGATCAATAGGATAAAGACGTGCCAAAGCTGAACTATGGGAAAGCCCGAACAAAAGTTGCTAAGAGCCATAGGGAATTGCCACCGCCAAACTGCATTTTGTTTCAAGCCGAGGCCATTTGTTCCCGTAAGCAGAACCAATCGCCGGGGAATACTACACATTTCTAATGTGGAGGAGTTGTACCAATTCATGCGTACAATGGAAGGCAACCAATGCACTAGAAATCAATGTTCTAGGTGTGAGTGAGCTGCTTGCTAGGTGTGTTGATCCAAACAGCAAGAATGCCCAATCAAACTCCACAAATCACAGCTTAGCACCAAGTTTTGAGCAAAGGCACACCGAAGATCTAATGATTTTTTCAAAGAGTAACGCCAAAGACCAAGTTTCGATCTAGGCATAGATGATTTGGCCACAAGATCTGAGACAACAAAGCACACGAGCATGTTGGGTCAAGCACATTTGCAGAGCATGAGTTCAAGGAACTCCCAAAGACATAACCAGCCAATCATTGATATAACCGGGATGATTATCTGTTGGACATTGAAGGCATTGACCCGTGTGCAAGGTATGAAATGTGTACAAAACACCCGAAAAAGCTCTAACCAAGGAGAAGTGGGTCAAAAGAAGGTTTACAGCAGAGTAGCTCGGAGAGATGCATCCACATCAATTCGAGAGAAGGATTATTAAGCCACCTCCTTGCAAGAGGTCACCATTTATTGACTATAATGAGAAGAGTCTACATGCCAAAACCCAAGCAAATAGATTGTATGCATCATTATTTTGCATGGAAGAATTAATGAAGAAGAATCACCAGATGTGGATACTGTGTATGACAAGATACCAATCCATTTTTTTTTTGTCGTTTTTTGCACAATGCACTTCCCACAGTGCAATCTAGCATGTTCATCCAGCAATTCAAATCAGATGAAGCAATCCACATCTCGAATCGTGCAACTTGTCTTAGTGTGAAATTTTTATTGTTCAAACAGCTCCCTTTTGAGATTACCTTTTGCCATATGTTTTTTTATAAGTTGTATGGTGGTAAGCAAATTATGTATGATTTTTATGAGCTGAATGCTTTTTTTTTTTTTCATGCAGCCCAAGGGTAATTGAATATGAAAAGTACTTTGTCACCGCTGTGGAGCTCGCAAACTCAATGAAGAAGGGAGGTTTTGTCGTGAGCCACGAATGGAAGTTGGTATAGAGAGCATAATGGCCCTCTCGGTAATACTCATCACCTAAGCCGTGCAAGCATGTAACTAATGAGTTAGTTATGAGATGACGATTATGGAACGAGTAAAGAGACTTGCCGTAACGAGATTGAACTAGGTATTGATACCGACGATCAAATCTCGCAAGTAACATACCGATGACAAAGGGAACAAAGTATGTTGTTATGCGGTTTGACCGATAAAGATCTTCGTAGAATATGTAGGAACCAATATGGACATCCAGGTCCCGCTATTGGTTATTGACCAAGAATGGTTTTAGGTCATGTCTACATAGTTCTCGAACCCGTAGGGTCCGCACGCTTAACGTTTCGATGACAGTTTTATTATGAGTTTATAAGTTTTGATGTACCGAAGTTTGTTCGGAGTCCCGGATGTGATCACGGACATGACGAGGAGTCTCGGAGTGGTCGAGACATAAAGATTGATATATTGGAAGCCTATGTTTGATTTCGAATGGTTCCGGTGAAATCGATTTTACCTAACACCGGGTTACGGAACCCTCCCGGGGTTAATGGGCCTTAGTGGGCCATGAGGGAGAAGAGGAAGGGCCGGCCAGGCAGGCAGCGCGCGCCTCCCCTAGTACGAATAGGACAAGAGAGAGGGGGCGCCCTTCCCTCTTTCCTCCTCCCAAGTCCTAATCCAACTAGGAGGGGGGAGTCCTACTCCTGGGAGTAGGACTCCTCCGCGCCTCCTCCTAGGGCCGGCCGCACCCCTTGCTCCTTTATATACGGGGCACGGGCACCCCATAGACACACAAGTTGATCTACGGATCGTTCCTTAGCCGTGTGCGGTGCCCCTTCCACCATATTCCACCTTGGTCATATCGTCATGAGTTTAGGCGAAGCCTCGCGCCGTAGAACATCATCATCGTCACCACACCGTCAGGCCGACGGAACTCATCTCCGGAGCTCGGCTGGATCGGAGGCCGGAGATCGCCATCGAAATGAACGTGTCTTTGAACTCGAGGTCCGTGACGCTCGCTGCTTGGATCGGTCGGATCGTGAAGACGCACGACTACATCAACCGCGTTGCAGATAACGCTCGCTTACGGCTCACGAGGGTACGTGGACGAACACTCTCCCTCTCGTTGCTATGCCATCACCATGATCTTGCGTGTGCGTAGGAATTTTTTTGAAATTACTACGTTCCCCAACAGTGGCATCCGAGCCTAGGTTTTAGGGACATTTACATCTATGCCCCTAATTTGCGCCCACTCTCAGATTTACCCCTAATTTCAAAGCCTGCTCAAATTTGCCCCTCCGTCGTTAGGTGCACTTACAGAAATGCCCTTCTGTGTCGTTACCGTCCGGTCAAAGCAGGTCAAAGCCGGTCAAAGGGCATTGACCGTCCTGAAAAAAATAGCAATAAAAATCTAAAAATTCTGAAAATTTGTGAGATCAAAGTTACTCAGGTTCGCAAGGTGCGTGCAAATTTTCGTGCTGTTTGGGCATTCCAGGAACTCGTGTCAAAGGAAAAACAATAAATATATAAGCCTGTGAATAGTAAATTCAAAAAAATAGCAAGAAAATTCAAAAAAATATGAATTTTTTTGGCATCAAAGAGACTATGGTCTACAAGCTGCGTGCAAATTTTTGTTATGTTTGGACATTGAGGGCTTGTGGAGAAAAAACAAAATTTGGCTCGGGAAAAAACTTAGGAAAAAATGACTATTTTGTTTTTTCTTGCTAGAGCTCCTCGCATGTCATTTGATCACAAAAACTTGCAAGCACCTTGTGCACCCAAGCCTCTTTGATGTCAAAAAATTTCATATTTTTTGAATTTTCTTGCTATTTTATTTCAAATTTACTGTTCACAAGCGCATATTAACTGTTTTTCCTCGCCACGAGCTCCTCGAATGTCCAAATAGCACAAAAATTTGCACGACCTTTGCGCACATGAGTATCTTCGATCTCACAAAATTTTAGATTTTTTAAATTTTTTGCTATTTTTTCGGACGGTCAAAGTTGTTCGACCGACGTGAACGGTGCGTATGGGCATTTTGTAAGGGCACCTAACGCGGAGGGGCAAATTTGAGTGCTTTCAATTAGGGTATATCTGATTAGGTGGTTCAAGTTAGGGATGAAATGCAAATGGCCCTAGGTTTTATGCGTTGATGTTATATGCACGAGTAGAACACAAGTGAGTTGTGGACGATATAAGTCATATCGCCTACCAAAGATGTCATACTTTGGTTCAGCGGTATTGTGAGATGAAGCGCCGGACCGACATTACGCCAGACGCTTACGCTGAGACTGGTTTCACCTTTACGAGCACTCGTGCTTAAAGGTGATTGGCGGTGTCTCTCTCTCTCACTTTAGTTGAACCGAGTGTGGCTACGCCCGGTCCTTGTGAAGGTTAAAACGAGTCTATTTGACAAACTATCGTTGTGGTTTTGATGCGTAGGTAAGAACGCTTGCTAAGCCCATAGCAGCCACGTAAAATTTGCAACAACAAAGTAGAGGACGCCTAACTTGTTTTTGCAGGGCATGTTGTGATGTGATATGGTCAAGACGTGATGCTATATTTTATTGTATGAGATGATCATGTTTTGTAACCGGTTATCGGCAATGGCGAAGCCATATGGTTGTCGCTTATTGTATGAAATGCAACGCTCGTAATTGCTTTACTTTATCACTAAGCGGTAGCGATAGTCGAGAAGCAATAGATGGCGTAAACGACAACGATGCTACGATGGAGATCAAGGTGTCGCTACGGTGACGATGGTGATCATGACGGTGCTTCAAGATGGAGATCACAAGCACAAGATGATGATGGCCATATCATATCACTTATATTGATTGCATGTGATGTTTATCCTTTATGCATCTTATCTTGCTTTGGTTGACGGTAGCATTTTAAGATGATCTCTCACTAAAATTATCAAGTAGTGTTCTCCCTGAGTATGCACCGTTGCCAAAGTTCGTCGTGCCGAGACACCATGTGATGATCGGGTGTGATAAGCTCTACGTCCATCTACAACGGGTGCAAGCTAGTTTTGCACACGCAGAATACTCAGGTTAAACTTGACGAGCCTAGCATATGCAGATATGGCCTCGGAACACGGAGACCGAAAGGTCGAGTGTGAATCATATAGTAGTATGATCAACATAATGATGTTCACCATTGAAAACTACTCCATCTCACGTGATGATCGGTTATGGTTTAGTTGATATGGATCACGTGATCACTTAGATGACTAGAGATATGTCTGTCTAAGTGGGAGTTCTTAAGTAATATGATTAATTGAACTTAAATTTATCATGAACTTAGTACCTGGTAGTATCTTGCTTGTCTATGTTTGTTTGTAGATAGATGGCTCATGCTGTTGTTCCGTTGAATTTTAATGCGTTCCTTGAGAAAGGAAAGTTGAAAGATGATGGTAGCAATTACACGGATCGGGTCCGAACTCGAGGATTATCCTCATTGCTGCACTGTAAGAGTTACGTCCCGAAGCACCGCTGGGTGCCGAACTGCGCCGATGCAACCGACGATGTTAAGAACGTCTGGCGAGCAAAGTCGATGACTACTCTATAGTTCAGTGTGCCATGCTTTATGGCTTAGAACCGGTCTTCAACGACGTTTTGAACGTCATGGAGCATATGAGATGTTCCAGAGTTGAAGTTAATATTTCAAGCAAATGCCGGATTGAGAGATATGAAGTCTCCAATAAGTTCTATAGCTGCAAGATGGAGGA
This sequence comes from Aegilops speltoides, assembly GCA_021437245.1. Taxonomy (NCBI): domain Eukaryota; kingdom Viridiplantae; phylum Streptophyta; class Magnoliopsida; order Poales; family Poaceae; genus Aegilops; species Aegilops speltoides. The sequence continues at coordinate 19,628,910 of CM038145.1, read as the reverse complement.
GAATAGTTTTGTCGGTGAACACATACTCGAATGTTTGGGTATAATAATCACTTGATTCAACTAGGAGTTAATCTTCCGATGATAGTGTCATTGATGAATTCTCCAATCATCGCCACCAAGCTACAAGAGCTTCGTGATGAACTATAATATGCAAGGGATGAACAAGACTATTTCGAGCTCTTCGCGATGCCGAAAGTCATGGAGGTAGAAATCAAGAAGGAGCATCAAGTGTTGATGGTCAACAAGACCACTAGTTTCAAGAAGAAGGGCAAAGGGAAGAAGAAGGGGAACTTCAAAAGAACGGCAAGCAAGTTGTCTGCTCAGAGAAGAAACCCAAGTCGGTCCTAAGCCCAAATCGAGTGCTTCTACCGCAAGCGATCGACACCGAAGCGGAACTGCCCCAAGTATTTGGCGGATAAGAAGGATGGCAAAGTGAACAAAGGTATATGTGATATACATGTTATTGATGTGTACCTAACTAGAGCTCGTAGTAGCACCCGGTATTTGATCTCGGTTCTCTGCTAATATTTGCAACTCAAATAGGGACTACTGGAATAAGCAAGCAATCGCCAAGGATGAGGTGACGATGCGCGTGGGAACGGTTCCAAAGTCGATGTGATCGCGGTCGGCACGCTACCTCTACATCTACCTTCGGGATTAGTTTTAGACCTGAATAATTGTTATTTGGTGCCGCGTTGAGCATGAACATTATATCTGGATCTTGTTTGATGCGAGACGGTTATTCATTTAAATCAGAGAATAATGGTTGTTCTATTTATATGAGTAATATCTTTTATGGTCATGCACCCTTGAAGAGTGGTCTATTTTTATTGAATCTCGATAGTAGTGATACACATATTCATAATGTTGAAGCCAAAAGATGCAGAGTTGATAATGATAGTGCAACTTATTTGTGGTAATCGCCATTTAGGTCATATCGGTGTAAAACGCATGAAGAAACTCCATACTGATGGACTTCTGGAATCACTTGATTATGAATCACTTGGTACTTGCGTACGGTGCCTCATGGGCAAGATGACTAAAACACCGTTCTCCGGAACTATGGAGAGAACAATAGATTTGTTGGAAATCATACATACAGATGTATGTGGCCCGATGAATGTTGAGGCTCGTGGCAGATATCGTTATTTTCTCACCTTCACAGATGATTTGAGCAGATATGGGTATATCTACTTAATGAAGCATAAGTCTGAAACATTTGAAAAGTTCAAAGAATTTCAGAGTGAAGTAGAAAATCATCGTAACAAGAAAATAAAGTTTCTACGATCTGATCGTGGAGGAGAATATTTGAGTTACGAGTTTGGTTTACATTTGAAACAATGCGGAATAGTTTCGCAACTCATGCCACCTGGAACACCACAACGAAATGGTGTGTCCGAACGTCATAATCGTACTTTACTTGATATGGTGCGATCTATGATGTCTCTTATCGATTTACCGCTATCGTTTTGGGGTTATGCTTTAGAGACGGCTGCATTCACGTTAAATAGGGCACCATCAAAATCCGTTGAGACGACGCCTTATGAACTGTGGTTTGGCAAGAAACCAAAGTTGTCGTTTCTTAAAGTTTGGGGCTGCGATGCTTATGTGAAGAAACTTCAACCGATAAGCTCGAACCCAAATCGGAGAAATGTGTCTTCATAGGATACCCAAAAGAGATGTTGGGTACACCTTCTATCACAGATCCGAAGGCAAGACATTCGTTGTTAAGAATGGATCCTTTCTAGAGAAGGAGTTTTCTCGAAAGAAGTGAGTGGGAGGAAAGTAGAACTTGATGAGATAATCAGATCTACTCCCTTATTGAAGGTAGTTCATCACGAGAACCGGTTCCCGTGACATCTACACCAATTAGTGAGGAAGTTAATGATATTGATCATGAAACTTCAGATCAAGTTTCTCTGAACCTCGAGGTCTACCAGAGTAAGATCCGCACTGAGTGGTACGGTAATCCTATTTCGAAGTCATGTTACTTGACCATGATGAACCTACGAACTATGAGGAAGCGATGATGAGCCCAGATTCCGCAAAATGGCTAGAGGCCATGAAATCTGAGATGGGATCCATGTATGAAAACAAAGTATGGACTTTGGTTGACTTGTTCGATGATCGGCAAGCCATTGAGAATAAATGGATCTTTAAGAAGAAGACCGACGATGGTAATGTTATCGTTTATAAAGCTCGACTTGTTGCAAAAGGTTTTCGACAAGTTCAAGGGGTTGACTACGATGAGACTTTCTCACCAGAAGCGATGCTTAAGTCTGTCTGAATCATGTTGGCTATTGCTGCATTTCATGATTATGAAATTTGGCAAATGGATGTCAAAACTGCATTCTTGAATGGATTTCTAGAAGAAGAGTTGTATATGATGCAGCCGGAAGGTTTTGTTGATCCAAAAGGTGTCGATAAAGTGTGCAAGCTCCAACGCTCCATTTATGGATGGTGCAAGCATCTCGAGTTGGAATAAACGCTTTGATAATGCGATCAAAGCATATGGTTTTATATGCACTTTTGGAGCTTTGATTTACAAGAAAGTGAGTGGGAGCTCAGAGCATTTCTAGTTTTATATGTTGATGACATATTGTTAATTGGAAATGATATAGAATTTCTGGATAGCATAAAGGGATACTTGAATAAAAGTTTTTCAATGAAAGACCTCGTGAAGTTGCTTACATATTAGGCATCAAGATCTATAGAGATAGATCAAGACGCTTGATTGGACTTTCACAAAGCACATACCTAGATAAAATTTTGAAAAGTTCAAAATGGATCGTGCAAAGAAAGGGTTCTTGCTCAGACATAAGGTGTGAAGTTGAGTCAAACTCAATGCCCGACCACAGCAGAAGATAGAGAGAAAATGAAAGATGTTCCTATGCTTCAGCCATAGGCTCTATCATGTATGCAATCTTGTGTACCGCACTGATGTATGCTTAGCAATAAGTTTAGCAGGAGGTACCAAAGTAATCCAGAGTGGATCATCGACAGCGGTCAAGAATATCCTGAAATACCGAAAAGGACTAAGGATATGTTTCTCGTTTATGGAGGTGACAAAGAGCTAGTCGTAAATGGTTACGTCGATGCAAGCTTTGACACTGATCCGGACGATTCTAAATCGCAAACCGGATGCGTGTTTATATTAAACGGTAGAGCTGTCAGTTGGTGCAGTTCTAAACAAAGCGTCGTGGCGGGATCTACATGCAAAGCGGAGTACATAGCTGCTTCGGAATCAGCAAATGAAGGAGTCTGGATGAAGGAGTTCATATCCGATCTAGGTGTCATACCTAGTGCATCGGGACCAATGAAGATCTTCTGTGACAATTCTGGTGCAATTGCCTTGGCAAAGGAATCCAGATTTCACAAGAGGACCAAGCACATCAAGAGACGCTTCAATTCGATCCGGGACCAAGTCCAGGTGGGAGACATAGAGATTTGAAAGATACATACGGATCTGAATGTTGCAGACCCGTTGACTAAGCCTCTTCCACGAGCAAAACATGATCAGCACCAAGGCTCCATGGGTGTTCGAATCATTACTGTGTAATCTAGATTATTGACTCTAGTGCAAGTGGGAGACTGAAGGAAATATGCCCTAGAGGCAACAATAAAGTTATTGTTTATTTCCTTATATCATGATAAATGTTTATTATTCATGCAAGAATTGTATTAACCGGAAACATAAGACATGTGCGAATAAATAGACAAACATAATGTTACTAGTATGCCTCTACTTGACTAGCTCGTTAATCAAAGATGGCTGTGTTTCCTAACAATAGACAAGAGTTGTCATTTGATTAACGGGATCACATCAATAGAAGAATGATGTGATTGACTTGACCCATTCCGTTAGCTTAGCACTTGATCATTTAGTATGTTGCTATTGCTTTCTCCATGGCTTATACATGTTCCTTCAACTATGAGATTATGCAACTCCCGTTTACCGGAGGAACACTTTGTGTGCTACCAAACGTCACAACGTAACTGGGTGATTATAAAGGAGCTCTACAGGTGTCTCCAAAGGTACATGTTGAGTTGGCGTATTTCGAGATTAGGTTTTGTCACTCCGATTGTCGGAGAGGTATCTCTAGGCCCTCTCGGTAATGCACATCACTATAAGCCTTGCAAGCAATGTAGCTAATGAGTTAGTTACGGAATGATGCATTACATAACGAGTAAAGAGACTTGCCGGTAACGAGATTGAACTAGGTATTGAGATACCGACGATCAAACCTCGGGCAAGTAACATACCGATGACAAAGGGAACAACGTGTGTTGTTATGCGGTTTGACCGATAAAGATCTTCGTAGAATATGTAGGAGCCAATATGAGCATCCAGGTTCCGCTCTTGGTTATTGACCGGAAACGTGTCTCGGTCATGTCTACATAGTTCTCGAACCCGTAGGGTCCGCACGCTTAAAGTTAGATGACAGTTATATTATGAGTTCATGTATTTTGATGTACCGAAGATAGTCCGGAGTCCCAGGTGTGATCACGGACATGACGAGGAGTCTTGAAATGGTCGAGACATGAAGATTGATATATTGGACGACTATATTCGGACACCGGAATGGTTCCGGGGGTTATCGGATATATACCGGAGTACGGGGTGTTACCGGAAACCCCCGGGGGGGTTAATGGGCCTCATGGGCCCAAAGTGAAGAAGAGGAGGGGCGGCCAGGGCAGGCCGCGCGCCCCCTCCCCCTCTAGTCCGCATAGGACAAGGAGGGGGGCGGCGCCCCCCTTTCCTTCCTCCCCTCTCTCCCTTCCTTCCCCCTCTCCTACTTGGACAAGGAAAGGAGGGAGTCCTACTCCCGGTGGGGGGCGCGACAATGTTTGGAAGGGATCAAGGAAAGGAGGGAGTCCTTCTTGATTGCAGCAGAGGGCCTTTCGTGCCTGTTAAAATCTAACTCTCAGTCGTCAGGTTTGGAAGGGATCAAGGTGGCACCATCAGCTCCGTCTGTAAACCACCTCCTTTTTCGATGATAGCTCGCCGCTTTTTAAGTCAAGTGTTGAGGCGCGACAATGGTTTCAAACCTATTGGATGTGTATTGCAAGGCTTCTGGACAGCGGATAAACAATGATAAATCTTCAATTTTCTTCAGCAAAGGATGCCCCCAAGTGGTAAGGGACGATGTTAAACTGATCCTCAAGGTTCACAATGAGTCTTTGAGCGACAAGTATTTGGGAATGCCCACTGACGTAGGGCAATCCAAGATGGGTACTTTCAAGTACTTAAGAGACAGGGTATGGGAGAAGGTTCGAGGGTGGATGGAGAAATTACTCTCATTGCAGGAAGGAAGTGTTGATAAAATCCGTGGCACAAAGCTATCCCAAAGATACTCAATGGCTTGCTTCAGATTACCAAGGGCTTGTGTGAGAACATCACTTCAATAATCGACAGTTTTGGTGGGGAGTAAACAAGGCGTAAGAAAACCGCCTGGGTTTCTTGGGACGTTATGACAAAGCCAAAATACCTAGGTGGCATGGGTTTTAGAGATATTGAGGTTTTCAATCTCGCCTACTAGCTCGACAGCATGGAGACTCATGGATGATCCTACATCGCTTAGTGCAAAGTTGCTTAAAGCGCTTACTATCCAAAGGAGCGTTTCATGGAAGTTTAGTCGGGCAACCATCCTTCGCAAATATGGCGGGCGGTGATTGATGGAAGAGAAGTATTGAAACAGGCTTAATCCAAGAGTTGGAAACGGAGAACAATGATATTTGGAACACCAACTGGATTCCAAGGATCGCCCCATGAGACCAATTACTTCCATCTCAGCTAATCCTCCGAGGTTAGTGTCAGAGTTGATTGATCCCACATCTGCTTCATGGAGAGAGGATCTCATCAGGGGTACTTTTTTACCGTTTGACGTGGACTCAATTTTGGCGATCCCCTTGTGCACAAAATCTATTGAGGACTTTTGGGCATGGTCCGGCGAAAGGAGTGGCAAATTCACGGTGAGGTCAGCATACAGGTTGGTGATGAACACAAAGCATCATCGTGAGAATTGGTTGGAGGGAGCTGGTGGAGTTTCGGATATTAACACACATAATAACGAGTGGACAAGCCTATGGCATATCAAGGTGCCTTCGAAGCTTAAGGTGTTTTTGTGGAGACTAGCTCAACACTCGATCCCGTCGATGGACGTTCTGCACCGCCGCAACATGTCTACCACCACACGCTGCGCCCTGTGTGGTTGTGACGATTCATGGAAACATGCCTTGTTGGAGTGCACTATGTCTAGATGCATATGGTCTTTGGCCGATCCCTGTCTGGTGGAGCATATGAGCCAGAATGCGGACATGAATGCAAGGAACTGGATCTTCGCCATGCATGAAGTACTTTCGCAGGAGGAGTTTGTGATCATGGTGGTTACTCTATGGGCTGTCTGGAAATCTAGGCGAAAGGCGATATATGAGGATATATTTGAGAGCCCTCAATCCACTCATAATTTTATCCAGGCCTATATGAATGATCTTCGGTCAATACAGCAAGATAGAAGCATAGTACGGCCGAGGGAGGGAGGAGCACGGCCAAGGACAACACAGTGGATTCACCCACCAGGAACAATGTGCAAGATCAACGTAGATGGTGCTGTTTCTAAGAATCAGAAGAGAGGAACTGCAGCGGCAATATGCAGAGACCACACTGGTAATTTCCTTGGGGCTTCAACCATACTTGTGCGGGGTGTGTACGACCCACCGACGCTAGAAGCACTTGCTGTTCGGGAGGCTCTAGCCCTGGCCAAAGATCTGAACTTGCAGAATCTACACGTTGCATCAGACTGTAAAGTGGTGATTGAGGACATGAAGGAGCAAAACCCAGCTGGTTATGGTGCAATTCTACATGAAATAACTGACCTTGCGAATGGTTTCGTAGAGTGTAATTTTGTTCATGAGTATAGGAGCTCGAACTTCGAGTCTCACAATCTAGCGAAGCATGCTTTAAAGTTAGGGGTGGGCCGCCATGTTTGGTTAGGACACCCCGGTAATCTCGTTTTTGTCCCTGTAAACATTTATCAGGATAAATAAAGCTTCGCGTGATTGTCTTTTCAGGTGTCATTTAGACTCAAAATAAACAGCAATGCCATAAAAGACATAAAATTTAGAATTGTCATTAGATAGGATAAGGAATAAATAATTTATCAATGTCAAATAAGGCATAAAATTTAAACACGATGTTAAATAAGGAATTCTCTTTATTATCAAAGAGATCAAGCAGATGGAGAAATCCTTTCGTTCATGCTCTTTGGTACATGAACTTCGAGCTTCAAACTTTGAGGCTCAGAAGTTGGCTAGGTTAGGCATCTCCCTTTCTTAGGGGAATACATTTGGTTAGGCAATCCCCATGATACAAATGTAATACCTGTAAATGTTGCCTCTGACTAATAAAGCCTACCATACTTTGCTAAAAAAAATCGACTTACCCAAACATGGGCCAGTAAAAAATCCAGCTCAAGGAAAAATCGACTTACGCCACGCATGGGCCAGTAAAAAATCCAACATAAGGAAAAAACTGAATTACCCCAAACAACGGCAAGTCAAAAATCAGCCAAAGAAGCCATGAAACAAAACAACAAAAAACAACAACACGAATCTTGACAAATGGATCAACCATCAGAAAGTTGATTTGCCAAAATTTAAAAATCAGGCTTTTTAAAACTTTTTTTTTTTTTGCATAGTCTTCAAAACTCATTACTCTCTGCCATATGAGCTGTGGCGGGAACTTCCTAGCCAAAAACTCGTAGCAGTAGTTCTTCTCTCCTAGTGCTATTTCCCCTAAGTATCCTGAAACGAATCAACGGAGTAGATGCAAAAACAGTGGCGAAAACAAGCATCATTGAGAGTCGTAAAAGTGTAAATCATCGCTGCTCTCAACTTTACGATGATGATAACGAATTTAACAATTAAAGAGAAATTACATTCCAGATTTACTCTACTTTGAAGCTACATATATACAACAGATGCAAGTCTGCCTTAAATAAGTGAAAGTTTTGCATTCGGTGGGAGTGTCTTAAGGAGGAGCTCTAACCATATCAAGAGCAGCACTATCTAGTCTAGGAATTGGTTCATCTGGATCCCAAGCATCAGTTAGCCTTTGAGCTGTATCTACAGTCACGACCTCTATTGCGGGAGCATTCTCAACCACGTGCGTAAGGAATTCAGCTTGGCCGCGTGCCCCTCTGAATCCTGTAACTCGAACGTCCTTCAGATTAACAAATTTATCTTCACACGGCGGCATTTCTTGTCTCAAAGGTCCATCGGTTGCAAACCACAAAGTGCCAATGTCATGAAACTGCAAAAGTCATCAAGATTAGTAGGATTTCTTGCTACCACCTACATGCAAACTGAAAATAATGGCTGACAAAGGGGGGAAACTATTGAGAGCATTACTCACATGTACTTCCAACTTTTCAATGAACGGAGCAACCCTTAGAAAAGAAACTAAGTAGAGGATTTTGTCATATTCTTCATAATGTATAATCAACAGTATTTGCACATGCCTGAGGTGAGAAAACACGCGACGGCTATTTAACATCCACCGGGCCTGAAAGATAAAACAGCAAAGGTTATTGCAAGATTACGTGACTACCATAACTAGAAAATTGTCCCAGTAATAAAATACCTCTAGCTCTTGCATTCCAAGATGCAGTGTCAGGTTGTGTACATCTGGTAGCCCATTGAGGAGTGACTCGATACAATGCTGAAAAACTGCGCCGAGGAACCTAATTGTTGCATTTTCCAGCTTCGCAGCATGATGGAGGGTAATAGGTATGTATGGTCCATCATAAACAAAGGTGGAGAGCATTGGAGCATTGAACTCTATCTTGGTTATATCACAGTGCACGACTTTCAAGTAGCGCAGGTGGGACAATGGCCGCGAACCACCTTCATTTGATCCTTGAGATGGCATCTGAGTAAGCTCAGCCATTCAAGATTAACACAACTGCACAAGATACTCTCGAGATCCTGCCTAGTGGTCTTGAGTACATGGAGATGAAGCTTTCTTAGGTTTGGGAAACCTATGAAATTGGCAGGAGGTGGTTCGAAACATACAAAGCTGAGTTGAAGACACGCTAGACAGGATACACTTTTGTTGTCTGTAAATTGTTCAAATGGGAATCTGTAATGATCCCCATATTTGGGAAAATTGTCCGGTGGCGCCAAATCAAAAGCTAGACTCTTTGTGTGGGCTGACATAGCAAATCTAATCCAATTATTGAGGTGATCAACAAGCTTGGTCTCAAATATAAATTTAATCTCAAGTTGGTCAAGAGCCCTGCCGCTGTGCTTGGTCAAAACCGCATTAACGCGGTTGATGAACATCTGGGTGTGCTGGTGTTTCCTTTTCGCATTCTTACTTACATCATCGACGCCAAAGCTTAGTCTGAGGCAAGCTGTCCATGTACATCTCCAGTCAGTCGACAAAACACTGGTCCGAACAGCCTCTTTTGCAGGTAATTTGGATAAAATTGTGCACAGTACATCCTTGAGCAAAAGGAGAAGACAAGTTTAAGTAGAGAAATCAATTTACCCTGAGGGTCAAGTCGAAAGGCAAAACTAACATACCTCTGGAAGGTCATGAAATTTAAGGCCAGGCCTTCCATTGCGATTCTTGGATGTCTGCTTGACATGGGCATGCTTCTCTGCCGTTATTCTACTCGTCAGATAGTTCCCCATTCCAGTGCTGATCAAAGAACATCGAGGAACATTGGAGAACAATAAGGTTAATAAGGACTTGAGATAATAATAATGGAAGTATGCGTAAACTGAATTTTGTCTGAAAGTAGAATCAGTAAGTCGCGTGGTGTGCATCAGAAAAATCGCATCTTTGCGAGCTCGGCCGCCGTAACTAAAAAAAAAAAAGTGGGGGCACAGCGGGGCAAAGAGGAAAGTAATACTAGGATTAGAGAGCAGAGGCAACCTGCGACGCGGAGGTGCCGGCCGGCGGCGGCGGCGGCGGCGGCGGTGGCGGCGGCTCCCTCTTATTCCCCACTCGCCGCGGAGGCAGAGATCTGGGGGGGGGGAGCAACACACGATATTGCTTTCCTTTGAGGATTAGGACCAAAACACTGACGGGAGGCGGGTAGGCCGGAGAGGCGGCAGGCGGCGAGCGGCGAGCGGCGAAGGCAGGCGCGGTTGCGAAGGTCGAAAGTGGACGGGCAGCGAGGTCGGAACGCAGGGACGGACAGACAAGAAACAGAGCCCTCCCAGCGGGCGCCCTTTTATTATCCCCTTATTATCTTGCCTCCGTATTCGGAAATGACGTTGACTTTTACTACTTGCCTCCGTATCTGATTCGCGCCCAATGCTGAGACTTATCACGCCGGGTCGGACCAGCGTCGCACGGTCCCGTCCTGCCTCGGGCTCGGACCTGTTGGCCCGGCAAGCATGTCGCGCCCAGGCATGGCACGCAGCACACCGGGTCGCCGTCGGACCATGTCGTGCCGCCGGTTACGTCCTACTCCGTTCAGCCGCGGATTTAGGAAGTGAAGTTAGTCGGGGGGGAACATTAAGAACATCTACGAGTAGGACTTAGCAAATCCGACCGTTTGAAAGGCGTCAGAGGACGCTGACGAGTCAAGCTTCAAATTTCCATTCTCACGACCGAACATCTCAATTACCGTACGTCAAATTCATACAAACTCATGCAACTATGTGAACGATGCATTACACACATCGCCTGGCTGTGCATGTCATCGGACTATCAAAATATGACATGTTTTGGCTATGGTGAAGAAGATCATCCACAGCTGCCATTGCCCTTTCTGGCGCCCTTGTCGTCCTTGTCGCGATAGTACCGGTCGAAGACGCGGTAGGGATCGAGCCGGATCTGCTCGTCGTCAGAGCTGTCTGACCCGTCGTTGTCCTCCTTCTCCTCCTTGGTTGGCAGCCCAACCATTGCACGCACCGCCCGGTTCTCCTCTTGGACAAGGGCGTGCGTGTTCCTCCGCTGCCGCTTCTTTAGAATGCGGGCGCAGATGGCTTCCTCCTTTACGGTTGCCCACGCCACCGTCGACAGCGAGGCGGGCCTGTGCCGACCTTATCCTCTCCTTCCCACAGTAGACACACCGGTCCCTGTGGGGCTCATACTCCGTCGGACCGGTGAGGGGGAAGATGAGATTTGAAGGCTCCCGGGACAGCGATGATCCAGCCTCGGAGGATCTGAGTGCCCGATGCGCCGATTATGGAGTCTGGATAGATTCTCCCATGAGCGAACAGTTATGACTCATTTGGTTGCACGAGTTCCTCACGGAACGCGACCTTTTTTAGGGCCCCGAAGGCCGAATGGAATTCTTAGTTAGGGAGAATCAGCGTCACATTTGGACAACCCGATCCATGGGGCCGGCCAGCCAGAACCCCCCCCCCCCCACTTTTCCCTGGTAGAGGGAATCCTTAGTTAGGGCATCTCCAACGACAATCCGCAAATTTTCTCCATCATTCGTCTGTGGACAAGGGGACCAGCCCACGGACACGGATGCGGGAGGCCATCCAACACTGCCCGCATAAATTTCAAACACTTTATGATCAAACGGATAAACTTCATGCAAAAACGACCAGATTTCGTATAAACGTGCCGGATTTCATACAAACCATATGAAAATGGTTACATTTGGAACATATTTTAACTAAAAATGATACCGGACTAAGATAAAGCTAGTTTACAACCGACGTTGGCGGATATCCATTCCAACGATATGGATACCATTGACTAGTCTACTACTGGCCGCGGCGGATCTTCATTGTCATCCCCATGTCCGGCAGCCGTGAGCCCCGGAGGTATATGCTTTGGCGCAAAGAGCGGCTGGGTTCCCCATCGCTCATCGTAGTGGAACCGCCTGCTGATGCTTCAGCCGGAGAAGAAGGGTCCCTACATTGCACGGACCATAGTTGGTTTTTGGGTAAGGGACGACGATGGCCTGCGAAAAGGCAAGACATCGACTGTGGATGCCGACGTCGCCTCAGCAGTGGCCCTCATGGGACCCACGCGGCGGCAGTCTCCCGTGTTTCACTTCTCCTCGATGATGGCGGTGGGCGCAAATGTACTGGACGCCACCTCATTGATGTCTGTGCAACCAACTTCTTTCTATGCTGGCAGGGCGCAGCTACGCGCGCGTTGACGACGGATGGAGCAGTCGCAGGCGCGGTACGACGCGGCGTTGTCCACGGCAGCGACGATGCCCATGCCGTCGTGCTCCCCCTCCTGTGTCGTCCTGGAGCAACTCGCCACTCTTTCGAGAGCTAGCTTGGAGCGGCGAGGTGTTGAACCACGCGCCATCTTGGAGCGGAAACTTGCTCCGTCGGGCTTGGAGGTGGAGCAGCGAGCTGTATCGGTCATATCCGATTTTTATGCCGGAGAACTGTTCTTCCCGCTCGTCGGATGCCATCGAAAGGGTGGAGAAAATGGTGGAAGAAGGATATGGGAGTGGCAGAGTGGTGCGATTCTTGTCCAACGTCTGGCCTCCTTTAAATAGCGTGCGGACGGAAGGAGCTTGCCCGACGTTGTGTTTAATGATGCATGCTTGTGAACGAACGTGTGACCGGAGTAGGTTTCTTGACTTCCACACGAGTTTAATGAGTATATAGCACTTAGCACATGTCATTAACAAAAAGACCCAATGTCAAAGGCCACTTGCTTTCTCGATATTGCTCATCTTGGGAGTTGTGAAAAGAGAGGAATGCACGAAGAGCAGTGCTATGCAGCCCACGATTTCCCAGCCGATGCATGCACGACACTAGCTTATCAGCGTTTGATTAAATTCCTCTCTAAATAAGGACCGTGAGATTCTATTATCGTGCACATGTTGTCCAGAAATCATCGTGTGTGAAGCTATTCTGATGCACGAATCTTCCATATAACAATGCCGTGCTAGTGGGTAATTATTGTAATTTGGCCACGCGTCTTAAACCTCTAAAACTTCTCTCTTGAAAATATCAAATATTTTGCCTCGTTGCGAGTCAATCTATGGTTGGGATGGTTAGGTACTAGGGTGTGTGTTCGGGTGAGTGTATGCGTCTGTACCGTGTAAAATATCTGTTGCCTCGTTTAAAATAAATAAATAAACAAGTGTCGTAAGCGGAATTGGGGAAGGGAACGCAATTCCGGATCCGTTCCTCTTTCTCGGACCGGCCGATGGCGTCGGCGTCGTCGTCGGCGGCTATGGAGAAGGCTCGGCAGCTGCTGGAGGAGGCGGCGGCCGAGTCGCTGCCGACGGAGCAGGTGGACGCGCTGCCCTCCGGGTTCTACGACGCCTTCGTGCTCTGCGGCATCCGCGTCCACGCCGTCGAGCCCGGCCGCCTCCTCTGCCACTTCACCGTCCCCGCCCGCCTCCTCGTGAGCCCTCCCCTCCCTCCCTCCCACCTCCGGCAGCCAGATCTACCTACCCCCTTCCCTTCCCTGCTCAGTTGTTGCTCGACGCTTCCTAATTTAGTTCCCCCCATCTACTATTGTAGTACTACTATCATTTCATTAGCATTCATTCAGAGAATTCCAACTGTAGCTGAGGAACTTAATTTCAGAACAGCCAAGTTCCATCATCTAATTGTTAACCGGAACACAAGCTGTGCCATCGTTCTTGCCTTCTTGGAGCAGCTTGTTATATTGCCTTTTGATGATGGCTGTGTTATTTGTTGAGCAGAACTCCGGCAACTTCCTGCACGGCGGCGCCACGGCGTCGCTGGTTGACTTGGTGGGTACTGCTGTCTTCTACACGGCCGGGGCACAAACCAGGGGCTCACCACTAGAGATGAACATCTCCTACCTGGATGCTGCATTCTCGGATGTGAGTGGCTTTCTTGCCAAATTTAATTAGGTGGGAAATGAAATAATACACGCTGTTGGTTCATCGGCATTGGTCACTTAGCTCCATCGATCCACATGGGATGTGTTCTTTTACTTCCTTCCTAGTTATAATCCCCCATGGCCCAGGTACCACATGGAGTTACCCAAGTCTAAAAGTAAATTTACAGTGAAATGAACAAGTTTTTGTTTTGTTTTTGAGGGGGTGAAATGAGCTCAAAGTTACATTATCAGAGAGCCAATAATCTGTACGTCACACAATTGTACTCCACTATGCTAGCACCAGGTAGAGATGCCACCGAACACTATAAACCATTGTTTACGTGGCAAATTCCCTACCAGTTACAGGTTTTGGTGTGTCAAGATTCGTTTAGTTTGTAAATTTTGTTAAGAATGCTCTAGTGCTTGACCAAGTTGCGGTAGTTGTTGTTTTTATTCCGAAGTGCATGGATGACCATGTCAATCTTGACGCATTAATTGAGCTGTTGGAATATCGTGCTTCACTTCTGAAGTTCTTGTGATTGTACAGTAACTATGAAATCATATGTTGCCATTTGCAGGAAGAGATTGATATCGAGGCCAAGGTTCTGCGTGCTGGAAAAGCAGTAGGAGTGGCCACTGTGGAACTGAAGAAGAAATCCGGCAAAATCATCGCCCAAGCCCGCTATTCCAAGTATCTTGGCGCATCTAGTAAACTGTGAAGGTGTCCTTGCATTGTAAGCTGTAAGCCTGTAATTGCTCTTGTTTAATTACTTGGCAACCCTTATGTAATGGAATAATGTTGTCTTGAAATGGGAAATATGGAAATTAGTTTGAGGAGTGTGCTACATACTACAGTGACCTCTGCATGTTTTATGACAGAGTTGAAATATAAATACATTGATTTATGCATCCCAAAACAGCAATACCGCCTGGCAAAGGTACCGTGAACATGAATAAGTCTGACTACCAATGGCTGAAGATAAAGATTTAAGAGGATCAAGGCTAATTGATTTAACTAGATAAAATATTGAATGCTAGGAAATGAAATAAGATGATTTCCATAACTTTGAGCCAGGTGTGAGTTCCTATGACATTCTGATGTCCTAAGGCATCTTTCTCAAATCGATGGTTCCTTCCTAGTATATCTGACATTTCAACTCTTTCCGTTCCACATGGAATCTTTGGCCTTCCAAGTTTATATTATACCAACAGAAGTCTTTGGTCTTCAGCAATAGTCATTGAGGCTGATATGAGTTATATGTAGAATATCAGGCAACTCTCTGTTATCCCTGTCCTCTCACTGACCTCTTATTTCAACCAACACCTAATCTCATTAAAATGGTGAACACTGAACAGGGAGATCCTATAATTCTCCAAAAGGACTTTTTTGAGAATAAATTATTGTGCGCTAGAAATAGATCTTCCATCTGGAAATTTTTACCATGACTGTGTCTGTTATCTCCTCAGTGCGGCGGAGGAGCCATACCAAGGTGTTACCATGACAGGGTGACATGATTAGGAGAGTTATCCTTCTTGTTGTGAGCCATACTGCAGATGGCCAGGTACCCAAGCCAAGCTAGGAATGTTTCGCTATATATGCTAATCAAGACTGGAAGTGCGGTGGAGGAGCCCAAAGGGAGGCAGATCACCAACTACAACACCTTGGTATGACTCAGAGCTCATCCACATATCGTACCAGGGTCGTTACATGCCTCATGCTTGATGTATCGAAAAATAGATCAATCGAGCTCATAGATGCCCATGATGACAATGGCAACAATAAAAAGGTGCGAACTCATCCCCATCTTTTCTTATTGTCCTCTTCTAAGCCTGCAAAGCATTTACAGGTTGCTGCAAGCACCATCAACATCCCATTGTCCCAACCACGGCCACCTGGTTTACGCACGCGCCGGTCAGATTTGGGCCGGATCCGGTCGGTCTTGGGCTCGCCCGGCTGTGGGATGCCGCGCCGCGCCATGGACTGGCCTGGCACCTCGCCGGAAGGCCCTGATAGGGCCGCAAGGCCACATGCAGGCAGTGGCTCCTCCTCTACCCGCTCGGATTTGCAACGTCGGTGGTCAGACGGCAGATACACGAATGGCGGTCGGCCGGACTCGGTGCTTGCCCAAAAGCTCGTCGGCGCACTGTTGCCTCTCATTAAGTGCGACCACTGCCCAAGATGGTCGTGCGCCGCGTGTCTACAATGCCGGAGCATCCCGGATGGGTGTTGATCAAGTGCTTAAACGATGGGGCATGTGCTCTTTTTAGTTTCAGTTTGTGCTCTAGATTTGACTAGTTGTGCTAACTTCAAATTTTATTGTGTAGCATAGATGCAAGTTTTGGTATTGGGAAGAAGAATACATCGATATATTGATAGAGCGAAATTTAGTACATGTTCGTGCATTTTTAGCTAGCATAGAGGTTGTAGATGAGACAAGTGCACTTGTTGCTAGATTAGAGGCTAGACACGAGACTAGGTGTGAGGAAGCAACATCGACTTCTTTAGACTCGAAGAAGAAAGAAGCATGCAAGATCGAGCCTCCTCCACAGATCAACAATGAGTGCATCGAGAAGGCCCTAACCCAACTCAAGGAAGCAGTTATGGAAGTTGTGTATCTTCTAAAATGTATTCTTGCGGTTCTTATTTTCTTTGGTCTTGCTTTACTAGTCAAAAATTGATGATGTATTTTCATGTATGTGGACAGGATGCGGCCGGGATGCGTCCGCGCGCTGGGCGCACGACCACCGCATCCCGAAAACTGTCCGGACACGGCCCCATTGTCCTACCCAAATGAACAGAATCCGGGCAAAACGGACGTCCGTTTGGGGTCGCGCGGTGGAGTTGGCCTAAGGGTGACAAATAGACTCACCCCAAAATCACTAGTTAGAGATACCCCGGGCCCCGGCAAAAGATCATTGCCACATCCTGACAACAAAGGCCCTATTTGGATCAGAGGGGTTAGAGTTAGTATGGGTTAGTTGAGGCAGAACTAACCTTAAAATATCCAAACATGTGGGTTAGAGTAGAGTTGTTTGCACCTAACCCAGCAAAAAAAAAACCGGCTGGGGAGGTGCTAATTGGGGTTAGATGTGGTGGGTCCCATTAAAAAAGTACTGCATCGCATCCATCCCGCATTTGGATCCCGCATCGCATCCCACCGCCGCCGCCGCTGCCCTCCGCCCCTGCCTCTGCCCCTCCGCCCCCGCCCTCTGCCCCTCCGCCCCCAATCCCTCCCCCCGCCCCTCTCGTTCCCGTCCCGACACCGGCGCCCCCAGGCGCGCACTCCGGCGGCCGCCGCACCGGTCGGCCCACCTGCCATGGATGACGACGGTTTCAAAGGGTGGGGTTCGCAGCCCTCTGCAAGCGGCCTAGCTACCCGCGCTGGTCTCGACCTCAACTCACAAGCTTCGGCATAGGAAGGATTCCTAGGGCTTGGGCTGTACGGAGCTTTCCTCCGGAGCGACGACGACGAGCTCGTCCCTGGGCGCAGATTGTTGCTACAGAATGTTGGCTCATGTTGCTGGAATTCAGATCAAACTAGCAGTGAGCAGTAGGTTGTTTCCCTTTTTGTTCTATGAGCTGATTGCCAGGGGAGTGTACACCAGACCAGAGGAGAGGTTCATCGTTCACAATTCAGTTGAGTGTAGACTTTTAGTATTGTACGTACCACCAACTGAAAGGAGCAAATGGGTCAGCCTTGTAGTTGTGCATACACTGATACACATATGTTACAGGGTGGTAAAAACTGCAATAACTTTTATGGCTATAACATAACTTGTTTTTTCGAATAAGAGAATTGCTCGGCAACCGTTTTACAGGAGGTTATATCATTTAGGGATAGAAACATTTTTTGTAGAGAGTATATAGATCGTTTATGCCTGAAATTCTTAAACAGGGTGTGCATACTGCATACACAGAGCTTTCTGTGCTGTACCTTTTTTCAAGTTGCCAAGAGCATGTGGTTGAGAAATTCTTTTGAGTAACTTTGCCAGGCATTTTTAATGCCACAAGTTTTTGGTCCAACAGTTTTTTTTTCATGCATGTTAAATGAGCTGGGTCATACTCACATGAAAAGTTATTTTTTTTTCAATTTTGTATGACTTGTCCTAGACTCCTAGTTAGTTTTCTCTTCAGATCTTTGTGCACTTCATGTAGTTTTCTACAAGGACTAGAAAAAGATTCTACTGAAGAGACTTTTTTTAGTCCCTAGGACTAGAAAAAGTCCTAAGACTTCTGAACCAAACACTCCTTAAGTCATTTCTAAGCGGGAGAAGGCCACATAAGAGCCGAGCACAACGAATCCCGCTGAAAAGAGGGCCAAATGATTGAGAAAGTGCATTTAATGTCAATTTAACCCTCTCATCCAAACACCACAAAAGCTAGAGTTAATTCAGGGCTAGTCACAAATTAGAAACCAACTCTAACCTCTAACTAAGTTAGAGTATTCAGGGCCAAAGTGACGCACTATTAACCCCAACGGAGCATGCGTGTTGGACAGGCCGTGACAAGTGACACACTATTCCCTTGTCTCTCTCTCTCTCTCTCGTTCATCCCCTTTCCCCGATCCCCTTTGCCTACTCTGGTCGCTCGCGATTCAGATCGGGGCGTGCCACCACCGCCGCCGGCGGCCCTCCTCGCCATGGAGTTGGCCGTAGGCGCTTCGGAGGCTACCATCAAGTCCCTCCTCAGCAAGCTAGGCAGCCTTCTCGCGGAGGAGTACGCCCTGATCCGCGGCGTCCGCGGCGACATCCAGTTCATCAACGACGAGCTCGCCAGCATGCAGGCTTTCCTCAACAACCTCAGCAGCAGCGGCACCGACGGCCACGACGACCAGACGGAGGACTGGATGAAGCAGATCCGCGATGTCTCCTACGACATTGAGGACTGCGTCGACGACTTCTCCCACGGCCTCCGCCCCGACCCCCGCGGCAACGGCCTGTGGTCCATCATCCGCAGGACCCTGTACGAGATCCAGACATGGTATCCCCGCCGCAACATCGCTGCCCAGATCGCGCATCTCAAGGAACGGGCGCAGCATGTCGGTGAGCGCCGCGGCAGGTATGGCGTCCCTGATCCAACACCCGGCAAGAAGAAGAGCTACTTGGATGGGTATGTCGCTGCTGAGCACCAGGAGACAGTCCGTCAGCTCATCGGCATCAAGAAGCCAGTGGGGGTGAAGGGCATGCAGGACCTCCAGGAATGGATCATCTCTTCTGATGAGTCTAAACTGGGCGTGTTGTCCATATTTGGATTTGGTGGCGTGGGAAAAACCACTGCCGCCATGGCGCTCTACCGGAACTGTGGGGTTCAGTTCAAGCGCCGGGCAATGGTCACCGTGTCCCATAACACGGACCCTGATGTAGTCCTCCGTGACATATTGAGGCAAGTAAAGCCACAGGTCCATGGCACCAGCAGCATTTTGGAAGAGAAGAAGAAATCAGCACTACTTCCCCTGTGGATACGCAGCAACTTAAGCCAAATTAGGATGTGGTTCCGTAATCAGGATGATGATGGGAGGGCCTCAAACAAGGAGCATGCAGTGATAATAAGTGAGTTGAGGGAGCACCTCAGCGTGAACAGGTATCTTATAACCTTTGCATCCTTACCAATTATAGTTATTGTTTCAAATATATTTCCAATTCATTTGAATCAAAACATAGAGTAATTTCATCTGCGTTTTAGCATGCAGCAAATACCATCCTCCCTTTTTATATATTGATTATGCAGTAATTTTCAGAGCTAACTGATTGGGGGGGGGGGGGGGGGGTTAATTAAAGCTATGACATCTAATTTTCATTCATAATTAATTGGTTCACTCAATAATTTTGTATGGTATATCGGCTCATGGCTTAAATCGCAGCAATAATGTAATTTAGGTAGACATAGGATAGATAGATTTCTGATACGCAAAAGGAATAAATGCTAGGTGGTGAAGGGGTTATAAAATAAGTGGGAGGAGAATTGGAGGGTTGTGATTTCATCAAAGATGCCGGGGTCCCTACGCTTACATAATATTTGAAACTAGCATAGACGATCGGCGAACGAAATGAGATGAAGCCATGGTAGAGCTCGGCAAAACGCCTACAATGTTCAAGCCTTGGTAGGCCTAGTGCAAGGAAGAGACCATGGAGAGGCTTACAATGGACGAAGAGATGGATGGATGTTCATGCGAAGTCAGGGCAAAAGGGGCAGTCACCACTATCCACCTAGCCAACCGTTGGAGCAATTATGTGTTACTAGTATTGCCATGAAAAAGGAAAGATTTTGACATTGGTCAGAGAAAATTTGTCCCAGTTTATATTTGGAAAGAGAATTGCAGTTTGAGTACTATTCTAGTAAGTTGTACTTTTACAAGGATATAAATCCGTGATATTATCTAATAGTATGTTGATGCTATTTAGTACGTAATATATGACCAATGTCAACCTGATCGTTGACTCTGACCAAGGCGTCGAAACTATCGGTCTCCGAGTTGGCGCATGGCTACTTGAGGGCTGAGGCCCACTGCTAAGCACATTGTCTATGAGTCCTTCCTAGCCATGTGCGCATGTTTAATTGCTGGTCATGGCACGACCTATGTCTAATGTACCAACGTGCAAAATATAGCGTGCCACTGACAACTAGCACAAACAGATGGCACCAACGCCATGCCATGGCTGGTTGCTACCTGTGCGCTTACCGGCGTCTCCTCGTGTCATGAAACGACCTCTCCGAGGGTGCTGGATGGCTGATAGAGGGGCGCACTCACTTTCCTCTGCAATCACAACAAATTCATGCACTTGCTTTCCAAGATTGGCGCACCCCATTATAATCATTCATATAGTAGGGTTATTATTCTCTAAGGAGCAAGGAGCCTTGGACTCATATATACACTGTTTGTCTTGTATGTTTCCTTCCCATGAATACTCTACCACATAAGTTTTCATATCCAAGTTTTGTATTCGACACTTGCATTTTTATATTTGGAATAGAGTTATGTTCATTCTATTTTACAACAGTAGTGCCTAAAAATACATGGCATTATTTATATGATTGTTAGAACCATGTTAGATAAGTTACACACCCACCCACCAACCCCCCCGACCACCACAATTCCCGCTTGTTGCGCGCGGCTCATCTGCCCAATATGGCGTGCCAGGCTTCAGACTGGGACCTAGCCGCCAGTGCTTGATTTAAATTTGAGTAGCAAAGACCAAGTCCAACCTCCTGCGCCATCAATCCCGCTACAAGCCAACGACTACCAGTCCACCGTAGTTCATGACCATGTGTCCAATACGATCTTGCCATCTGGCCTTCCAGATGCTTCGATGCCTCCGCACACTGCGCCAACCCTTGAGACCCTGGTTGTCTCGCCCGTGGTGCCTGCTCCGATGGCCCCTCCCTTGGATGTCTTGCCGCCTGGATTTGGTCAATTTACTAGCCTATGCGCCAACCGCGCCTTCAACTATAGTTCAGCTGTCTTGTCTTTCGGGATCCAATGCTGCAAATCCTGCGCAGGCCTTGGCCCATGAGGATGCGACCGATGATGGGCTGCCACTTGTCACGCACGGTGCCCCTACTGCTCTGGACCGGCCATAACTTGCTACGTTTGTTGCAACTATTCAATAGCGCACCGCACCCTTGCGGCTCCAGCTAACCACCGCCGCTGCAAGGAGATCCTGGAGGGATTCACGCCGCCTCGGAGCTTCCACATCGTCATGTCTGACCAGGGGGCTCAACTCCGAGCTCAAGGCCAAACAAGTCCTTCGATGCTTGGGTGTGATTGACGACGATACTCCTATCTCGGATGAGATTATCGCAAGTACATGCACCTGTTTGAGCGACCGCTTGTGGAGGATGTGATGTAAGCCTTTGTAGATTTCTTCGGCTGGCACCTCCCCCATAGGACGTTGCCCCATCCTGCTCATGCCAGGCTCAACCTCGCTCCGTCGAGGTCTAAGTGCGATACTCGCAATCGGATTTTCCCTTCCAATGGATTACAACCTCAAGGCACTTTTCTGGAACGTGTGCGGCTGAATAATATGGCCAAGTGTACCGCGGTGCATAGCTTGATCACCTCCGTAAACCCTTTTATCGTGTGCTTGCAAGAAACCTAACTTGATTCGATCTCGTCCTCCATTGTTGTCGAGACGCCAGGTCCTTCGTTTTGCGATTTTCATTGCTTACCCGCCATTCGCACCCGCGGCGACATCTTACTATCGTGGCAAAGCGAGGAAATCTCCATCTCCAACCCGATCATTGGTGATCATCACATCACCGCCCTACCGACCCTTCTCGGTGGCAACCAACATTGGTGGCTTACCGGTGTCTACGACCCCCAAAATGACATCAATAAACTTGCCTTCCTTGGATCTCCATGACGTGCGTGCCTCCCGCATTGGCCCGTGATTGATTGGTGGGAACTAACATGATCGTCTTCGCGGCCGACAATAATGACTCCAATCTCAATTGACGGATCATGAACTGCTTCCGCCGATTGCTCGCTGACGAGGAGGCATGACAAAAATATGCACGGGCGACAATACACTTGGTCTAGCGAGCGGGTGGCGGAACACCCTAGCTGTTTTCTTCGGTGCCTTTCTTCTGCCACCTCGGGTCATTGCCCTCTCTTCCTCGATTGTGCGGTGTGCCCCCAGGCACCAAAAGGTTTGAGTTCGAGAGGTTTTGGCCGCAGTTGGAGGGGTTCCACCTCGTGGTTTCTGTGGCTTGGAACTCTGTCGAGTGGGACCCAAGACCTGGGACCCAAGACCCCTTCAGATGGATTGTCGCGTGGCTCAAGGTGACGGCGAGGTATCTCTAAAGCTAGAGTGCCAAATCTATTGGGCATATCTCCTTGTAGTTGTTGGTAGCCCGCGAGCTCATTGCCTGCCTTGACGCCCTGCAAGATCTCTGACCGCTCTCTCCGAACGAAGCCTGGCTTCGTCACCGTCTTAAGGCAGTGTACGTTGTACTTGCATCTCTTGACCGTTCCATTGCACGACAACGATCCCGATTCGTCTACCTCAAGAATGGAGGAGACGTGAGCTCTTCCTTGGGCATCCAAGGCTTCCACTGTCAGCAGAATTCTTGCTCAAGGTTGCCAATCACACCGTCTTCGAGCATGGCACGCTCGCTCAAGCACCCTTCGACCACTTCTCCGGCATCCTCGGCTCCTTGGAGGACTTTGCTTTTTCCCTCTCGCTTGATGGGCTGCACCCTGGCCACTTTGACCTAGGTATGGGATTTGGCGGGCTATCAAGGCCATGTCGCCGGCAAGTTGCTGGGATATCGTTAAGGAGGATATCTGCAATGCCTTCGGCAAGTTCTATTCCCTCTATGTGCGCCGCTTCCAAAAGCTCAAATGAGGTGTGCATCACTCTGTTGCCCAAGTGTGCCGATGTCGAGTCAACTCTTTGAATTCTGATGGTCAGTCCCATCCATCTCCTCGTGAAGCTCTTTGCCAAAGCGATCTCTCCGGCTCGCGCCGCGCGTCGGACCGTTGGTCTTCATGGACCAGCGTGCGTTCATAGCGAGACACAACATCCATGACAATTTTATGCTCGTCCAACAAACCGCTCGTCTTCTGCACAACCTGAAGGTGCCCCATGTGATGCTCAAGCTTGACATCTTCAGAGCGTTCAATTTGGTCTCCTGGCCGTTCCTCCTCCAAGTCCTTGCCCACATTGGCTTCGGGCCATGATGACGTGAATGGATCTCCATCCTTCTTGCCAAAACATCCACTTGTGTTCTCATCAATGGAGTACCAGGCCCGACAGGGTGACCCTCTATCACCACTATATTCACGCTCGTCATTGACATCCTCAACTCGCTTATAGCGCCTCACCACTCGCTACATCGCCTCAAGCATCTCCCTATATGCTGATGATGTGGTGGTCTTCTGTCATTCGGACAGCTATGACATCGCGAACATCAAGGAGCTTCTTCGCATATTTGGGATTGCTTCTGGGATGCACACGATATCGCCAAGTGCTCTGCCACCCCGATCTGATGCACTGACGAGCACGTCAACACCATCCTCAATGATCTTGTGTGCCCCCTCTTCACCTTCCCTGTCCCGCACCTTGGACTCCCACTTGCGTTGGGCAGGATTCCGATGTCCGCGCTCCTACCCCTTGTGGAGAATCTTGAGAAGAAACTTTCTACATGGCGTGGCTCCATGCTATCCCTGGGTGACCGGCGGTTCCTAGTCCGCCATGTGCTGTGCACAATGCCAACCACATCCTCATCGCCATTGCTATCAACAAGCCCATCCTGGCGAGAATCAATCAGGTGATCTGTGCTTTCCTTTGGATCGGCCGCAAAGACGCATGCGGGGGCAATGCAAGGTGAAATGGGTGCGTGTTTTTCGTCCTCTACGGCTTGGGGGCCTCGGTGTTCATGACCTACACCGCATCGGCCTTGCTCTTCGCACTCGGTGGATTTGGCTCTAGCGCACTGATCTACATTGACCATGGAGCCACCTACCCCTACCCTGTGACCTTGAGGTCCAGGCGATGGCGATCTTACGCGCGTCTACCTCCTGGCAGCTTGGCGATGGTAAAACCTGCCTCTTCTGGACCGACCATTGAGGGTCGCTGCATCGCCGACCTAGCACCCCTCGTCTATGCTCTGGTCCCTAAGCGTCGCCGCAAGATGCGGACTGTATGCGACGGTCTCCACCTCCGATCCTGGGTACAAGACATCCATGGCGCACTAGGACCTACGACCTTGGTGAAATATGTTGACCTCTGGCACCAGGTCCTCTCTTGGTGCTGATCCACCGCCTCTATCCCTCGTCACGATGTCCTCTTCTATGTGGACATGAAGGGTACGCCACACGTGGAGGGTGTGTTACTGTCAAGGCTATGTCCCGTGCAAGGATCATTGCATTCGTGCCGCATTGCCTAACATAGATTACCCAACAGAGGAAGAACAAAGTTATTTCTTGGCCTATACTCTCAGGATATATCCATATGGATATTATGTTAGAATATTCCGGTACAATATTCCCGTAAGATTGTCTGTAAAGACTAAAAATACTCCTCTCCTCATGATATGTTTTAGCCTATATAAGGGGGCAAAACTCTAATTTCACACCCCTATCCTCCTATATAAATAGGACCTCGGGAGTAGAGAGAACGGAACTTCACTTCTCATTTGTAAACCAACCCTAATTTCTGTGAAAGATAAAGGTGAGTTGGAACTTAGCTATGGTCGCTTCCTTCTCGTTTGTGTTCCCTTGCGCATCCTTGCAGGCTCTGCAACCCAACAAGGGTGCCTCTTATATCTACGAGAAACCTAAGATATGTTTGATCTGTTTTCACCCCTAACCCTAATGGCCATAACTTGTGAGAGAATGCGCGAACACTTTGCTACGAATTATCCATGTTGTATATTTTCCTAGTATCTAACGGTTTTGAAAAATTGAGTACACTGTCCTTCTATAAGCCCCATCAATTAGAGCATAATCTTGCATTCTTGCTTTCAAATTATGAGTTTCTTAATAGGCATGAACTGTAGCAATTTGTAACTTATTATTATTTGGAGTGTGGAACATGCGGATTTCAGCCTCATCTGGAGCAGTTGAAGTTTACATTATTTATGTATGAGAGAATAGTTAGCTAGGACTTTTTGTGCTTTGTAACTCATGTGAACCATATGCTTCCGAAAGGCATATATATCATGTTAGATTGTTCATGTCAGATAATCTCTACCTAATAATAAAGCAAATTGGGTTTCGGCGGTCCGTCACACACTTTTGCAGAAAACCCCCTGCGTTTTTTATGAATTAACCCGCAGTACACACTTAAGTCAAACCGAACCGTTATTTTACGTTTTTACAAAACCCCCCTTGACGTATTAGATAATTCACCCGCCGATTATATACAAGTCAAACACATGTTTTTTCTAAATTATCCATATCTTTTAAACCGTAACTCCGATTTTAACATGTTATATATGAAAATAGATTAGAAAAATGTGTAGAATCTGAATATGACGTTATTTTGTTTGTTAAATATTTTTAAAATATTATTTTGGAAGATATTTAAGTCAAACATATATTTTTCTTAATTATCCATATCTACTAAACCGTAACTCTGATTTTAACATGTTATATATGAAATTTGAATAGAAAAATATGTAGAATTTGAACATGATGTTATTTTTACCTATTAAATATTTTAAAAGCAAACTTGTAACCTATAGGGCACGTCCGTTTTTCTTTCATACCGCGACGATCTGGATTGCAAATAAACAACCACTAAAATCATAAAGAGACGAAAGAGAACATCGATAACCACACATGAGCACCTCTGAACAAACTGGCAGGGGAAAAACAACATTCAAACACACTTTGGTTTGTGTGAACACCGAGGCCACTGAAGGTGAGAAGGAGGATAAGCGGCAACACAAAAATGATGCCTCGCTAAAATAAAGGGCATGAACATATTATGGTTATTGGGTTAAGAGTGTCTGCTATTTTTTTCTCCCGTTGCAACGCACGGGCTCTTTTGCTAGTGAACTTTGATTGTTAGTTTGTTAGTGACAGCTGAAATAAATTGATAGAAGAGTGTCATACTTTTCGTCTTATTCTTTGCAGGTACTTACTTTTAATTGATGATGTCTGGTCGGCATCTACATGGCAGACAATCTTAAAGTGTTTGCCAACAGATGATAACGGTAGTAGAATAATTGTCACCACACGATTTCAAGCTGTTGCGAGGGCATCACAGATTGGCCACCACAAGTTCCATAAGATGGATATTCTATCTTCGAAGGATGCCAAGGACCTATTTGACAAAAGTCTGTCTGAGAGCAGAAGTACTAAAAGCAATCAGGCAAGTCGAAGTGATCAAGTTCCACACAGAATTTGGGAAATGTGCGGTGGCCTGCCATTGCCCATAATTACCATGGCTGGTCTCGTGGCATCCCACAACGAGACAAAGCAAGATGAATGGAGTAAAGTTTGCGAGACGTTGTTCCCACAACGGCAAGTATGCCAAAAACCAGAGGAATTTATGAGGATAATCAATTACTGTTACAATGTCTTGCCTAGTGATCTCAAGACTTGCTCTCTGTATCTGTGCATATTCCCAAAAGGCCGCAAGGTTAGCAAGAAGCGGCTGATCAGGCGGTGGATTGCAGAAGGTTTCGTCAGTGAAAAGCAAGGGTTGAGTGTGGAGGATGTTGCAGAGACGTGCTTTAATCAGCTAATTGAAAGGAAGATGATTCGGCCTGTAGATTTCAGCAGCAATGGCAAGGTGAAGAGCTGTCAAGTCCATGACATGGTCCTTGAGTACATCATAGCCAAGGCAGGTGAAGAGAATTTCGCCACCATTGTTGGTGGCCAGTGGTCCATGCCAACACGTAGCAACAAAGTCCGGAGGATGTCCCTCCACAACAGTGGCTCTAAACTTGCAAAGAAAGCTGATAGAATGAACTTATCCCATGTCCGATCACTGACTGTGTTTGGGAGCTTGGACCAACTGCGCCTTAAATCATTCAAGACTGGAATAGTGCAAGTACTAGACCTTGAAGGGTGCAGAGGCTTTAAGGCAAATCATATCAGTGTCTCGGACATCTGTGAAATGACTCTTCTGAAGTACCTAAGCCTCCGAGGAACAGACATCAGCAAACTACCGGCGGACATTGGGAATCTCAAGTATTTGGAAACACTGGACTTAAGGCAGACAGGAGTTGAAGAGCTGCCTAAAACTGTAGTTATGCTGGAAAGAATTAGTAGCATACTTGGCGGAGATAAGAGAACCCGGAAGGCCTTGAAGCTGCCTAAAGAGATCAAGAAGGGAGCAATGAAAACCCTGCGCATACTATCTGGGATTGAGATCGAGGGATCGACTGCTGTATCAAACCTCCATGATTTAACAGGGTTGAGGAAGTTGGCCATTTACAAGCTTCATAAGTCTGAACAGATGCTTGATGATCTAGTCTCCTCTATCGAGTACCTCGGCGGCTATTCTCTTCAAACTCTTGTGATTGATGATGACACATCCGACTTCCACCACAAACTGGGCAGCATGTCAACCCCTCCATTATACCTGAGTGCTCTAGAGCTGTCTGGCAAGTTGCTTCACCTCCCAATATGGATCCCGGATCTCAAGGACATTGTCAAGTTGACCCTTTCAGCAACAGCTCTCCGGCCAGAAAATTTGGTGCTCATTAGCCACCTAAAGACGTTATTTTCTCTCACCTTTTCAATCTGCACAACAAAACATGATCCTGATATTGGAGACATTCTCGAGAAGAACAAGTCCGATTATGGAGGTGAGATCTTTGTTCCAGCCGGAGGGTTCGGTAAGCTCAAGCTGCTTCGCATCTTCATACCTCTTCTCCCATCGCTGAACTTCTCCAAAGGGGCAATGCTGGCGCTCGAAAGGCTTGAACTGCGCTTCAAAAGGCTGGGAGGTCTTCATGGCATCGACGAACTTGAATGTCTCCATGACGTGATCTTGACAGGCGATGGCCAAGCAGATAACACTACCAAGTTGATACTGCGTGATCTGAGAGTAGCACAGGAGGCCGCACAGGGTAAGTACGTCCTAGTCGTTAACGAATAGTGTCATTCATTGATGTGCCGTCATACTATGGTGTATCACGTTTCAGTGGCGATGCTGTCCAACTACTATATTTTTGTGTATATTATTCCCTGTGTGTGTGTGTGCGCACTTGCGGTTACATATGTCAGATGATATTTGGCAACTACTCCCTTGTCTCATGATGTAAGTTGTTTTTTTGGCTCTAGTGTAGTGTCAAAAAAACGTTTTACATTATGAGACGGAGGGAGTATGTGACAGATTGCGAAACAACCGAACGATTCTGCCAACAAGGACGAGCGCGCTACCACGCGCGAGACCCAGACAGCAGATAGTGGCCCACCAGTAAACCCCCCGCAAACCCCTATTCCGAATCTTACCACCCGCTCCTTCCCGCTGTCCACACCACCACCGTTTCCCCTCTACTTCTTACCTCCGATGCAAGTAAACCTTGCCAGCCCTTCCGTAACTCTAGATCCGGAGGGTAAGAACAATGCCCATGGCCTATTCTCTTCGTCCTTTGTAGACAAGTATTATCAGCTCCAAGACGGGAAATTACCAGGTATTTGGTCAAGAACAATGCTCAAGGGCCTATTCTCTTCATCCTTTGTAGACAACTATTATCAGCTTCAAGACGGGAAAGTACCAGGTATTTGGCAAAAGATTCATCAGGAAAACATCACCCACCTTGGTAAGATCAAGTTTTTTTTAGAAAGGAGGCGCTTGCGAGACCCTTATGAATTCGACAGTCCCGCCTAACGGCCAGGACAAAAGTACCGAAGTACACAGCGCAAATACGGGAGCCAATGCGAGTAAAATTTGGGGCGATACAAGCCCGGCGGATACATAGCGGCGCAGCGCTAGTAAAGGCTAGCAGCCATCGTTTGCTCTCGAGGTAGCAGGGGCGCCATGCAGAAGTCTGGCATCGATGTCCTAGGATGCGCGTGGTAGCTCAGTGCACCTTGCCCGCACCCTTCTGACGAGATCCTCCACGAGTCCTTTGTCCCGTCGCTTTGCCAGAAGCTTCCATAGCTGCAGGAAAGACCATTTTATATAGCATATCAGCCGGATGTTTGATAAAAACTCCCCCTATTAGTGCTTTGTTTCGGGTGGTCCAAAGAGACCATGCGAGGGCCCCAAATCCTAGCAATGTCATCCTCTTATCCCTCCCAGAAGTGGCGGCCGCAAGCCGGTAAAATTATGAGAACCCACTTGGGTTCCACACGGAACCAGTTGCCGAGCGAACTGCACTCCACATAAATCGAGCCATAATGCAGCGAAAAAGAATATGATCCTGGTCTTCACTCTCGCCACACCACACACATCTGCCATCTCTCGGGCCATGTCGTTTTTGGACCTGATCCCCGCTTGTGATTCTATTACGAGCGACTTGCCATAAGAAGATCTTGATTTTGGATGGCAATCGTGCTCCCCACAGCCCCGACAAGTTGCATGGAGTCAAAACTTTGAAAATCTCCTTGTACAAGGATCCTGTGGAGAATTGACCCGACGGCTCGAGTCGCCAACCTTTTCAGGACTCAGGTTGTACCCTCTCAGTTTATTCCGCAGCTCTTCCCACTCGGAATTTTCCGCATTCCCTAATGGATGCCGAAATCGTGGAGACCATTGCCCCTGCTACCAACATTCTGCCACTTTGGCATTCTGGTTTTCAGCAATCGCAAATAGTGTCGGAAATCCATCTCGGAGTCGCCTATCCTCACACCAGATGTCCAACCAAAAGCACGTGGCCTTGCCATTATGCACATTAAACTTAGTCCATAGCCTAAGGAGAGGCTGTACTTTCTTGACATCCTTCGCAAATTGTGACAATTTGGTGTTCCTCCTAAATTCCACCCCTCTTTCATTCAGGTATTTTTGTCTGAAGATATCTAACCAAAGGCCACCCTGGCCGGTTAGAATTTTCCAAGCCCACTTTGTCATGAGACACCAGTTCATTACTTTGGAGTTGATCACCCCAAGCCCACCTCTCTCCTTAGGTTGTTCTCCCAACTAACCATATGGTACCTTTGTTTCCCGTTTTCTTTTGCCCAGAAAAAACGGGATCGTACTTTATTTAATTTTGTTAGGCAATCATTTATCAGTACCAAGCGCCCACCGGATGCTAAAACTTTCCTTGCCACAGCTCCACTCGCGCCGCTGTTTTGTCTACTACAGGTTGTAGTTCCCCCATGGTTAAGGCTCTCGCAAATACGGGCATACCTAGATATTTCATCGGGCTGGATCCCAATTCACAATTCATCATGTGAGCAGCCCGTAGTTGCGACTCCAAATCTCCGCCCGTAACTATTGCCTCACTTTTCTCAAAATTGATCTTTAGACCTGACATCTCCTCAAAACACATCAAGAGGAATTTGAGATTCACTATCTCCCTTTCCGAGTTCTTGATGAATATTAACGTGTCGTCCGCATATTGGAGATGCGATAGCCCTCTCGGAATTATACGTGTTGCCAACCCGGAGATATGACCTGCCACCTTGGCATGGTCAAGAATGGCTGCCAGGGCATCTGCCAATATGTTGAATAGAAGTGGGGAGATCGGGTTACCCTGCCACACCCCGCGCTTGTTCCTAAAGAATGAGCCTATGTCCCCATTGATATTGACGGCCGTTTGACCCCCTTGAATCAATTACCGCATCCAACTAATCCAACGGGGGTCGAAACCCTTCGCTCTCATCACCTCTAGAAAATCCCATCGTACTCTATCATATGCCTTCTCAAAGTCAATCTTAAGGATGAACACCTCTTCGTTAGTGGATGTGATCTCATGCTAGACCTCATGGAGCATCGCAATGTGATACGTCTCCAACGTATCTATAATTTGTGATTGTTCCATGCTATTATGTTACCCCTTTTGGATGTTTATGGGCTTTATTATACATATTTATATCATTTTTGGGACTAACCTACTAATCGGAGGCCCAACCCATATTGCTGTTTTATTGCCTGTTTCAGTATTTCGAAGAAAAGGAATATCAAACGGAGTCCAAACGGAATGAAACCTTCGGCATTGTGATTTTTTGGAAGATTATCATCCTGGAGACTTGGAGTCCAAGCCAGAAGGTCCTCGAGGAGCCCAAGAGATAGGGGGCGCGCCCCCCCTACAGGGCGCGGTCCATTGTCTCGTGGCCCCCTCGAGCACCTCATGACTGACTTCTTTCGCCTATATATACCTACATATCCTAAAAACATCAGAAATCAAGATAGATCGGGAGTTCCGCCGCCGCAAGCCTCTGTAGCCACCAAAAACCTCTCGGGAGCCTGCTCAAGACCACGGAGGGGGAATCCATCACCGGTGGCCATCTTCATCATCCAGCGCCTCCATGACGAGGAGGAGTAGTTCACCCCGGGCTGAGGGTATGTACTAGTAGCTATGTGTTTCATCTCTCTCTCTCTCTCTCTCTCTCTCTCTCTCGTGTTCTCTCTCGTGTTCCCTCTATGGCACGATCTTGATGTATCCCGAGCTTTGCTATTGTAGTTGGATCTTATGATGTTTCTCCCCCTCTACTCTCTTGTGATGAATTGAGTTTCCCCTTTGAAGTTATCTTATCGGATTGAGTCTTTTATGAGAACACTTGATGTATGTCTTGCCGTGTTTATCTGTGGTGACAATGGGATATCATGTGCCTCTTGATGTATGTTTTGGTGACCAACTTGCGGGTTCCACCCATGAACCTATGCATAGGGGTTGGCACACGTTCTTGACTCTCCGGTAGAAACTTTGGGGCACTCTTTGAAGTACTTTGTGTTGGTTGGATGAATCTGAGATTGTGTGATGCATATCGTATAATCATGCCCACGGATACTTGAGGTGACAATGGAGTATCTAGGTGACATTAGGGTTTTGGTTGATTTGTGTCTTAAGGTGTTATTCTAGTACGAACTCTTTTATAGATCGATCCGAAAGAATAACTTTGAGGTGGTTTCGACCTACCATAATCTCTACGCTTGTTCTCCGCTATTAGTGGCTTTGGAGTGACTCTTTGT
This sequence comes from Aegilops speltoides, assembly GCA_021437245.1. Lineage (NCBI taxonomy): Eukaryota > Viridiplantae > Streptophyta > Magnoliopsida > Poales > Poaceae > Aegilops > Aegilops speltoides. Next base: position 19,596,575 of record CM038145.1, on the reverse strand, counting down.
TGCATGTTGAGGGCTTGTTATATGATCTATCTATGTTATTATTGTTGAGAGAACTTGCACTAGTGAAAGTATGAACCCTAGGCCTTGTTTCCTATCATTGCAATACCGTTTACGCTCACTTTTATCATTAGTTACCTTGCTGTTTTTATTATTTTCAGATTACAAAAACCTATATCTACTATCCATATTGCACTTGTATCACCATCTCTTCGCCGAACTAGTGCACCTATACAATTTACCATTGTATTGGGTGTGTTGGGGACACAAGAGACTTTTTGTTATTTGGTTGCAGGGTTGTTTGAGAGAGACCATCTTCATCCTACGCCTCCCACGGATTGATAAACCTTAGGTCATCCACTTGAGGGAAATTTGCTACTGTCCTACAAACCTGTGCACTTGCAGGCCCAACAACGTCTACAAGAAGAAGGTTGTGTAGTAGACATCACAAAGCCATCTAAAATGCTCCTCCCACGGATGAAGGTTGTTTGATTTCGGTCAATAATTTTGTTAGCCACGGGAGACAAACGAGTCGCGAACCCCTTTGCGATTAGTCGAAAGCTCACATTGATTAGGGTGATCGGCCGAAATTGATGAATATTATCCGCTCCCTGGACTTTTGGCAAGAGGGCCAACACCCCATAGTTTAGCTGCTTCACATCAATCAGACCACGAGTGAAATCATTTACTATTTGGATTGAGGACCCACTAAATTCCAGAATTTCCTATAAAATGCCATCGGAAAACCATCAGGACCCGGTGCCGTGTCACCCTTCATCGCTTTTAGATTCACTGTTATTTCCGATAGCGAGAATGGGTGGGTTAGGTCCAGGTTGTCCTGCCTTGACACCCTCCCTCAGGTCCCCACATGTTGGGGCCCATGGCAGCTGCACCACTAGATGTGGATCCCAACAACTGCCTGTAGAATCCGTCTATATGCGCTCTAAGCTCCTCCTCTCCAACGAACGTTCTATCCCCCCTCTCGAAGGCACCTAATCATGCGCCTTCTATGGCGCCCATTGGCGATCGCATGAGAGTAATCTGTGCTGGCATCACCTTTAAGTATCCACCGTTGTTGCCCTCTCTGCTTCCAGTACATCTCTTCACATGTCAAGATGAAAATCATCTCGTCCTCTACCACATACCTCCTAGCCCATTCATTCGTCGCAACCCCAGGCCTGTCCGCCTTAGCGTCGAGCAATTTTATTTCCGCTAGCAAGTTGTCTTTGCGGGATCTCAACTGGCTACCCACATTTGCCACCCATCCCCTAAGGTGATGCCTAGAACGCCTAATATAATGTTGCCATTCATCTAACGAGTCGCACAACAGCCCATATCTGTGCGGCGGTTAGCCTTCGCCTCTCCCCAGATTTTGTTCACCCTCTCCACGAAACCTGGCTGAAGAGTCCATTGCTTCTCAAAGAAGAAGCGCTTAGGAATCGAACGATGTGTCATCCCAAATTGCAAAATAAGCTGCACGTGGTCGGAACCCAGGCGTGTCTCTGCGAAGAGAGAGCACATGGGAAATTTTGCCTCCCATTCGGTGGAGGCAAAAACAATGTCCAGAACACATCTAATCGGGTTGTCCTGGTTATTTGTCCATGTATATCTCGCCCCTACCACTTTGTAATTCAATGAGCGCAAGCTCGGCCACCCAATAATTAAACGCATCCACCAACCCTTGGTCGTTTATTATATGATTGCTCTTACCCTTCGCTGATCGGATCAGGTTAAAATCCCCCCTACCACCACCGGAATAGGTGAGGTATGAATCTTGTTGTATATTTCACGCAGGAAATCATATGATCTCGCATGATCGGCCGGACCATAAACCACTAGCAACTCCCATCTAAAGTTGTTATTTCTCTAGATCATCTCCACCCCCACAAAGAACTCGCCCCTGGAGAAAGCCGCAACCTCAAAAATATCTTTACTCACCCCCAACAGGATCCCCCCAGATCTGCCAGCCACAGGCGCCCATTCCCAATGAAATGGCACGACGCCGGCCAGTGATTCCAGCTCCACCTGCGAGAAGGACGCTCTAAATGTTTCCGGTAGGCCCACAAAATCTAGCCGTTGATCGTGAATGTACTCGATGAGCTGCCGCCTTCTGTCTTGCTGACCAAACCCCCTAATATTCCAGATGATCCCTTTCATTGCGCTGCGCGAGGGGATTGGGTCCCCGCCCCGTTGCTGGTTTGTTCACCTCTACCAAAGCGCCGCGACCGCGGCCCCGGCTCCGACCCCTCCCACAACCAGAGACCGCATGGCCAGACGTCCCTACCTCCTCCCTGGTAGGTTCGTCCAACCCTTGTGCACGGGCCACAGCCAATGCGGTTCGGGCCAAGTCCCTTCGGGCCATGGCCTCGGCGATTGCTGCCTGAGCTTCTTCTTGTGCTTTGAATGTCTCGAACACCTCTAAAGGGGACCGATCCACCGTCCCAAGAATCACGTTACTCTCCTTGGCCAGGCATAACAGATGCGCATCTGATGCCAGTGCTAAAACTTTGAAAGATGACATGGACCATGTAATAGGTTTCGAGATAATACCTTGCAGGCCCTTGCTTGCCTTGAGGGTCATGGCCTTGTCCATCATGTTCGCAGCCTTGGATGCCGCCGTCCTAGAACTGGTTCAGGAGGCCCTGATCCGAGAAGCTCTCGGTCCCACTTGCTCCGGGGACCGAGCCTAGACCTGCGCCGATTCAGCCCGAATGTTGTCGAAGGCTCCCACACACTCCTCCACCGCCATTAGATTATCAGTGAACGCCTCCCCCTCGAAACGCTCCTCGAGCTGAACCGGAGCCATGGACGTAGATCGCGCCGTGGCCGCCGCCCCGGAGTGGGCCGTAATCAAAGCCGCTGAGCGAACAGGGGGGATGAGCATGGGGTGATCGAACATGGGGTCGAAGTGGCGCTCGGGATGGGGGATTCTGCTGCCGTGATACCCGAGCCCACCGCACACGACCACCACCCAACTCCAACTCCTTGCCCGAGCAGGGGGACATGGGTGGGAACTTCTCGCTGATCAGCCCGACACAGCTCCGGGTCGGAGACGCAGCAGGGAGATTGGAGCCGTATTGATCCAGCTCGAGCAGCAGAGGCGCAGACTCGCGACGAAGCATCCGTGGTGTATCCACCACCGGGAGTACTGGCACCACCTCCTGAGCCATGCCTACGCTGCCAGCCGTAACCACCTGCTAGACCACGCCCGCCTTCTGTCCCTCCGGCCCTAAAGACACCACCACCGCCGCCAATGTGCCACCCATTGAGGACGCCTTCAACTTGGCGCCCGTTGCATCCCATTCAACAGTGTTGAGGCTTGGCCCTGACTCCTCATCCCCATTCGGACCTTCTTCATCAGAAGGGGGGCATGGGCACGGAGGGGAAGGGGGCGGCTGCGCAGAGGCCCCTCCACCTCATGCTCCACGCGCATCATGAACCCAGAGAGATTCCTGAAGATTTCGAACAGGCCCGAGACCTTTGAAGGGTCCCTGCACCAAATCTTGACCCGCACCGGTGCTCCCCGCAACGCCCCCATGTCTGGCCGCACAATCGACAACTCGTCCACCACAACTGCCTTGCCAACCACGCGGAAGATTTCCTTGATGAGGGGAGCCTGACGCAACTTATCTGGAACGCCCGAGACACAGACCCAACACTTCTTGAGCCATGACACCGCCTGAGGCTCCTTGAATGGCTTGCCGACTTCGGCCTTGTGCTCACTGATAGGTAGCGTGATCGTGCCACTCTTCTTGGCCATCCAAGACCTGCTTCGATGGGTAAACCACCGAGAAGCAGTTCCTCCAGATCTGGGTCACCTGCCAATCCCAGTCTGATTCCCACATGTCACTAAGGTCTACCCGAATCGATTCCTCCGTGGCCTCCCCTTCCGTGACCACCAGAGAGGCTGCATTAGCCGTGATGAGGACCTCCTCATTTGCCCCTCCCTCAAGCAGGTAAAAACCTTGATCTTTGACCCCGAAACCGTACATGACCAGCTCCAGCTTTGATTGACGTGCAGGACATGCCGAGAAGGTGTGGCCTTCTTCCTTGCATAGCGGCTCGTTCTTGCACTCGATTTGATAGTGGCCATTGCACCCACATTTGAAGCACATCACCTCAGCCGCAGCTTGGCCGGATCCCCCGTGCCCACCTGTATTGCCCTTTCGCACTCTGCGGAACTATCTCCTTCACATCGCGGGCACGACGGTCACCATCCCCCCTCCAAGAGCCACGGTCACCACCTCCATCCGCCGCGTCGCCCCCAACGCCCCAGCCCAAGGAGCAAGGATGGCCAGGAGGAGGAGGAATACCCGGTGGCAGCAAGGGGAGCCCATAAGATGAATCTCGGCCATGGGAAGACGAGCACTGCGGCGACCTGGAGCCCCTTTCCCCAGCACCACCTGGCCCCTCCCTCGACTACTTCTCCCTGTGAGTCAAGAGTTGGGACCGTAGGTCATGCTCCAGCGCCCGAGCCTCCTCCTCGACCGGCGGGTCTTCGCGAGGCCGCTTGTTGCGGCCATGCACCTGCAACCGCCGATCCTTCTCCCTCCGAATCGCCGCCACCACCAGACCCGGAGCCGTCGCCGATGGAATGACACGCGCCCTTGCACCCCACTTCCTAATATCTGGCGGCGCGGCAAGAAACCCTAAATGAACTGGCTTGACCCCTTTCTCCACCCACCACCACTTCTTATACGGCCCCTACTACTTTGAAAAAAATAGCCTAGCACTAATTTACCACTGCATCTATACAAAACTTACCGTGGACACTGTTATTACTAGCTATATAGATTAAGAGCTCCCCCAATCCCCACCCCGTTCTGATTTTGTGATGATGTGAATAGCAGCCCAAGAAATTAGGAATGTTACCCATGTGAAAACCATAGATAAGAAAGAAACCTTTAATGATCACAAAATCACATAGTTCTAGAAAAACATGCATTACAATAGAGTAATGTTTAGACTAGTACTAGCACATATGCCCATGCGTTGCAACGAGAAAGATATTTTTTCGAGAAGCAACGAGAGAGATAAATCATGTGTTCACCAAAAACGGTATCCACAGTGGTGGGGTGACAGAGCGGGTTGTGGTTTTCTCGCGAGTCATGTTTGTCCCATGAGATGTTGATAGTCGTAGCATTAGTCGGCATGGCGGTGACCACCCAACTCATGTTTTCTTTCCTTTAGGTTCACCTCCGTGTCGGGGTTGTGGCTGTCTCCTCATTTGGTAGCTGCACGGTGACCTTCAGGGCACGGTTGTTTCGACCACTCTCTCGTACGACAACGTAACCGGATGGATTACTAATTGCAACGCATAAATCCCATTTTATTAGCATAATCCATGCATAACCAGTCAGTCCCTTATTTATCAAGGTTTATTCTCTTTAATTATTTCAGCATTCACGTGCCCACAGTTCTTCTTAATTAGAGCAAACCGGCATACACTACTAGGGAAAACCTTATACACAGAATCTTAGCAGCAGCGCGGCACAAAAAAAGCGCTACTGCTAATTAGCAGTAGCGCGGGTACAATACACTCGTTACAGATACAAATTTAGCAGTAGCGCGTGCTGGCTCTAAACCGCGCTGCTACAAAAATTGACCGGTAGTACCCACTAACCTAATTTTAGCAGCAGCGCTGTGTCACGACACGCGCTACTGCTAATGCAATAGTAGTAGCACGCTTTTTACTCCGGTCGCTGATACGTCTCCAACGTATCTACTTTTCCGAACACTTTTGCCCTTGTTTTGGACTCTAACTTGCATGATTTGAATGAAACTAACCCGGACTGACGCTGTTTTTAGCAGAACTACCATGATGTTGTTTTATGTGTAGAAAAGAAAAGTTCTCGGAATGTCCTGGAAATCCATGGATGCACTTTTTGGAATTAATAAGAATTTTTGGCGAAAGAATTAATGCCAGGGGGCCCACAGCCTGTCCACGAGACAGGGGGGCGCGCCCTCCTAGGGTGCGGCCTCCTATCTCGTGGCCCCCCTGGACCTCCACTGACCTCAACTCCAACTCCATATATTCACGTTCGGGGAGAAAAAAAATCAAGGAGAAAGTTTCATCACGTTTTACGACACGAAGCCGCCGCCAAGCCCTAATCTCTCTCGGGAGGGCTGATCTGGAGTCCGTTCGGGGCTCCGGAGAGGGGGATTAGTCGTCGTTGTCATCATCAACCATCCTCCATCACCAATTTCATGATGCTCACCGCCGTTTGTGAGTAATTCCATCGTAGGCTTGCTGGACGGTGATGGGTTGGATGAGATTTACCATGTAATCAAGTTAGTTTCGTTAGGGTTTGATCCCTAGTATCCACTATGTTCTGAGATTGATGTTGCTATGACTTTGCTATGCTTATGTGACGCCCCTGATTCAATCGTACACTAATCATGCACCCAAACGTGTACGATCAAGATCAGGGACTCACGGGAAGATATCACAACACAACTCTAAAACATAAATAAGTCATACAAGCATCATAACACAAGCCGGGGGCCTCGAGGGCTCGAATACAAGTGCTCGATCATAGACGAAGTCACGGAAGCAACAATATCTCGAGTACGACATAAGTTAAACAAGTTTGCCTTAAGAAGGCTAGCACAAAGCTGGGATACAGATCGAAGAGGCGCAGCCTCTCGCTCGATCCTCCTAACTACTCCCGGTCGCCGCCAACGGCACCGCACGTAGTAGTAGGCACCTCCAGTAGTAGTAGTCGCCGCCGACGGTGGCGTCGCTCTGGATTCCAAAGATCTGGTTGCGACAACCGTAAAGAAAGGAAAGGGGAAAAAAAGGGGAGAAAGCAACCGTGAGTACTCATCCAAAGTACTGCAAGCAAGGAACTACACTACATATGCATGGTTATATGTGTAAAGGGCCATATCGATGGGTGAACTGCAGAATGCCGTAATAAGAGGGGATAGCTAATCCCGTCGAAGACTACGCTTCTGGCAGCCTCCGTCTTGCAGCATGTAGAAGAGAGTAGATTGAAGTCCTCCTTAAGCTGCATCTCCAAGTAGCATCTCCAAGTAGCATCTCCAAGAAGCATCTCCAGTAGCATCGCATAGCATAATCCTACCCAACAATCCTCTCCTCGTCGCCCTGTTAGAGAGCGATCACCGGGTTGTATCTGGCACTTGGAAGGGTGTGTTTTATTAAGTATCCGATTCTAGTTGTCATAAGGCCAAGGTACAACTCCGGTCGCCCTTTACCGAGGGACACGGCTATTCAATAGATTAACTTCCTGCAGGGTGCACCACATAACCCAACACGCTTGATCCCATTTGGCCGGACACACTTTTTCGGGTCATGCCCGCCGCGGAAGATCAACACGCCGCAGCCCCACCTAGGCACAACAGAGAGGTCAAGACGCCGGTCTAAACCTAAGCGCGCAGGGTCCAGGCCCATCGCCTCGAGCACACACACTGCGACGCTCTGCGACGCGCCGGAAGCGTAACTAGCCCCTTAATACAAGTGCAGCTTGCATTCCAATCCGGCGCGCGCCACTCGGCCGCCGACGCCAAGAAGGCTTCGGCCGATACCACGACGCCGGATACCCATAACTACTCCCACGTAGATGGTTAGTGCGTATAGACCAAATGGCCGGACTCGGATCAAATACCCGGATCTCGTTAAGCGTGTTAAGTATCCATGAACGCCGAACAGGCCAGCCCACTGCCTCCTAGGTGGTCTCAACCTGCCTGCCGCTCCGCCACAAAGTAACAATCGGGGCCGTCGGGAACCCAGCCCACCTCTACGGGATGGAGCCACCGTCCTTTCGGCCCCTCATCGTAATCACTGCGGGTACTCATCGAAGTGACCCGACTTTAGTCACCATCTGTACATTATATATGTATGTATAGTATATACCGTGATCACCTCCCGAGTGATCACGGCCCGATAGTATAGCAAGGCGATCGACAAGAGTGTAGGGCCAATGATGATAAACTAGCATCCTATACTAAGCATTTAGGATTGCGGTAAGGTATCAATGATTGTAGCAACAATGACAAAGGCTATGCAATGTAATAGGAGTAACCGAACAAGAAATGCTACACTACTCTAATGCAAGCAAGATAGAGAAGAATAGGCGATATCCGGTGATCAAGGGGGCTTGCTGGTTGCTCGAGACAAGAAGGAGGGCCATCTTGTGTAGTCGAACACACGGACATCGGCACCGGTCTCGAGTCTACCGGAAAGAAGTAACGAGGGGGAACACAATAAATAACAGAGCAATCAAATGTAACATAAAGCAAGACGCGGCAATAAGCGGTGCTAGGGGTGACCTAACGTAGTGGTAGGTGATACTGGCGATGGGGAAACATCCGGAAAGTATTCCGGTGTTTCGCGTTTTACGTAAGAACCGGGGGAAAGTTGCGAGTTTGCTATGCTAGGGATGGATGGCGGACGAACGGGCTGCGTATCCGGATTTGGCTCGTCATTCTGAGCAACTTTCATGTTGAAAATAATTTAATCCGAGCTACGGAAAAGATATGATTTTCTAAAGATTTTATTAATTTCTGGAATTTAATTAACTATTTAATTTAACCCGAAAATGGATTTATGACATCAGCATGATGTCATGTTGACACCAGCAGTCAACAGGGATTGACTAAGTCAAACTGACAGATGGGGCCATTGACTGGGTCAACAAAGACAACAAGAAGTCTAGTCAAGAATAACATTCCTGTTGACTTAGTCAAACTTACGCGTGGGTCCCACTTGTCATAATCACAGTTTAACTAAACCTAATTAACTAGTTAATTAATCATTAGGTTATCTAATCAGAGTTAATCAGATTAATTAACATATCTAATTAAGTTAATTAATTATCTAATTAATTAATTAATTAATATTTTTCTAATTCTTCTTTTTTTTATTGAACGTTCTGGGGGCTGGGCCCCACATGTCTGTGGCCCAGAGGGGCCATAGCGGTTCGGGCGGTAGCGGGTGCGGGCGCACCCAAGCGAGCGCTCGCCCGCAGGGCGTGACGAGGCCACGGAGGCCGGGCGATCACCGGAGGGGGACGCCGGCGAGAGAGCAGCAGGGCGGCGTCGGAGTGGGCCGCGGGGGTCAGGCGAGGAGGTCAGGCGGGGGCCGCAGTGAGGCGGGCACGTGAGCGAGCGCCGGTGGGGCGCAGCAGCAGCAGCTGGCCGTGCGTGGCGATGGCGGTGCGTGCGGTGCAGGGGTACGACGAGCGACGCGATGAACGCGGGGAAAGAGGAGGGAACGGGCGGCTCACGCTGTTCTTGAAGGGGGTCGGCGTGGCTTGTGGACGCTGCTGTGGAGGAGGACGGGACGCGAGATCCGCGATGCGATGTGACGGGAGGCAGTCCGCGGGAGGACCCGAGGGCGACGGGGTGGCCGATCCGCAAAGACGGGTGAGGCTCGCCGGCGCGTCGATGGTGTCGAAGGTGGTGGTGGTGAGCGCCAACGACGGGAGGTAGGAGGCAGATGGGGCGTCGCCGCCTCGCTTGAGCGTGGGTGTGTCTTGTGTGTGTGAGGGAGGCGGCGTGGTTGGGGGCGGCGAGGCACCAGCAGGGAAGTGCTCCGGCGCGTAGTGGTGGCGAAGATGGGCGGAGCGGGAGCGAACGGAGGGAGGAGAGGCATGCGAGGGGTGTCGGGCACGAGGCGATTCGCCTGTGGGCGTGCGGCGGCGCGAGGGAAGGCGAGGGGAGTGAGGGGGTCGAGTGGGAGGAGGATGGAGGCGCGGTGGCGCGCGATGGGCGGCGCGCGGGGCAGCGCGTGGTCTCCTGGTCCCGATCTGGATCGGGGGAGTGGGGGAGCGAGCGAGTGGTGGGAGGAGAGTGCGTGGTGGTAGCGAGTTAGGGTTTCGGGGATGGGGGATATGGGGAGGCCGGTTGGGCCAGGGGGAGTTGGGCCGGCCGGCTGGGCCTGGTGGGTTGGCCCAGTGGGGCGGTGCTCTCGGGGCGAGAGCCAGTGGGGGGTTGCTTTCTTTCCTTTTTAGCTTTGTTTTCTGTTTTCTTTTCTTTATCTATTTTCTTTTCTATTTTATTCTTTTAATTTCTGTTTTATAAAATATAAATACAACTTTAATGTTATAATTTATTCTACTGCCCCAAAGTTTGACTCCTAATTAAAATAGTTTGCATTATTATTATTTTTAGGAGGCATTTAATTACTTGTCATAGCTGCTGTTTTAATTACTTTAGAGCCTTTAATCATTTTATAAAAGTGTGGTTTCTCCACTAGTATTATCCATGATTTATTTGACACATTTTGGACATTTTTAGTTTTAGTGTTTGAAAACTTTTGTTGTTTACCTAAACCCAAATTTGATTTTGAAACGTTTCGATCTAACATGTGTTTAGCAACGGTGACAGGGGTGACATGGCATCATTAGCAGGGTTTTACTGTAGCCTAACTATCCGGGCGTCACAATTCTCCTCCACTACAAGAAATCTCGTCCCGAGATTTAGGAGCGGGAGTAAGGGGGAAGGGATCTAGTTACGGAATTCTAACGGATCTTCTCGGCCTTGGTTGCTCTTCTCGAAGAGGTCGATCCATTACATTGATGTCTGCATTTCTCTGCTTCAGGTCATCATGGTGAAGTCGGCGTCCTTTCTTCAGGAATTCCATCGTACTTACGAAAGAATAAGGGGGTTATTCCGGGGGAACAGACCTCTGTAAGGCTGACTATCTAGTCGATAACATCGGGGAAGGTGGCGGAAAGTAACTCTCGAATTGAAACTTAGAAGATATCGAGAGCAAAGTAAGGCGATATCATGGAAATTTTCAAGCGGGCAGGAATGTTTGATGCCTGTTACAGGGCGTGAAAGGGGTTCAAAGCAACGGGAATAAGTATTGTGTCTGATATCAGACTTGAAGGTGGCTCGTGAATTACATACGAGGCCACGGACGAGGAATAACTTTGACAATAAGGTGTACAGGAGAGTCAGGTTTCGATCCTGTGGAACTGTGGGTTATGGGCCCACCATGTGGTTGAAAGTAGGAAGGGGGCCGACATCTTGCACGGTCACGATAGTAAGGCGTGTCAGAGGGTAGCCTATCAGTTATGTCGGCAACAACATCGATACCAAGGGCGAGGGACGAAGAGAACCATTTTCCCCGTTCGTTGAACGAGGCGGGCCAATAGGCAAGGTTCTCGCCCATCGGTGGCTACGGAATGTCATCAATAATAGTAACATGGTCTTACTGACAGAGCGGTACCACGAGGTGTTTACATAAGCAGGAGAATATTACTGCTTAGGTCATATAGATCACAAGAACGGTTAAATCAAACAATGGAAAGGAAAATATGATTATCAGATTAAACAGAACAATGAAAAGGAAAATGTGTTAAAACACATATTTCAGGGATATATCCTTCCCAAGGACAAGCAGAGCATGATATCATGTCACGATATAATTTTAGAAAACCCTTTAGGTAAGGGGAGAGAAATTTCAAGACATTACCCATACAACGGCGTTTGGATAATTGAGCAAGAAACATCTTAGCATTGGGCTTCAAATGTTCTTGTTGAAAATCGGAGTACCACAGACATGCTTCGAGATAGCATTGACATGGTCTTCAAGCAAATGTCGACTTTGGATACAAAGGATCCATAGGAAACAACTTATAGAATAAGTCTTACCATTTCCTCATGGAAGAATGGATAACCTTGTGAAACGGAATATATAATAATAGGGCCTCCGCCGGTGTGCTAGGCACGACATCACCTTATCGGGTCACATAAAGACCGTTGCTATAACTCTTGAAATATGTTCCAACCATCATATCGACCGAGATTCAGATCGATTGGTGTCGATACCTCGGACTCGGGATGCCCGAGAAGAAAGGTGCAACACAAACCGTCGAGATGACATTGTAAGATTCTCGGGAAATAACGTACGGAAGCAAGGCTTCGAAACAAGAGTTCATCAGTAAACCAAAGAGAGGATGAGGAGGTGGCTGATGGACTCAGCGACAATTCAACTAGGTATCCCAAAAGATGGATCTCCACAATTATGTGGATAAGGAGATAGCATTTGTCAAATCAAATGATGTAATGAAGTATGCTCGAGTAAAACATACACAATTAAACATTGGTTGAAAGGTGCGCCCGAAATATGGGTTGGGTTGCACGACCAATGTCAGAGTGGTGATTCAATAATCAACAGTCTAAGAATGAACGGCCGACCATTAACTTGAAAGCAATAGGGTTGATAGAAGGAAAGAATCCAAATAGCACCGTTCATCTGTTGGTAGCCTGGTTAGAACCAACACGGGGACCAAGAAAGAATGGTGATGGCGAGAAGCATCGCTGCAACAAGAATTTCTTAAGAGGTGGTGAAATTCTCACGACATTCTTGACATAAAAGGTGGTAATATTCCAAGGTAAAGAAGAACAATGCTGGGTAGCAAGGATCTCAAGGTACAACACAAAACACGAACAAGTTTGTGTTGGAGGGGAGGCATTAAAGTGGTCGATGACAACACAAATCATCGAAGGCAAGGATGGTATTTCTCATCATGAATTCAATAGATATCCAGGAAGGAGTCAAGATGTTGATGATGATCACGACAAATTTTGTCGAGAGGCTCCACGAAGATGTAATCCATCGGCGATGACATCATGTTAAAGGAATTATGAAGCAAAAGGTTATTGGAACCATGGGTACGACACAAACTTGAAATCAAGCTTGTTGTTCAAGGTGAAATGATATGACGAGGAAAATCGACGTAAGCTTAGCTCATCGTCGAAAATTGTGCTCCGAGAAGAAAGGACCAGGTAGCATAGTTAAAATTTAGCACAAAATGACATAGCCGATCAGGCTAGGAATGACGTGATGGAGTATTAAACTTCTCATCCACAATGTACTAGGAGTACTGAATCACAGGGGCGATTCGATTCGCTAATAGGTGTTCTCGGTTGACGACAACCCAGAACCCGTGGAGTGACTATGACGGGGAAAGGTACTACTTCATCAGAAATGCATAAGATGTAGTGCAATCGGTTGATATCCTCGAGATACTAGGGGGTTAGTACTCGAAGGTAGATCAAGATAGAGGTTGGATGGGTGTATTGATCTGTAGAGGACAACTGGTTTAACTTGTCCGGGAAATGGAATCAAGTAGAAAATATGGTTGGATCCATGATTGCAAAGGATCAATTCACAGATTCCAAATGATATTATAACAAGGAAATAGTTATTATTACAAGAAGCTTCCATGATAGGATCTACATCGTGTCCATGGGCATGAACACAAAGTTCAAGGTCGACTCCACTTCTTCAATGTATAACCTTCCATTCACTTCTCGCTTTGATAAAGGCATTAGTGTTGAAAGTTTTACCGGTGAAATACCGATGAGTATGACTCGTGAAAACTTCGAGTTCACACATATAAAGGAAGGCATAGGTTCAACCCGTCGGTATCGTGGAAACATATACCACAAGCTTCAAAGCGAGCATGGTTGGTTAGCGGATGATACATTTTACCAAAGGCACTATGTATCAGGGGAAGAACTCACCAGGTGATTGAATATGAAGGACACTGTCGGATAACAATCCAACAATGGATCGGGTGATCCACAATGGAGCTGATGTGAGTATTGGTACTCCATCAGAGGAAGAAAAAATGCACGAGCATCATATTATAGAACATCGGAATAATTCGATGCTTAGATAACAAAGGAATTACGATTTCCAAAACAAAGGATCAGAAGCAGTCGCTCTGATCAAGGATGGATAAGTTGGACAGACCAGAGGCACAATTGGCGACAAATAGTTTGGTCGAGAACCAGCTCATGTTCAAAAATGATGTCTGAGTCGGAAAGATAATTTAGAAGGGTTGGTAGATGATTGTGTGCATTCGCACACATATTGAATCAATAGGATCAAAATGACGGTGTCAAAAGATACTAGTGAATATTGCCAGATATATGGGAAGCATCCATAATGCTAGTAGACAAGTATTTGCAGAGCAATAAAGCTGCTAAGGATTTTCGGAGGATTGAATAGTATTTCAAAGACTTTTGTGAAACACCTGAATAACTGGGATGAGCGGATACTCGAAAGGTGCGAGAAATTTATTCTTAGGGGTATTCAGGTGGCAAAGAACTGCAAGCCAGTAGGCACAAAATATACTCAGGGTATCTTGTAATAACAAGATCGACCGAATAAAAGTAAGCACGACAGTGTAAGTATTTATCCATAGGGATATTTCGTGGAAGGAATTGTAAAAGCAACAGCACAAGGTCTCGAGAGAAAATCGAGAGTATCTTCGAAATCTTGAGTGCAACGGCATCATCTCGATCAAGGGCTCTCCGGAAAAAGTATTTTCGAGAACCTAAAGTTAGATTTTAGTAAAAATCGCTTAACCCGAATAGAAGAGAGCTCGTAATCCCGAGTAAAGATCGAGGAGTAAAAGATCCTAATACCACCCATTTGGCGTCAGGCCCATGGGCCGCATACCAAGTTAGTAAAACAATTTTCATCGACTAGACTCAACTTCGCCAAGGAGTTGGAAAGGGATTCCTACAGCAATGGCTCGATATCAACTTCTCAGACGCCTCGATTCAATCAGACACTAATCATGCACGCAAACGTGTACGATCAAGATCGAGGACTCACGGAAGATATCACAACACAACTCTAAAACATAAATAAGTCATACAAGCATCATAATACAAGCCGGGGCCTCGAGGGCTCGAATACAAGTGCTCGATCATAGACGAGTCACGGAAGCAACAATATCTGAGTACGGACATAAGTTAAACAAGTTTGCCTTAAGAAGGCTAGCACAAACCGGGATACAGACGAAGAGGCGCAGGCCTCCCGCTCGATCCTCCTAACTACTCCCGGTCGCCGCCAACGGCTCGCACGTAGTAGTAGCCACCTCGAGTAGTAGTCGCCATCGACGGTGGCGCTCGCTCTGGACTCCAAAGATCTAGTTCCGACAACCAGAAAGAAAGGAAAGGGGAAAAAAAGGGGGGAGAAAGCAACCGTGAGTACTCATCCAAAGTACTCGCAAGCAAGGAACTACACTACATATGCATGGTTATATGTGTAAAGGGCCATATCAGTGGACTGAACTGTAGAATGCCAGAATAAGAGGGGGATAGCTAATCCTGTCGAAGACTACGCTTCTGGCAGCCTCCGTCTTGCAGCATGTAGAAGAGAGTAGATTGAAGTCCTCAGTAGCATCTCATAGCATAACCTACTCGACAATCCTCTCCTCGTCGCCCTGTTAGAGAGCGATCACCGGGTTGTATCTGGCACTTGGAAGGGTGTGTTTTATTAAGTATCCGATTCTAGTTGTCATAAGGTCAAGGTACAACTCCGGGTCGTCCTTTTACCGAGGGACATGGCTATTCGAATAGATTAACTTCCCTGCAGGGGTGCACGACATAACCCAACACGCTTGATCCCATTTGGCCGGACAAACTTTTCTGGGTCATGCCCGGCCGCGGAAGATCAACACGTCGCAGCCCCACCTAGGCACAACAGAGAGGTCAGCACGCCGGTCTAAACCTAAGCGCAGGGTCGGGCCCATCGCCTCGAGCACACTCAAGACGTTGCGACTGTGCCGGAAGCGTAACTAGCCCCTTAATACAAGTGCAGCTATGCTCCAATCCGGTAGCGCCACTCGATCGCCGACGCCAAGAAGGTTTCGCCGATACCACGACGTCGGGATACCCATAACTACTCCCACGAGATGGTTAGTGCGATAGACCAAATGGCCGACTCGGATCAAATACCCAGATCTCGTTAAGCGTGTTAAGTATCCATGAACGCCGAACAGGCCAGCCCACTGCCTCCTAGGTGGTCTCAACCTGCCTGCCGCTCCGCCACAAAGTAACAATCGGGGCCGTCGGGAACCCAGGCCCACCTCTACGGGATGGAGCCACCGTCCTTTCGGCCCCCTCATCGAATCACTGCGGGTACTCATCGAGCTGACCCGACTTTAGTCACCATCTGTACAGTATGTATGTATGTATAGTATATACCCGTGATCACCTCCCGAGTGATCACGGCCCGATAGTATAGCAAGGCAGACTAACAAGAGTGTAGGGCCAATGATGATAAACTAGCATCCTATACTAAGCATTTAGGATTGCAGGTAAGGTATCAATGACTATAGCAACAATGACAGGCTATGCAATAGAATAGGAGTAACCAAACAGTAACATGCTACACTACTCTAATGCAAGCAGTATAGAGAAGAATAGGCGATATCTGGTGATCAAGGGGGGGCTTGCCTGGTTGCTCAGACAAGAAGGAGGGGCCATCTTCGGTGTAGTCGAACACACGGACATCGGCACCGGTCTCAGAGTCTACCGGAAAGAAGTAACGGAGGGGGAACACAATAAATAACAGAGCAATCAAATGTAACATAAAGCAAGACGCGGCAATAAGCGGTGCTAGGGGTGACCTAACGTAGTGGTAGGTGATACCGGCGAAGGGGGGAAACATCCGGGAAAGTATTCCCGGTGTTTCGCGTTTTCGGACAGAAGAACCGGAGGGGGAAAGTTGCAAGTTTGCTATGCTAGGGATGGATGGCGGATTTAACGGGCTGCGATCCGGATTCGCCTCGTCGTTCGAGCAACTTTCATGTTGAAAATAATTTAATCCGAGCTACGGATTAAAAGATATGATTTTCTAAAGATTTTATTAATTTCTGTAATTTAATTAACTATTTAATTTAACCCGAAAATGGATTTATGACATCAGCATGATGTCATGTTGACACCAGCAGTCAACAGGGATTGACTAAGTCAAAGCGACAGATGGGGCCATTGGTCGGGTCAACAACCTGATCAAGAGGTTCATCAAGAATAACATTCTGCTGACTTAGTCAAACTGACGTGTGGGTCCCACTTGTCATAATCACAGTTTAACTAAACCTAATTAACTAGTTAATTAATCATTAGGTTATCTAATCAGAGTTAATCAGATTAATTAACATATCTAACTAAGTTAATTAATTATCTAATTAATTAATTAATATTTTTCTAATTCTTTTTTTTATTGAACGCTCGGGCCGGGCCCACATGTCCGTGGGCCCGAGGGGCCATAGCGGTTCGGGCGGTAGCGGTGCGGGCGGCGCTAAGCGAAGCCGCCGCCGCAGGGCGTGACGAGGCCACGGAGGCCGGGCGATCACCGAGGGGACGCCGGGCGAGAGAGCAGCAGGCGGCGCGGAGTGGGCCGCGGGGTCAGCGAGGAGGTCAGCGGGGCCGCAGTGAGGCGGCACGTGAGCGAAGCGTCGGTGGGGCGCAGCAGCAGCAGCTGGCCGTGCGTGGCGATGGCGGTGCGTGCGGTGCAGGGGTACGACGAGCGACGCGATGAACGCGGGGAAAGAGGAGGTAACGGGCGGCTCACTGGCGTGCTGCCGAGAAGGGGGTCGGCGTGGCTTGTGGACGTCGTTGTGGAGGAGGACGGGGACGCGAGATCCGGCGACGCAGTGACGGGGAGGCAGTCCGGCGGGAAGGACCCGAGGGCGACGGGGCGGTGGCCGATCCGCAAAGACGGTGAGGGGCTCCGCCGGCGCGGTCCAGTGGTGTCGAAGGTGGTGGTGGTGAGCGCCGACGACGGGAGGTAGGAGGCAGACGGGGCGATGCGCTGCCCTGCTTGAGCGTGGGTGTGTCTTGTGTGTGCGGGAGGGAGGCGGCGTGGTTGGGGGCGGCGAGGCACCAGCAGGGAAGTGCTCCGACGCGTAGTGGTGGCGAAGATGGGCGGAGCGGGAGCGAACGGAGGGAGGAGAGGCGTGCGAGGGGTGTCGGGCACGAGGCGATTCGCCTCTGGGCGTGCGGCGGCGCGAGGGAAGGCGAGGGGAGTGAGGGGGTCAAGTGGGAGGAGGATGGAGGCGCGGTGGCGCGGCGATGGGCGGCGTCGGGGGCAAGCGCGTGGTCGCCCCGATCCCGATCTGGATCGGGGGAGTGGGGGGAGCGAGCGAGTGGTGGGGGAGTGCGTGGTGGTAGTGGGTTAGGGTTTCGGGGATGGGGGATATGGGGAGGCCGGTTGGGCCAGGGGGAGTTGGGCCGGCCGGCTGGGCCTAGTGGGTTGGCCCAGTGGGGCGGTGGCCTGCTGGGCCGGAGCCCAGTGGGGGGGGGGTTGCTTTCTTTCCTTTTTTTAGCTTTGTTTTCTGTTTTCTTTTCTTTATCTATTTTCTTTTCTATTTTATTCTTTTAATTTCTGTTTTATAAAATATAAATACAACTTTAATGTTATAATTTATTCTACTGCCCCAAAGTTTGACTCCTAATTAAAATAGTTTGCATTATTATTATTTTTAGGAGGCATTTAATTACTTGTCATAGCTGCTGTTTTAATTACTTTAGAGCCTTTAATCATTTTATAAAAGTGTGGTTTCTCCACTAGTATTATCCATGATTTATTTGACACATTTTGGACATTTTTAGTTTTAGTGTTCGAAAACTTTTGTTGTTTACCTAAATCCAAATTTGATTTTGAAACGTTTCGATCTAACATGTGTTTAGCAACGGTGACAAGGGTGACATGGCATCATTAGCAGGGTTTTACTGTAGCCTAACTATCCGGGCGTCACAGCTTAATGCTTGTCACTAGGGCCCGAGTGCCATGATTTCAGATCTGAACCTATTATGTTTTCATGAATATATGTGTGTTCTTGATCCTATCTTGCAAGTCTATAGTCACGTATTATGTGTTATGATCCGACAACCCTGAAGTGACAATAATCGGGATACTTCTCGGTGATGACAGTAGTTTGAGGAGTTCATGTATTCACTATGTGCTAATGCTTTGTTTCGGTTCTCTATTAAAAGGAGGCCTTAATATCCCTTAGTTTTCGCTAGGACCCCGCTGCCACGGGAGGGTAGGACAAAAGATGTCATGCAAGTTCTTTTCCATAAGCACGTATGACTATTTACGGAATACATGCCTACATTACATTGATGAATTGGAGCTAGTCATGTGTCACCCTATGTTATAGCTATTACATGAGGAATCGCATCCGGCATAATTATCCATCACCGATCCATTGCCTACGAGCTTTCATATATTGCTCTTCACTTATTTACTTTTCCGTTGCTACTGTTACAACTACTACAAAAACCCAAAAACATTTATCTTTACTTTTGCTACCGTTACCATTACTATCATACCACTTTTCCTTCTAAACACTTTGCTGCAGATACTAAGTTATCCAGGTGTGGTTGAATTGACAACTCAACTGCTAATACTCAAGAATATTCTTTGGCTCCCCTTGTGTCGAATCAATAAATTTGGGTTGAATACTCTACCCTCGAAAGCTGTTGCGATCCCCTATACTTGTGGGTTATCAAGACTATTTTCAAGCGCCGTTCGGGGAGCATAGCTCTATTCTCCGAGTCACTTGGGATTTATATCTGTTGATCACTATGAAGAACTTGAAAGACGATCGAACTACTATTTTGCCCTCAACTACGAGGGAGGTAAGGAAGCGCCATCTAGCTCGCACTAGATTCTCCTTCCGTTATTAGTAGGCTTGCGACACCTAAACCTGCTACTGCTATGAATTCTGATATGTCGCATGTTATTGATGATGCCACTTCTGCTATGCATGATGAAACTACTTCTGTGTGTGATACTACTGTGCCATTAGGTGAATTTCTTGATGAACAACTTGCTAGAGTTAGGGGGAATGAAAATATTGAAGAACCTATTATTGATGATAGTGATGATGAAGGTTCTCCCAATGATTATGTATTACCTGTTGTTCCTAAGGGTTATGTTATGAATGAAGCAGCTGCCATGGAAATTCTTGCTTGCAATGATAGAAATGATCTTAAGAAATTATTAGCTAAATGGAAGCATCAGTCTCTTAATGCTAGAATGAAACCCGATCCTGCTTTTGCTACTTCACCTATCTCGTATTCTTGATAAGGATTATGAATTCTCTGTTGATCCCGATATTATTACTTTAGTTGAATCGATCATTTTATGGCCTTGAATCAAACTGTTGTGGCACATCTTACCAAGTTGAATGATATAGCCACCCTGTTTACTAATGATGAGAAGTCTCGCTATTTATATATCCTTAAGATATTTCCGTTCTCATTAAAGGGTGATGCTAGGACTTGGTATAATTCTCTTGCTCCTGGTTGTGTGCGTAGTCCCCAGGATATGATTTATTACTTCTTTGCTAAATATTTCCCCGCACATAAGAAACAAGCTGCCTTGCGGGAAATATATAATTTTGTGCAAATCAAAGAAGAGAGTCTCCCACAAGCTTGGGGGAGGCTTCTCCGGTTGCTTAATGCTTTGCCTGATCACCCTCTTAAGAAAAATGAAATACTTGATATCTTTAATAATGGACTAACCGATGCTTCCAAGGACTACTTGGATAGTTGTGCTGGTTGTGTTTTCAGGGAAAGAATAGTCGACGAAGCTGAAATACTATTGAATAATATGTTGACTAATGAAAATAATTGGACTCTTCCTGAGCCAGTTCCTGAAGTAATTCCTGAACCAATTGAGCCAACTCCCGAGCCTACTCCTAAACCCACTCTGAAGAAGAGAGGTGTTTTATTTCTCAGTCCTGAAGATATGCAAGAGGCAAAGAAATCAATGAGAGAAAAAGGTGTTAAAGCTGAAGATGTCAAGAATTTACCTCCTATTGAAGAAATACATGGTCTTAATATACCGCTTGAAGAACTGCATTGTCTTGATAACCCGACACAGGTAGTAAAGGTAACTTCTCTCTATAGATATGATAAAGTTGAAGTCCCCTCTACTAAATTCCATAGCCCATGCTTAGATGAATTTGATGACTTTATGGCTAGACAAGAAAGTTTTAATGCTTATGTTGGTAGAGAGTTAAAAAATAATGCTTTCAAGATAGGACGCGTAGGTGATAATTTGGCTAGAGTTAAAGATGAACTTCACCATGTTAGCAGATATGCTTGTATGGTTGCTACTGAAGCTGAGCAAGTACTTAAAGCTCAAAATGATTTGCTTGATGAATTGAATAATAAAAATGACTTTGCCGTTAGAGTGGCTACTAGAACTGGTAGAATGACTCAAGAACCTTTGTATCCTAAAGGCCACCCTAAGAGAATCGAGCAAGATTCTCAGAGAAATAGTTTAGAGGCACCTAGTTCTTCTAAGAAGAAGAAAAGAAAAATGATAGGACTTTGCATGCTTCTAGTAAACCTATTGTAGACACACCTGAGAATCCCAATGATATTTCTATTTCTGATGCTGAAACTCAATCAGGTGATGAACATGAACCTAGTGATAATGTTAATGATAATGTTCATGTTGATGCTCAACCTAGCAAAAACAATGATGTAGAGATTGAACCTACTGTTGATCTTGATAACCCACAATCAAAGAATCAACGTTATGATAAGAGAGATTTTGTTGCTAGGAAGCACGGTAAAGAAAGATAACCATGGGTTCAGAAACCCATGCCCTTTCCTTCTAAACCATCCAAGTCAAAGGATGATGAGGATTTTGATCGCTTTGCTGAAATGATTAGACCTATTTTCTTATGTATGCGCTTAACCGATATGCTGAAAGTAAATCCTTATGCTAAGTATATGAAGGATATCATAACAAATAAAAGAAAGATACCGGAAGCTGAAATTTCCACCATGCTTGCTAATTACACTTTTAAGGGTGGAATACCAAAGAAACTTGGAGATCCGAGTGTACCAACTATACCATGCTCCATTAAAAGAAATTATGTTAGAACTGCTTTATGTGATCTTGGAGCCGGTGTTAGCGTTATGCCTCTCTCTTTATATTGTAGACTTGAATTGAATAAGTTGACACCTACTGAAATATCTTTGCAAATGGCTGATAAATCAACTGCTATACCTGTCGTATTTGTGAGGATGTGCCTGTTGTGGTTGCAAATGTCACTATCTTAACAGACTTTGTTATTCTTGATATTCCCGAGCACGATAGTATGTCTATTATCCTTGGTAGACCTTTTCTTAATACTGCAGGGGCTGTTATTGATTGCAACAAAGGCAATGTCATTTTTCATGTTAATGGTAATGAGCATACGGTACATTTTCCGAGGAAACAATCTCAAGTTCATAGTATCAATTCTATTGAAAAAATTCCAACTATCATTTTTGGAGATTTTGAATTTCCTCTCCCTACTGTCAGGAAAAAGTATGACATTCTTATTGTTGGGGATTTTCATATCCCCATTGAGGTAACTTAGTGTTATTCGAAATTTCTCCGGTTCCGTGTTATTCGGAATGAGTTTGTTAACAAGACTTGATCAACCTTGTTAGTGGGTTCATTTTGATGATCACGAGATGGATGAAACTAGAAGGCACAACCTTCTGTACCCTCTTTTTACTTTCTGTTATTTAGATTAAATAAAGAAAAAATAGTATTATCTGTTTGTTTTCTGAATTATCCGTGCATTAAAAAATAGTCCGAAAATAAAAGTGCTCCAAATGCCTTAGAAATTTAGTATGATTTTTTCTGGAATATTTGAGGATTTTAGGCACTAAAAACACTGCAGGAGGGCCAAGCACCAGGCCACGAGAGAGGAGGGCGCGCCCCCTTGTAGGGCGCGCCCCCTGTCTCGTGGGCCCCTGGTGGCTCCCCTCCACTTATGCCAGCACCCACACACTTCATCTTCTACCCAAAAAAAATCCCCATCCAGCTCAAGCCCGAGTTCTAGCTCGTTTTGCTGCGATTTTTGATCTCTTAGCTCAAAGCTCCATTCACAAAACTGCTTTGGGAGATTGTTGCTTGGTATGTGACTCCTTCATTGGTCCAATTAGTTTTTGTTCTAGTGCTTTATTCATTGCAAATTTTTGCTGCATAGGTGACCATGTTCTTGAGCTTGCATGTTAAATTTTTGAGGACCCAAGCAATTCCAATGCATGATATAGGCTCTAGGCACTTGTAGGAGTAGTTGCTATCAATCTTGTTTAGTTTTATTCACTTTTATTTTGAAATTACTAAAATTTCAGAAATTTTCAAAAAATGTTAAGGAGGCTCTTTAAAGGCTCTTCTAGCCAAAGCTCTAAGGAAAAACAAGACAAAGAGAAGGAAAAACCTAAGTATAATCTTCCTCGCTTAGCGAAAGTACGGTCATGTGAATGGCTGTGTGAGGATTTCTTGAAAGAAGCCGGAATTCATGAAGACTTTTATACTCTAATCGAGACTACAGGCCTCACCGGTTTCATCAACGACCGAATCGATCAGTATCTCTTACTTACCAATACTTTCGTGCAAAACTTTTATTATTATCCTAAGAAAAGTCACCGCCTGTAGTATCATTTCATTTATATGATGAATTCAAAGAAATGTCTTTACGCCATTTTTGCGTGGTATGTAGGATACCTTATGAGGGAGAATTAGAGGAACCCCATCATGAAGATGTGGATGGCTTCGTTAAAACTATTGCTGTAGAAGAGCCAAAGAAGGGCTCTGAGGCAAAAGTCTCTAGCATACACTTTCCTGTTTTACGCTACTTTGCCATATTTGCTAGTAGATGTTTGATTGGTCGTGGAAATAGTGGAAATTTGAGCGTTCTAGATATTATTATTCTTCAACATGCTTTGTTGGGAGACAACACTTTTAGTATGGGTGCCGTCGTTGATAAACGGCTAGCCCTGAATCGTACAAAAGGCCCCATATTTGGAGGTATCTATGTTGCACGTCTTGCTGAACATTTTCAGATACCCATTAGGCACCATGAGGAGGAGCAGACAAAATTACCTCCTCACATTTTAGATTACAAGAGCATGGTAGCACATAAGTTTATTGTTGACAACGAAGAGAAGATGCTCTTGTATAGACTTAGATTCAATAAGAAACACTTTGAGTTTATTATTTTGCCTGCACCTCTGTTGTTTGATTTGCTTGCAGAAAGTCGTCTTGTCACGCCGGAAGCGGTGAATAATCACCTAGCTCAAGCTTTTACTCCAGAACCTGAACCTGAACCGGAACCTGAGCTAGATCCTTATCGTGCATCATCTGTCCAGTGGGATCCGGAGATGACCAGCCAGTGGTATCCTGATTATATACCTCCCATTACACCGGGGAGAGTAGCGGCGGTCCTTGGTATTAAACCAACTTAGGCCAAAAGCCTAAGCTTGGGGGAGTACGTATTTCTCACTGACTTTACATTCATGTTCACACACTAGTCGTCGGTGCTCATACTCTTTCATTGTATTATCCATGCTAGTTAAATTTCTTTTTGTAGTTTTCTTCTTGTGTGTCTGATAAACCTTGAGAAAAACCAAAAAAATTAGTTATTTTAATTTCCTTGCTTGTAGTAGAAATTAAAATGAAAACCCCAAAAGATTTCTAGTTCTTCTTCTTAATTGTTGGGAGCTTTCCCGTGTAAATAGTTTTATTTTCTTTTCTTTCTTTTGGGGGTCGAGAAGACTATATTGAAAATGCTTAGTGGCTCTTATATGCATGATTGTTCATTTAATTTAGAGCCCATATTACCCTGTCTTCTCTCTTGAGTTGAATGCTTGCAGATTCCAGCTTAGTCCAATGCACATGCACTCTTATTATTATACACATCGTTCGGTCGTGCAAGTGAAAGGCAATAATGACGATATATGATGGACTTATTGGGATGAGAAAAGCTGGTATGAACTCGACCTCTCTTGTTTTTGTAAATATGATGATTCATCGTTCCTGATTCAGCTATTGTGAAGTAAACATATTTGAAATGACATTTAGAGATTATAGTTGCTTGTGCCATGCTTGATTAGCTATGAGTTATAACGGTTTACCTTGCGTGCCAACATGCTATTAGAATGATTATGATGTGATATGATGGGATGGTATCCTCCTTTGAATGAATCGAGTGACTCGACTTGGCACATGTTCACGCATGTAGTTGAATCAAATCAACATAGCCTTCATGATATTTATGTTCATGGTGGATTATATCCTACTCATGCTTGTACTCGGTGTGAATTAATTTTAATGCATGTTTACGATTGTTGTCGCCTCTCGATTGGTCGCTTCGGTCTTTTGCTAGCCTTCATTGCACTAAGCGGAATACTGCTTGTGCATCCAAACTCCTTAAACCCCAAAGTTATTCCATATGAGTCCACTATACCATCCTATATGCGGTATTTACCTGCCGTTCCAAGTAAATTTGTATGTGCCAAACTCCAAACCTTCAAATGAAATTCTGTTTTGTATGCTCGGGCAGCTCATGTTACAACTAGGGCTGCCTACATCTTCCATGCTAGATGGGTTATTCTCAAGAGGAGTGGATTCCGCTCCTCATTCACGAGAAAGGGCCGGTAACCGGGATGCCCAGTCCCATGATCTAAAAAGATCAAAGCAAATCAAAATAATTAAACAAAACTCCCCCAGGGCTGTTGTATGTTGGAGGCACTCGTTGTTTCGAGCAAGCGACGGATTGATGCTTGTTGGTGGTTGGGGGAGTATAAACCTTTACCATTCTATTTGGGAACTGCCTATAATGCATGTAGTATGGAAGATATAGCCATCTCATAGTTGTTGCGTTAACAATGAAAGTATACCGCTAAAATGTTATTCAATCTCTATTTTAAAACCGAGCTCTGGCACCTCTACAAATCCCTGCTTACCTCTGCGAAGGGCCTATCTATTTACTTTTATGTTGAGTCATCATCTTTCTTATTAAAAGCACCCGCTGGAGAGCACACTGTCATTTGCATTCGTTATTATTGGTTTATATTGGGTATGACTTGACTGGATCTCTTTTAGCATGAATTACAATGTTTAGTCAGTCCTTGATCTTTAAAGGTGCTCTGCATTTATGTTTTGCGGTCTCAGAAAGGGCTAGCGAGATACCATTTTGTTATATCATGTTATGATTATTTTGAGAAAGTGTTGTGATCCGAGTTTTATTATTATGGCTCGCTAGCTGATTATGTTATTGATATGAGTAATTGTGAGACCTATGTGTCATTGTGAGTATGGTTAGTTTATAATATTTGCTGAAACTTGAATGCTGGCTTTTCAAGTTACAACAACAAGAGCAAACAGAGTTTGTAAAAGTTTTTCTTTATCACTTTCAGTTTATCAACTGAATTGCTTGAGGACAAGCAAAGGTTTAAGCTTGGGGGAGTTGATACATCTCCAACGTATCTACTTTTCCAAACACTTTTGCCCTTGTTTTGGACTCTAACTTGCATGATTTGAATGAAACTAACCCGGACTGACGCTATTTTCAGCAGAACTATCATGATGTTGTTTTATGTGTAGAAAAGAGAAGTTCTCGGAATGTCCTGGAAATCCACAAAGGCACTTTTTGGAATTAATAAGAATTTTTGGTGAAAGAATTAATGCTAGGGGGCCCACAGCCTATCCACAAGACAGGGGGGCGCGCCCCCCTAGGGCGCAGCCTCCTATCTCGTGGGGCCCCTGGACCTCCACCGACCTCAACTCCAACTCCATATATTCACGTTCGGGGAGAAACAAAATCAAGGAGAAAGTTTCATCGCGTTTTACGACACGGAGCCGCCGCCAAGCCCTAATCTCTCTCGGGAGGGCTGATCTAGAGTCCGTTCGGGGCTCCGGAGAGGGGGATTCATCATCGTCGTCATCATCAACCATCCTCCATCACCAATTTCATCATGCTCACCGCCGTGTGTGAGTAATTCTATCATAGGCTTGCTGGACGGTGATGGGTTGGATGAGATTTACCATGTAATCAAGTTAGTTTTGTTAGGGTTTGATCCCTAGTATCCACTATGTTCTGAGATTGATGTTGCTATGACTTTGCTATGCTTAATGGTTGTCACTAGGGCCCGAGTGCCATGATTTCAGATCTGAACCTATTATGTTTTCATGAATATATGTGTGTTCTTGATCCTATCTTGCAAGTCTATAGTCACCTATTATGTGCTATGATCTGACAACCCCGAAGTGACAATAATCGGGATACTTCTCGGTGATGACCGTAGTTTGAGGAGTTCATGTATTCACTATGTGCTAATGCTTTGTTCCGGTTCTCTATTAAAAGGAGGCCTTAATATCCCTTAGTTTCCGCTAGGACTCCGCTGCCACGGGAGGGTAGGACAAAAGATGTCATGCAAGTTCTTTTCCATAAGCACGTATGACTATTTACGGAATACATGCCTACATTACATTGATGAATTGAAGCTAGTTCTGTGTCACCCTATGTTATAGCTATTACATGAGGAATCGCATTCGGCATAATTATCCATCACTGATCCATTGCCTACGAGCTTTTCATATATTGTTCTTCACTTATTTACTTTTCCGTTGCTACTGTTACAACTACTACAAAAACCCGAAAACATTTATCTTTACTTTTGCTACCGTTACCATTACTATCATACCACTTTTGCTACTAAACACTTTGCTGTAGATACTAAGTTATCCAGGTGTGGTTGAATTGACAACTCAACTGCTAATACTCAAGAATATTCTTTGGCTCCCCTTGTGTCAAATCAATAAATTTGGGCTGAATACTCTACCCTCGAAAGCTGTTGCGATCCCCTATACTTGTGGGTTATCAGTCGCTGCTGCTAATTTTGAAATTGGCCACATGGTTGGCCCCGCTTAGCAGTAGTGCGTGTGTGAAAATCACGTTGCTGCTACGCTCTTATCAGTACATGTTTTGCCT
Source organism: Aegilops speltoides (assembly GCA_021437245.1). Taxonomy (NCBI): domain Eukaryota; kingdom Viridiplantae; phylum Streptophyta; class Magnoliopsida; order Poales; family Poaceae; genus Aegilops; species Aegilops speltoides. Next base: position 19,569,006 of record CM038145.1, on the reverse strand, counting down.
CCCGCTCTACTGCTAAGACGCAAAACACCACCACCTTTTCCCCCCGTCCTCCCCTCCCCCATCTCCTCTCTTCCCGTTCCCCTACCTCCCGCATCCTCTCTCTCTCACTCTTCTTCTTCCTCAATACTTCTCCCCCCATTACTCTCCCTCTTCTACTTACCTTTCTCTCTCTTCATTACTCCTAGCTAACTACACCACCTCCATTAATGCATCTCCTTTCACTTTTTCCTCCCCCCTCCACTAGTTGAAGTTGTCTCCTCCCAAATTAGCTAGCTAGGTAGATGTAGCATTTAGTTAAGTGACCTATTTGCCCCCTAATTAGATCTATCTTTGTCAAGAAGAGCTTTGTGCACTTTGATCTCCCTACATCATCATCTCCACCGTGTGCTTGATCTCGAGATAGAGGTGATTAAAATTTCATGCTTTTGCAAAATGGAAATATGTGTATGTGTGTGTGATATGATAATTGGGCGATATGATGGAAATTGTGTGTGTGGCATGAATTGACACCAAATTGTGCTTTTGAGTTGCCTATGTTTTGCCGAAATGTCGATTTATTTCCATTTCGGCGAATTCCTGGCAAACTCTAGATCTATATGTCCTATTTTTACGGAAGGTCATGCCAAATTTTTGTATGACTTTGATGCATGCATGCATTTTTATAATCAATTTGTTTATTATTACCGTGCAGACGTTCATGATGGTCAGTGGAACGATGGTGGATAGGTGGTTGCGGTCGGCGGTGCTGGACATGAAAGAAAATAACCTGACAGAGGTTTTATGTCCATGTCGAAAATGCAAAGGAATAGTTTGGCTCGACCCCTATGACGATGGTCGTGTCGAAGCGCACCTGCACATGACTGGTTTCATGGATGGCTATGCTCGATGGATAATTGAAGATGAGGATGACGATGTTGAGGACGCCGACGGGGCAGGCAATGATGACACGTGGCAAGACGAAGAGATGATCGATAATGGCGGCGGGGAAGAGGCCGGACATGGCGGCGGAGAAGGGGCCGGACATGGCGGAGGAGAAGGGGTCAGACATGGCGGCGAAGAGAACATGGAATCCACGCAGCAGAGTTCATTGGTACTAAGTTCAATCATGCGGGACCCTCATGTTCAAGCACTGCTTCGCAAGGAGACGAGTATTGAGAGAGATGCTTCTAGGAAGGAGGCTAAGCTGCAGCAACTGGTGGTAGACTCGGACACTCCATTGTATGATGGTTGCAATCCTGTGGTGACTGCTACGTCTTGAGCTTGCGTTGGTTTTCCTTGAAGAGGAAAGGGTGATGCAGCAATAGTAGCGTAAGTATTTCCCTCAGTTTTTGAGAACCAAGGTATCAATCAAGTAGGAGGCTCCTCAAAAGTCCCACGCACCTACACAAACAAACAAAGAACTCGCAACCAACGCAATAAAGGGGTTGTCAATCCCTTCACAGCCACTTGCGAAAGTGAGATCTGATAGAGATAGTATGATAAGATAAATATATTTTTGGTATTTTATAATATAGATGCAAAAAGTAAAGATGCAAATAAAAGTAGATTGGAAGTTTATATGATAAAAGATAGACCCGGGGGCCATAGGTTTCACTAGAGGCTTCTCTCGAGATAGCATAAGTATTACGGTGGGTGAACAAATTACTGTCGAACAAATGATAGAAAAGCGAATAATTATGAGATTATCTAGGCATGATCATGTATATAGGCATCACGTCCGTGACAAGTAGACCGGCTCCTGCCTGCATCTACTACTATTACTCCACACATCGACCGATTCCTGCCTGCATCTAGAGTATTAAGTTCATAAAGAACAGAGTAACACATTAAGCAAGATGACATGATGTAGAGGGATAAACTCAAGCAATATGATATAAACCCCATCTTTTTATCCTCGATGGCAACAATACAATACGTGCCTTGCTGCCCCTGCTATCACTGGGAAAGGACACCGCAAGATTGAACCCAAAGCTAAGCACTTCTCCCATGGCAAGAAAGATCAATCTAGTAGGCCAAACCAAACTGATAATTCGAAGAGACTTGCAAAGATAACTCAATCATACATTAAAGAATTCAAAGGAGATTAGAATATTTCTCATAGATAAACTTGATCATAAACCCACAATTCATCGGATCTCGACAAACACACCGAAAAAAGAGTTTACATCGAATAGATCTCCACAAGAGAGGGGGAGAACATTGTATTGAGATCCAAAAAGAGAGAAGAAGCCATCTAGCTAATAACTATGGACCAAGGTCTGTGGTAAACTACTCGTAACTCATTGAGGGGCTATGGTGTTGATGTAGAAGCCCTCCATGGTCAATTCCCCCTCCGGCTGAGCGCCGACAAAGGCTCCAAGATGGGATCTCGCGGATACAGAAGGTTACAGCAGTGGAAATTGTGTTTCGTTGGCTCCCTAGATGTTTTCGGGGTACGTAGGCTTATATAGGAGGAAGAAGTACATCGGTGGCCGCCCGAGGGGCCCACGAGACTGGGGGGCGTGCCCTGTAGGGGTGGGCGCTCCCTCCCCTCTCGTGGCCGCCTCGACTGCTTCTTGACTTGCACTCCAAGTCCTCTGGATCACGTTTGTTCCAAAAATCACGCCCCCGAAGGTTTCATTCCGTTTGGACCCCGTTTGATATTCCATTTCTTTGAAATACTGAAATAGGGAAAAACGGCAATATGGGCTGGGCCTCTGGTTAGTAGGTTAGTCCCAAAAATGATATAAATGTGTAAAATAAAGCCCATAAACATCCAAAAGGGGTAATATAATAACATGGAACAATCAAAAATTATAGATACGTTGGAGACGTATCAGTGACCCGCTTGAATTTCACGCTCCAACTCCTGAAGACGAAGGCTAAAAACAAATGGAACGACACTAGCCTCGATGAGCTTCTCAAGTACCTAAAGGATGTTCTTCCCGCGGGGAATCTATGTCCTACTAGTGTTGATGAGGCCGAGAAGATCGTGTGCCCTCTTGATGTGCTGCACGTTAGATACCATGCATGCATCAACGATTGCATAATTTATCGGAAGGAGCACGCGGAAAAAACAAGCTGTCCGGTGTGCAATGCTTCTCGATACAAGAAGGCCGGGAAGAAATGTCCCCAGAAAGTTGTATGGTACTTACCTATCACTCCCCGTCTCCAGCGGTATTACGTAGATCCCAAGGAAGCAAAGCTAATGCACTGGCACGCGGAGAGGAAGAAGCCCGACGATGGAGATGATCCGAAGCTGAGACACATCAAGGATGGAAGCCAGTGGAGAGTGTTGAAGAGCTTATATCGATATTTCGAATGTGATGCAAGGAACATCATGCTCGGCGCATGTATCGATGGCATGAATCCGTTTGGCAACCAGAACACCAACCATAGCACATGGCCCGTGTTTGTATGGATGTACAACCTCCCCCTAGTTGTGCATGAAGTCAAAGTACATTCACATGAGCATGCTGATTCAAGGGCCGAAACAACCAGGAAATAATATTAATCTGTATCTAGGGCTACTTCAAGAGGAGTTAGACACGTTATGGAAAACACAAGCCAAGACACAGGACACCAGCAAAGGTGAGTATTTCTACATGAGAGCCGCGCTGATCACGACGGTGCACGACTATCTCGGTTACAGATATGTTGTAGGCCAGGTGTGCCATGGATATTGCGGATGCACGTGGTGCACGGATGATACGACATCTCAGCAGCTAACGTCAAGGAAAGATGGCGGGTCTGGGACAATCGTGTACATGGGGCAACGAAGATGGCTCGAACCGGACGACCCGTGAAGAAACCATGGCGATCTATTCAATGGTCACGCTGAGCATCCAGGACCTCCACGTAAGCGGAGCGGCGCCGAAATTGATGAGTTGTTGAAAAACTGGAAGCAGTGCCCGCACCGGGAAAGACGATGAAAAAGGCACTGGAGCCGCTGCTAAAGGTATGGATGACGAGGTCTGTGTTCTGGGACTTGGAGTACTGGCACAAACTCGATACACCTCATTGCCTTGATCAAATGCATATCTGTAAGAATGTCCTTGAGAGCTTGCTCGCGACACTAATGAACATGCCGGATAAGACCAAGGATGGGCCGAAGGCAAGAAAAGACTTGCAAGATTTGAATATCAGGGAAGATCTGCACATGCCGCCCCATAAAAAGTTAGACGAGATAGAGATGGAGACAAAGGCGTGGGAGAAGAAGGGCAAGAAAAATAAAGGAAGAGGATTATTGCCCCCCTTCTTGCTTCACCTCAAGTCAGGCTGAGATCAATCAATTCTTGAAGTGCCTTACCGGAGTCAAAGTTAGTTCCGGTTACTATGGCAAGATAAGCAGATATCTAGACACGGACAAGCAAAGGTTCAGCGGGATGAAGTCCCATGACTGTCATGTGATGATGACGCAGATACTACCTGTTGCCCTTAGAGGGATAATGGACAAGCACGTCCGTGACACGCTTATTGGTCTCTGCAACTTTTTCGATGTCATCTCTCGAAAGTCGTTCAGTGTGAAGCAGCTTTGAAGGCTACAGGAAGAGATTGTTGTGATACTGAATGAGCTTGAGATGTACTTCTCGCCCGCGTTATTTGACGTGATGGTGCATCTGTGTGTCCATATTGTGGACGACATAATAGACCTGGGGCCGTCATTCCTGAACAACATGATGCTGTTTGAGAGGATGAGTGAGATCATCAAAGGATTCGTTCGTAACATGTCCCATCCGGATGGAAGCATCATCCAGGGCTATTTGACACAAGAGTGCATCTCTTTCTGCAAGAATTTTCTATATGGCGCAGACCAGCCGCCTGGTGTTAGCATTGGTTTGCCCGTTAACAAGCACGATGGGAGGCTTGAAGGAGAAGGTCACTCCAACGGTCGCAGGGAACTGCACGTGGCATACTTAGATCGATGCAACGACTTTGACAGAGCAAACTTGGTAGTGCTACAACACCTAGACGAGTTAAATCCTTTCGTGGCACTGCACAAAGAAATTATAGCAAAGAAGTATAGTGACTGGGGGGTATGCAGGACGAACGCCGAAGTTACTAGAGAGCACAACTCCACTTTCCTTCATTGGTTCAAAGAGCATATTATGGCTAATCCCCCGGAGGAGGGCTCTAAGGATGGATTGCTCACATATGCCTTAGCACATGGCCCCTCACTCAACATCGTAACCTATCAGGCATATGACATCAACGGATACACATTCTACACAGAGGCCAAAGATATGGACAGTGATGATCAGAACTCAGGGGTGGCGATGGAATGCATGACCGGCAGCGACAACAGCGCAACTGAAAGATTTTACGGAAGGGTCGAGGAGATTTGGGAGCTTGACTACACTGGACTGCACAACACGACGATGTTCCGTGTCAGATGGGCTAAGAATGTTGAAAGATAAAACCGGAATTTCACTACCATGACTATACCCGACGCGAAGAGCGCTACCGTGAATGCTATCACAAAAAACGAGCCGTGGGTACACTCTAAGCACGTGACACAATGCTTCTTCATAACCGACCCGTGCAATCCCAGCCGTGTTGTTGTGAGGAGAGGCAAAAGGAACATAATTGGAATGGATGGAGTCACCAACCAGGAAGACTACGATTAGTACGACAACCCAATGAGGGAAGATGACGATGATGATGAAGTATACGTCAAAATAAGAATCAATACTACATTACCTAAGAAAAATCGTACTCCATGGAAAAGGAAATGTCACAATGAGGGGCTCAATTATTCTTCAACGAACAAGAAGGGAAAGAAGCTGACTTAAAAACGAAAACGTCAACGCTGAGGAACCGTATGTTATCGGTCAAATGATGTAATATATATGTTCATATTTTGTATACACACTTAGCCATTATTATGCATGGGTCCAATGATGTAATATATATGTTCCTATTTTGTATTCATACTTAACCGTCAAATGATGCAATATATATCGCCTTCCCTTCGTTCACTGCTCTCGGAAAAAAGAAAAGAAAAGTGAGAGAAAATAAAGAAAAAGAAAATAAAAGGAAACAAACAGGAAAACTGCTATATAGGTACTAGTTATAGCAGTAGCGCTTTTGTGAGAAAAGAGCTACAGCTAGTCAAGATAGCAGTAGCGGTTTCTATATAAAACCGCTATAGCTACCTGGAGTAGCTATATCGCGTTTTGTTTAAATGCGCTACTGCTATGCCCACTTAACCCCCCAAATCCCCACTCCTCTCTTCATCCCGCCTCTTTTCCCCCAAATCCCCACACTCTCTCTTCCCTCGTCGCGCCGCCGGAGCCCTGCCCTCGCAGGCCCCTGCTCGCGATCGACCCGACCCGACCTCGGCGCGGGCGCCCGACCCTGCTCCGGGCTCGCCCACAGCCTCGGCCCCAACCCCGACCCCAACGCTCGACCCTGACTCCGACCCCAATCCGACCCCTCCCAACCTCGGCCATCGTTGGGCCTGCACCCTCTATAAGCCCCCCACTGCTCCTCCTCTCTCTGGTAGCTAGGGTTCTTTGGTTAATTTACTTAGGTTTTAGTTAGGGCAGATGGTTAATTAGGTTATATATTTAGTTATGAATTTAGCTAGGTTTTTTCTTCAAGTTCTATATTTTTCTTCCTTTTATATGCAAATTTGAAGTGGACATGTGATATGTGGACATGTGATGTTTTGGACATGTCATATTTGGAATTTGGACATGATGATTATGTGCAGGGTAAATGATCCGAATGGCCTATGTCACGCCAGTATGTTGATTCATTTCCGTTCCGGTGAATTTCAGGCGCTCGATATGTCCATTTTTTAGCAAAGGTCATGCCGAAATTTTCCGTGAATTTTGGCATGATTTGTGCTTAATAGTAGGCATATCGAGTGCCGGGAGTTGCTGGCAAACGACATTCCGGCAAACATAGATTTATTTTTTATGTCATTTCTCATTTTTTTCATAGTTTTAGAATTAAACGAGGAGACTTAATCATAGGAAACATGTCGAACAATGAAGAAACTGGGCCTTCTGACCAATATGCAGACGAGATGGATTATGAGGGTCAACAAGAGTACCTCGAATATTTGACTGCTAAGCAAAGTCAAGGTTTGCAGGTCGGCCTCGATGATGGTACTGACGCCGACATCGACACCGACGGGGCCGGCACCGATGGCGGCACCGAGACATATGGCGGCGCCGAGACCGGGGGGGGGGGAAGATACCTGTGGGAAGATACTGGAGGGGAAGGTACCGGCGCTGATGCCGCTACCGAAAATAAGAAGAAGAAGAAGCAGAGGATATGAAAACCTAACAAACTAGGGATTGGACGACTGGTGATCACAAAGGTGGCACCTGGCAAGTTTGAGCCATTAGAGCCGGAAGAACCTCGCAAGTGCTATGGGAACCAAGTAGGATGCATCCTACGGGAATGCGCGCGCATCAACAACGATGACTTAAGGAGCAAAGAACATTTGACGCAGTTGCTCTTGACGAAGTTGCATAAGAGATTCAAGTTCCCCGACCGGGATGATAACATAGAACAATCGTGGGATGATCCGAAGATGAAAAAGATTAACAATCACGCCATGGGCATGTTCAGCAATGATTTGGCCTCCTGGAACGGGAGGGTGAAACGAGCTATTGAGTCTGAGGAACCCCTGTCCAAAATTCTGCAGGAAAATCCGACACTTAGGAAGAGGAGTTTGAAAAGTTCAAGGACACTTGCGCTACCAAGGCAGCCAAGGCCAAGGCTGCAAAATTCAAGAGCCTTCAGCAAAGGAACACTTGGAGGCATCGCCTCGGAAGCTGTGGCTACCTCAGTGAAAGACCCATATGGGATAAGGAGGACGCGGAACGTGATGCCGCGGGTATCCCAGACCCCTTTGTGAAGTTCACCAACCCCTTGGAGCGTGACTTCATCAGGGCCCGCTACAAGTGGGACAAGGAAAATAAGGTTTTTTACATGGACCAAATCACAAGGAGATTGATTAGACTACTAGTAATTATTCTTTTACCACCTTACATTTAGCTCCAGATCTAGTCGACTACACATTCCTAAACGGTTCACGTTCCTTCTGCAGGAGAAGCAACACGAGCTTGCAGCCGAAAGCTCTACTTCTCCGATGAGGCCCAAGTGGGACACCCCTCTCAACCGGGCCTTGAACGAACTTAAGGGACTCCCGTTGGGCCAGCGGCCGCAATATGGTCATGTGCACGGCGCTGGAGACACGTGGAAGGTGTTTTACAACAAGGGCCCGGAAGCCAAGAAGCAAAAAAAGAAGTTTAGTCAGGTGGACATCGACGAGAAGGTGAAGCTTAAAGTCGAGAAAAAAGCAGCTGAGGACGTGAAAAAGTAGCTGAGGAGAAAAATGAGTTGCTACCGCAGGCAGTCAATGCAGCTGTAACTGCGTGCAGAAATGATTTCGCTACTAACTTGGTTCCAGCTATCATCAACTGGACGAAGGAAAATCCAGAAAAGATGGTACATGATTTCCCGTTGCCCAGTTTAGTCGCGAGCAACTCCTTGAACAACAACACCACCGCACCATCACTTGCTCACGCAACCGGGCCTCCTCTCGCACTCGCTCCCGCTCATAGCAGCCCGTCCTCAGTCTCTGGCGCGCTAGGTGGGCCTTCGTGTTTGGCTGAGCTCGACGCCCTCACGGTAATTACATGTCGCACCAACACACACACACAAACACACACACACACATACACACACACACACACACACTGATACGTCTCCAACGTATCTATAATTTTTGATTGTTCCATGCTATTATATTACCCCTTTTGGATGTTTATGGGCTTTATTTTACACATTTATATCATTTTTGGGAGTAACCTACTAACCGGAGGCCCAGCCCGTATTGCCGTTTTTTTTCCTATTTCAGTATTTCGAAGAAAAGGAATATCAAATGGAGGCCAAACGGAATGAAACCTTCGGGAGCGTGATTTTTGGAACGAACGTGATCCAGAGGACTTGGAGTGCAAGTCAAGAAGTAGCCGAGGCTCCCACGAGATAGGAGGGCCCCCCCTATAGGGCGCGTCCCCTATCTCGTGGGCCCCTCGGGCGTCCACCGACGTACTTCTTCCTCCTATATATACCTACGTACCCCGAAAACATCCAGGGAGCAGACGAAACACAATTTCCACCACCGTAACCTTTTGTATCCGCGATATCCCATCTTGGAGCCTTCGCCGGTGTTCTGCCGGAGGGGCAATCGACCACGGAGGGCCTCTACATCAACATCCTTGCCCCTCCGATGAGTTGTGAGTAGTTTACCACAGACCTACGGGTCCATAGTTATTAGCTAGGTGGCTTCTTCTCTCCTTTTGGATCTCAATACAATGTTCTCCCCCTCTCTTGTGGAGATCTATTTGATGTAAACTCTTTTTGCGGTGTGTTTGTCGAGATCCGATGAATTGTGGGTTTATGATCAAGTTTATCTATGAATAATATTTGAATCTTCTCTGAATTCTTTTATGTATGATTGAGTTATCTTTGCAAGTCTCTTCGAATTATCAGTTTGGTTTGGCCTACTAGATTGATCTTTCTTGCCATGGGAGAAGTGCTTAGCTTTTCTATGTAGTAGATGCAGGCAGGAGTCGGTCTACTTGTTATGGACATGATGCCTATATACATGATCATGCCTAGATAATCTCATAACTATTCGCTTTTCTTTCAATTGCTCGACAGTAATTTGTTCACCCACCGTAATACTTATGCTATCTTGAGAGAAGCCACTAGTGAATCCTATGGCCCCCGGGTCTATCTCTTATAATATTTGCTTCCAATCTACTTTTATTTGCATCTTTACTTTTTTGCATCTATATTATAAAATACCAAAAATATATTTATCTTATCTTACTATCTTTATTAGATCTCACTTCCGCAAGTGGCCGTGAAGGGATTGACAACCCCTTTATCGCGTTGGTTGCGAGTTCTCAGTTTGTTTGTGTAGGTGCGTGGGACTTTTGAGGAGCCTCCTACTAGATTGATACCTTGGTTCTCAATAACTGAGGGAAATACTTATGCTACTATTGCTGCATCACCCTCTCCTCTTCGAGGAAAACCAACGCAAGCTCAAGACGTAGCAAGAAGGATTTCTGGCGCCGTTGCCGGGGAGGTCTTCGCTCAAGTCAAGACATACCAAGTACCCATCACAAACCCATCTCCCTCGCATTTACATTATTTGCCATTTGACTCTCGTTTTCCTCTCCCCCACTTCACCCTTGCCGTTTTATTCGCCCACTCTTTCCAAATCTCCTCCTCTCTTTCGCTTTCCTTTTTTCCGTTTGCTCGTGTGTTAGTTCGTTTACCTTGTCGTCATGGCTAGCTCGGTCTTTATCCCTTCGTCTCCCGACTTTGAAGTTCTTCACTTCAAGCAAGGACAAGGAGAAAATTTAAAAGATGCTTGATTTAGGATGGTAGAATCTTATCGTAGTTGTGCTGTGGAAGGAGATTTCAAGATTTTAATGCGCAATTTTTATGCTGGGTTAACCCTATCCCATAGACAACTTCTTGATTTTGCCGCAAAAGGATGTTTTATTGAAATTGATCCTAGTTTCGCTTAAGAAATTATAGAAGGGATAGTAGGAGTACTTCCCCTAAAAAATGGATTATCCTTCTATCTTGAAGGAACTCAAATTTTAGAGAAACTTTGTGAATTGCAAAAAATTATTGAACCACTTAAGAATATTGCTGGGAGTATCAACCACATGAATAACTTGGTTGTACATTGTAATAAGCAGTTGGATGCTTTAGATCCAAAGATCTCTGAGCATGAAGGGAAACACAAAGAGCCTCCCGGACCTGAGCACAACTCCATTAAAAAGTTGAGTGCCAAAGATGGCACTACTTAGATCTATCTTTGCTTTTATGCCTAGCTAGGGGCGTTAAACGATAGCGCTAGTTGGGAGGCAACCCAATTTTTCTTTATGTTTTTTGTTTTTGCTCCTGTTTAGTAATAAATCTTGCATCTACCTTCTGTTTAGATGTGTTTTTATCTTTTAATTAGTGTTTGTGCCAAGTAGAACCTATAGGATAACCTATGATGATAGTTGATTTGATTCTGCTGAAAAACAGAAACTTTGCGCGCACGAATATAATTTTGTTAAATCACAGGAACGTGGTTCTGCGTTGATTCTTTTTGCTGATGATCAATAAAATTTTTTTCCAGGACTTCCTATTTTGTTAGGTTTTTTAGAGTTCCTGCAGTTTGCGTTAGTTACAGTTTGCTACAGACTGTTCTGTTTTTGACAGATTCTGTTTTTCGCGTGTTGTTTACTTATTTCAATGCATCTACGGCTAGTAAATTAGTTTATAAACCATAAGGAAGTTGGAATACAGTAGGTTTAACACCAAAATGAATAAAAAATGAGTTCATTGCAGTACCTTATGTGGTGGTTTTGTTTTCTTTCACTAACGGAGCTAATAAGATTTCCTGTTGAGTTTTGTGTTGTGAAGTGTTCAAGTTTTGGGTAAAGCTTTTATGGACTATGGAATAAGGAGTGGCAAGAGCCTAAGCTTGGGGATGCCCAAGGCACCCCAAGATATTCAAGAATAGACAAAATCTTAAGCTTGGGGATGCCCCGGGAAGGCATCCCCTCTTTTGTCTTCGTTGATTGGTAACTTTACTTGGAGCTATATTTTTATTCGCTACATGATATGTGTTTTGCTTGGAGCATCGTGTATTATATTAGTCTTTGCTTTTTAGTTTACCACAATCATCCTTGCTGTACACACCTTTTGGGAGAAGCCTATTTGATTAGAATTTTCTAGAATACTCTATGTGCTTCACTTATATCTTTTGAGCTTGATAGTTTTGCTCTAGTGCTTCACTCATATCTTTTAGAGCACGGTGGTGTCTTAATTTTGAAGAAATTTCTAGTCTCTCATGCTTCACTTATATCTTTTTGAGAGTCTTTTAGAACATCATGGTTTTGCTATGGTTACAGAGTTGGTCTTAGAATGATGAGCATCCAAGTTGGGTATAATAAAAACTATCATAGAAAAAGAATTGGATGCTATGATCAACTTGATGCTTGAATTGTTTTGAGATGTAAAGTTAGTAATGTTAGGGTCATGCTACTAGGTAATTATGAAATTGAGAAATACTTTTATTGAAGTTGGCAAGTCCCGTAGCATGCACGTATGGTAAAAGTTGTGTGACAAATTTGTTGCGTGAGGTGGTCTTTTGATTGTCTTCCTTATGAGTGGCAGTAGGGGACGAGCGATGGTCTTTTCCTACCAATCTATCCCTCTTGGGGCATGCATAGTAGTACTTTGCTTCGAGGGCTAAGTAGACTTTTGCAATAAGTATATGAGTTCTTTTTGACTAATGTGAGTCCATGGATATATGCACACTCATCCTTCCACTGTGCTAGCCTTTATTATTACCGCGCAACTTTCACCGGTATCATAAACCCTTTATTTACCTTCCTCAAAACAGCCACCATACCTACATATTATTGCATTTCCATAGCCATTCCAAGATATATTGCCATGCAACTTTCCACCTTTCCGTTTATTATGACACGTTCCATCATTGTCATATTGCTCTTTGCATGATCATGTAGTTGACATCGTATTTGTGGCAAGGCCACCTTTATAATTTTTATACATGTCGCTCTTGATTCATTGCATATCCCGGTACACCGCCGGAGGCATTCATCTAGAGTCATATCTTGTTCTAGCTTTGAGTTGTAAATCCATAATAGTGTGATGATCTTCATTATTAGAGCATTGTCCTAGTGAGGAAAGGATGATGAAGGCTATGATTCCCCCACAAGTCGGGATGAGACTTCGGACTTTACAAAAAAAAGGAAAAAAAAGAGAAAGGCCAAAAAAAGAAAGGCCAAAGAAAAAAAGAAAGAAAAAAAGAGAAAAAAAATAAAATGAGAGAAAAAGAGAGAAGGGACAATGCTACTATCTCTTTTTCCACACTTGTGCTTCAAAGTAGCACCATGATCTTCATGATAGAGAGTCTCCTATGTTGTCACTTTCATATACTAAGTGGGAATTTTTCATTATAGAACTTGGCTTGTATATTCAAATGATGGGCTTCCTCAAAATGCCCTAGGTCTTCGTGAGCAAGCAAGTTGGATGCACATCCACTTAGTCTCTTTTGTTGAGCTTTCATATATTTATAGCTCTAGTGCATCCGTTGCATGGCAATCCCTACTCACTCACATTGATATCTATTAATGGGCATCTCCATATATCCCGTTAATATGCCAAGTTGATGTGAGACTATCTTCTCCCTCTTTTTGTCCTCACAACCACCACCATATACCACCATAGTGCTATGTCCATGGCTTGCGCTCATGTATTGCGTAAGAGTTGAAAAACCTGAAGCGCGTTAAAAAGTATGAAACAATTGCTCGGCTCGTCATCGGGGTTGTGCATGATGGGAGTATTTTGTGTAATGAAAATGAAGCATAGCCTAACCATATGATTTTGTAGGGATAAGCTTTCTTTGGCTATGCTATTTTGATAGGACATGATTATTTGTTAGTATGCTTTGAAGCATTATTATTTTTATTTTTTATAAGCTTTTATTTTGAATCATTTGGATCTGAACATTCATGCCACAATAAAGAAAATTACATTGAGAATTATGTTAGGTAGCATTCACATCAAAATTTTCTTTTTTATCATTTACCTACTCGAGGACGAGCAGGAATTAAGCTTGGGGATGCTTGATACGTCTCCAACGTATCTATAATTTTTGATTGTTCCATGCTATTATATTACCCCTTTTGGATGTTTATGGGCTTTATTTTACACATTTATATCATTTTTGGGACTAACCTACTAACCGGAGGCCCAGCCCGTATTGCTGTTTTTTTGCCTATTTCAGTATTTCGAAGAGAAGGAATATCAAACGGAGTCCAAACAGAATGAAACCTTCGGGAGCGTGATTTTTGGAACAAACGTGATCCAGAGGACTTGGAGTGCAAGTCAAGAAGCAGCCGAGGCTCCCACAAGATAGGAGGGCCCCCCTGTAGGGCGCGCCCCCTATCTCGTGTGCTCCTCGGGCGTCCACTGACGTACTTCTTCCTCCTATATATACCTACATACCACGAAAACATCCAGGGAGCAGACGAAACAAAATTTCCACCACCGTAACCTTCTGTATCCGCGAGATCCCATCTTGGAGCCTTCGCTGGTGTTCTACCGGAGGGGGAATCAACCAGGGAGGGCCTCTATATCAACATCCTTGCCGCTCCCATGAGTTGTGAGTAGTTTACCACAGACCTACGGGTCCATAGTTATTAGCTAGATGGCTTCTACTCTCTTTTTGGATCTCAATACAATGTTCTCCCCCTCTCTTGTGGAGATCTATTCGATGTAAACTCTTTTTGCGGTGTGTTTGTCGAGATCCGATGAATTGTGGGTTTATGATCAAGTTTATCTATGAATAATATTTGAATCTTCTCTGAATTCTTTTATGTATGATTGAGTTATCTTTGCAAGTCTCTTCGAATTATTAGTTTGGTTTGGCCTACTAGATTTATCTTTCTTGCCATGGGAGAAGTGCTTAGCTTTGGGTTCAATCTTATGTGTCCTTACCAAAGGATGTAAAGGGTTGCAAGACACGTATTGTATTGTTGCCATCGAGGATAACAAGATGGGGTTCATATCATATTGCTTGAGTTTATCCCTCTACATCATGTCATCTTGCTTAATGCGTTACTCTGTTCTTATGAACTTAATACTCTAGATGCAGGCAGGAGTCAGTCGATGTGTGGAGTAATAGTAGTAGATGCAGGCAGGAGTCGGTCTACTTTTTATGGACGTGATGCCTACATACATGATCATGCCTAGATAATCTCATAACTATTCGCTTTTCTATCAATTGCTCGACAGTAATTTGTTCACCCATCGTAATACTTATGCTATCCTGAGAGAAGCCACTAGTGAAACCTATGGCCCCCGGGTCTATCTCTTATCATATTTGCTTCCAATCTACTTTTATTTGCATCTTTACTTTTTGCATCTATATTATAAAATACCAAAAATATATTTATCTTATCTTACTATCTTTATTAGATCTCACTTCCGCAAGTGGCCACGAAGGGATTGACAACCCCTTTACCGCGTTGGTTGCGAGTTCTCAGTTTGTTTGTATAGGTGCGTGGGACTTTTGAGGAGCCTCCTACTGGATTGATACCTTGGTTCTCAAAAACTAAGGGAAATACTTACGCTACTATTGCTGCATCACCCTATCCTCTTTGAGGAAAACCAACGCAAGCTCAAGACGAGCGCACACACACACACACACACACACACACACACACACACACACACACACACACACACACACACACATATATATATATATATATAGAACATTCCATTTTCGTTGCCTTTCGGATGTTTTACGCCACAAACATGTGTTTGCAGGCCAACGAAACCCCGTGCACCATACTCTACTTGATCAAAGGCCATAAGGTAGTCGTGGGAAAGGGGGTGATAATGAACCCCTTGCAACCCACGTTCCACAACCAGCCGATCCCCGCTGGGCACTTCAGGGTTAACTTGTCCAGTGTGAAACCGGGGCACGGGGATTTGCCTCCTCCAGTACGACATGTGGGAGAGGACGACAAGACCCTGCCGTGGATTGGAAGCTGCAAGGGTTGGGTGCTGCTATGGCCGAAGAATCTTCTTCGTCTGGAGCCGTCCGAGAGCACACCAATAACCACACATCAACAAGCATGTGCGGACACCACCACCCCGCCTACACAATTACCAGCTCCTGTAGTTCCGGGTGAGAGTGGCGGACAACGTGATGAAGGGGTGCAATAGTACTGGATGATTTAATTGATCCTGTAGAACAGAGAATGGATGATGAGGCGGAGGTTGACCCAATGGCTTTCCTCAATAAAAACGCGTATGAGTGTGACTTAGATATGATGAGTCAACCATATGACGAATCATGCTATCAGCATGCTAATGAGGATATGGATGATCTTCCCGGGCAGGAAGGTTGTAGCAGGGATTGCAAGAAGTCTCTCTTCATGAAATCCTCACAGGACACGTCTGAAGATGCTGCCTCAACATAGGCTCAACTAGCTGGGGGTCGTACAGTGCTTAGCCCAGCAACACTGGGGCAGGGGTTAAGGAAGGGTCTGGAAGGTGTGCCCAAGAAAAAGGACAGGAAGAGACCGGGGAAGATAGCTTCCTCCAAACAAGCCAGAGCACATAGCACCCAGACGATGGATTCCGAAGTGCGTGTACCCTTGAAAGGTGCGGCCATGTTCCATCTCACGGGCGAGCAGATGCTACCGCCGAAACCGCTAGAGGCACTATCAGGGGATCTCAGGAGACTGCACGACCATGTGCTATCGACTGAGAAAAGCCTACTAGCCTCGAAGGATCCAGGATATCCGACATACGCGGCTCGTGTGCCTGAGGGGAAGTGCTACGTCGACACACGGCCCGCGGAGGTGTTCTTCCTGCGGTTTGACCATATCTTTGAGATGTTTCTGACAAGGCGACTTTATTTTACAATCGTACGCCTTTTTGCGCTACATATGAGCTCCATCATGAAGAGAGAAGAAGTCTCGCAAATCTGTGTGGCGGATCCGTACTACATGCACGAGTCTTTCTTTAGTCTCGGCGACTTTGAGCGTGGAACTGCTAGGGAGTACCTCCAAAACTTCATGGTACAGAATAAGGACCAGGAAATTGTCCTCCTGCCTTATCATCCAAAGTAAGTCAGTTCCGGACAACCCTTTTGTACATTTCAATCATTCCTTCTTGCTCATATGGAGAATAATTTGAGGTGTCTTTTCCTCGCAGCAACGGGCACGCCATCCTTATCGTTCTTTACCCGTGAGTCTCCCACGCCGTGTATTTCGACCCTTCCAGAGACCATGAGAATAAGGACTACACCCACATAATGAATATTCTAGATGATGCTCTCCAAGGCTTCAGCATTAGAGGTGGCCACGTGCAGATCAGGAAACAAAGGAACAAGAAGATGGGTTTTGCGCATAAAACTAACTTTTGCTACATCCATGTCCCAAAACCAAGCAAGAATGATGGATTATACATCCTCCATCTCATGATTGAGTTCAGCAGGGATCACCAAAAGCTTCGCATCACAAACAGAAATGATGATAATATCCACAAGTGGGTAGAATCTCATCGAGAAGTGGATTATAGACTTAGAGATGACTTCTTTCGCATCCAAAGGGACATTGCGACGATCATCATGAAAGAAGTCGTCGATGAGAAGGGGATGTTCCAATATGGCCCTATATCGCGAGTTGACATCCGAACTCGCATAGGCATGCAACGTCATGACATCACGCCGTTCAAGAAGCTAGGGTCCATCCTCAATGATATGGAAGGATGGAACTTCTAGTGATTTACGATGCCGATGATGATGATATGTGTCGGTTGAACTTGTATACTTTCTGTAGCGATGAAACTTTGTGATGTCCACGGTCCCTGCCGAACTTGCGTAACGCTACTTTGTTAGTTTGGGTACGATGACCTGCGTACCTCTAGTTAATTAGTTTGTGTACTATATGTTGCATCCAGTTGCTAACCCTTTCTTTTTCGTGTTGCTCTAGTATATTTTGTTGCATATGATTGTACATCCTCTTGATGAATATGCATCTCTAACAGGTACCTAGCTTCTTGATGGCGAGATGGCAGTGCTATGTCGTGTACAAAGGGAAGGTTCCGGGGGTGTACAACGTGTGGCCTGAGTGTCAGGCGCAAGTGAATGGGGTCTCGTGCGCCAGCCATAAAGGCTTCAAAAGCAGACAAGAAGCAGAAGCTAGTTACTTGAGGTTCACGCTAGCGTGAGAGAGGACTCGTAACCGCCACCTCATGTACTGCATAGTTCCGCTCTCACTCATAGTGATAGCTCTTCTCGCGTATATCATTGTTTAGATGGATGACATTGTAGTTGCAAGTATTCGAGACTTGCATGTATCTGTATTTTCGAGATGATGACGAGATACCACTTTGTGTTGGATGATGATTATGATGAGACTATTTGTATGTATATGCTATGATTACATTTGTGGTCCCATAGCCATTTGTATGTGTATGATGATGACATTTGTATGTGCTAAAGATTCTTGTATAAAGCCTGTTCAAATACAAAACAAACATGCAGAAAAAAATATCAAAAACTACTAAAATTAGCAGTAGCGAGTGGAGAAAAGTTAGCAGCAGCGTGACAGTAGCAGTAGCGCGTCCCAGCAAAGCGTGCTAGAGCTATTAGCAGTAGCGAGCTTCCATACAACACGCTGCTGCTACACTTGTATAGCAGAAGCGTGGGCATACACGCGCTGCTGCTACGGGTTAGCTGTAGCGCCTTATCAGTAGTGCCGACCCCGCGCTACTGATATACCTAGAACCCGCGCTGCTGCTAGGCTTTTCCCTAGTAGTGATATTCTCTTTTATTGGCCATGCCCACAATATATTTCATTTATAGCCAACAAGCATATTCTCTTTTATCATCAAATAGCGCATGGGACGCACAACAGTTCACATCTGGGCCGGCCCATTGGTAGGCACCAAAAAAAACCTATGTTTGTAAGGCACGATATAATTTTATAAAATGACATGTTGAAGGATTGAACTCGCGACCTCAGAAACTCGACCACGGGCTACTAGCCACTCTAATAAATGGGTCCTGGTAACCAATAACCAGCCCGAATGTTTAAGAATATGCTGCAGTGTCAGATTCAATTTTTTTTGTTTCTTCTAAACTTTTCTAAAAATAAATTAATACTTATGAATTGCCAAATATTTTTGGAAACTTGAATAATTTTTGAAACCCCAAACAATTTTCAAAAATATGAATCATTTTTTGAAAATTTCTTTCATTTTTTGAAAAAGACGAACATCCTTTGAAATAAGTTGATTTTTTTAAAATTCATAAACATTTTTTGAGAACATGAACCTTTTGGAAAAACAGGAACATTTGTTGAATGTGTGAACATGTTTTGAACATTTAGAGCAAGTTTAGAATTTTTTTTATAACCACGAGCATTATTATTTTTAATTTGTGAACATTTCACTAAAATTAGTATATTTTTTAAAATGCAACTTATTTTGGAAGTGTTGATTGATTTGTAATACACAAACATTTTATAAAAAAATGGGAACTTTTTTGAATTTTGAACATATTTTGGAATGACTACCTATACTTATTATGTGTGAAGTCATTACTCCCCATGTTATAAGCATATGAAACGTATATAAATTCAGATTTATGATATTCAATTCATTCAACCATTTACTCATAGGATATACGTGAAGCACGTGAGCAAATGACAAACTATTCCAAAAGATATAAGTGAAGAACACTGAGTAGTCAAATAATTAACTAGCCATGGGAGGATTCTTTTTTTATGCAAGATTTCAGATCCAATGATTTTATTCAAACAGCAAGTAAAACTGAAAATACGCTCCAAGCAAAACACATATCATGTGACGAATAAAAATATAGCTCCGAGTAAGGTATACCGATAGTTTTGAATATGAAAGAGGGGATGCCTTCCGGGGCATCCCCAAGCTTAGGCGCTTGAGTCTTCCTTGAATATGACTTGGGGTGCCTTGGGCATCTCCAAGCTTAGGGTCTTTCCACTCCTTATTCTCCTCATATTGATATCTCACCCAAAGCTTTAAAACTTCAATCACATAAAACATAATGGAACTTCGCGAGATAGGTTAGTATGACAAATAGTAAACCATTCACTTTGGAACTGTCAAAGACAAGTTTCATAATTGTTCTCACACAATGCCTACTGTACCATATCATTTATTCAATTTATATTGAGAAATATAAGTCATAGAAACTAGAAAACAAGCAAACTATGCAATGAAAAGAGAATCTGCCAGAAACAAAGTCTGCAATGATCTGAACAGGGTGCCAGAGAGGGCCTAGATTGATTTCTCGTGGCTACAGAGGCTTGCAGCGGCGAAACTTCCGATCTAGGTTATTTCCCGAAGGTTTCTGTATTTATAGGAGGAGTTGGCGTTGATTTCACGTCAGGGGGCCCCTCGGGGAGTCCACGAGGCAGGAGGGCGCGCCCCAGGGGGGTGGGCGCGCCCCCATCCTCATGGGCCCCACAAGACTCCCCTCCGGTAGATTTTTGTTCAAGTATTTTTCATATTTTCCAGAAAAAATCTCCATTGATTTTCGGTGCATTCCGAGAACTTTTATTTCTGCACAAAAACAACACCACGGTAGTTATGCCAAAAACGGCGTCAGTCTGGGTTAGTTCTAATCAAATCATACTGAAATCATATAAAACTATTGTAAACATGACATGAATACTTCATAAATTATAGATATGTTGGAGATGTATCAATAGACAAGGTTGCTTCTTCGTGGACCCTTCGTGGGTGGAGCCCTCCGTGGACTCGCGCAACCATTACCCTCCATGGGTTGAAGTCTCTAACAATGTGGATGTACGATAGCACCACCTATCGGAACCACGCCAAAAACATCCATGTCCCCAATTGCGTTTGCACACTCCAATCCCATCCCTTTACTTTCTTGCAAGTTGCATGCTTTACTTTCCGCTGCTCATATACTCTTTGCATGCTTGCTTGAATTGTCATGTGTATTCTTGAAACTGTGTTAATCTACCACCTCAACTTGAAAAACTTAAAAACTGCCAACTTTGTTTGTTGAGGTTCTAATCCCCCCCTCTAGACACCTATTCTCGATCCTTTCAATTGGTATCAGAGCATTGGTATCCATTGCTTTGGTTTAATCACCATTGGAGGAAGATGGATGAGTCTATGTTGGGGAGTCTTAGACGTAGAGTGCCTATGCTTGATGGAGAGTTCTTTAGTGAGTGGAAAAATGAGATGCTTGGAATTTTTCATGAATATCACTTGAACAAGTACATTACTACTCCTTGTGAACCCCTAGTAGATCCGTTGCATCCTACCCATGATGAGTCCCTGACATGATTCGCAATCTTAGAACTATCAATCTTATCACTAGAGGCTTGCCTAGAAATTTGATTGGTCACTTGCCTACTCTTGATTGTGCTTATACTATATGGAGATTTCTTGAGGAACGATTTCCTGACTATACCTTGAAAAACTTAGATGAGATTCTTCACAAGTCTATTGCTTTGAATAAGATGAATCCCAACGTTCCTAAGTTTGGAGATTGTTTATTTGAGGTTACCAATCTTATGCGTGCCAAAGGAGATGTTGGAATCATTAGCAATATTATTTCTGAAGCTATTATAATTCATAGAGATGAACATTGTCAAAATCGTATATCTAATGAATCACTCTCTCTAGGAAATGATCATTTGCAGATGATGTTGAACATGGATTCTATGATGAAGATGATGACAATGACTTTAATCTTGAAGAGTTTATTGTCGTGGTGTTTCCTCGACATATGCCAACGGGTGGCTAATCATGTATGGGGTCAATAGAATGTTGCCGGGCTCTAGAAGCAGGAGTAGACAAGACCGTAAACGACGCCGGGTCTTACCCATGTTCAGGGCTCTCCATGGAGATAACACCCCTAATCCTACTCTACGGAGTCTCCGCATCACTATGATCAATAGCTAGTACAAGGGTGCTCCTTGAGCTATTCGGGCTAGAGGGGGAAGAAGGCTGCTTGCTCCACTCCTCTCTAGTTATGGGTGTGTGTATGATCTAATTAAGAAGGCTCAACACCCTTTGCATGGGTGACCCTGGGGGGTTATATAGGCCTACCCCCAGGGGTACAATGGTAATCTGGCTGGTCCTGGGACCCGGCCGTCAGTGTCTCTGGGCTCCAGCTTCTCCGCCGGCTGGTGGGGCCCGCCACCTGGTGGGTCTTGCTAGCTGCCGTGAGCTCCGCCGACAGGTAGGGCCCTCCACCTGCGGGCCAGGGGGAGTAGGCTGCACTATAGCCTTGCCCCTGATGACGATGGCCTGGTAGGGGGGCGCGTGGCTACAGTGTCGCCGCCTGGTGGGCGATCACTGTACACACCCCATCACCTCTGGTTAATTGTGCACAGACTCCAAGGGAAGGGGCGGCCGCCTGCTAGGAGCCGGTCTCCCCTCAAGGCCACCTGCTCAGGCCTTGCCTTCTTCTGGGGTACACGGACAAGTAGGGCCCGCAGCCCGAGGGCCGTACCGACCACCTGTCGTAGGGGCATGGCCCTTCCTGACGTAGGCACCGTCACGAGCCGCGTGGCTACAGTGCCGTGTCAGGCGGAGGGTGTCCGCCTGGTACGTCCGCACTGTAGCCACATTCCTTCTGGGATTCGGGGGTGGCAGGTGGCACTGTTGCCACAGCCGGTCTTGTCGTAGCCGTTGGGTGCAGACTTTGAAGTGGCGATGGGCCGCCTGCTGATACGTCTCCAACGTATCTATAATTTTTGATTGCTCCATGCTACTTTATCTATTGTTTTAGGCAATATTGGGCTTTATTATCCACTTTTATATTATTTTTGGGACTAACCTATTAACCGGTGGCCCAGCCCAGATTTGCTGTTTTATGCCTATTTCAGTGTTTCGAGGAAAAGGAATATCAGACGGAGTCAAAACGGAACGAAATCAACTTGAGAAGTTAATTTTGGAAGGAAACCAATCTGTTGGGCTTGGAGTTCACGTCAGGGGCTTCCCGGGCTGCCCACGAGGGTGGGGGCGCGCCCCTCCCCTTGGGCGCGCCCCTTACCTCGTGAGCACTCTGAGGGTCCACCGACGTACCCCCTGCACCCATATATACCTACGCACCCTAAAACTTCCAGAATAGAAGATAGATCGGGAGTTCCGCCGCCGCAAGCCTCTGTAGCCACCAAAAACCAATCGGGACCCTGTTCCGGCACCCTTCCAGAATGACGAGATGTGGAGGATGGACTCCGGAGCCAGGTCATGGAATTCCAACCCATAATAAAACATGAGCCCTCTCACAAAAGGATCCATCGGGAAGCCTAAACCCCGACGGAGGTGGGACACAAATACGACGCTCTCGCCGGGCTCGGGAGTAGGAATGACTTGCCCTTTGGCGGGCAGCCTATGCGAAATCTTGCAGGTCAAGTACCTGGCTTCTCTCAACTTTAGCACGTCCTCTTCTGTGACGGAGGAGGGACATGCACCGGCCCTGTAGGTCGGAGCCGGACATTGCCGAAAGTCCGAAGTGCTCGAATCTGGAGCTCTGGGTGTTGGAGCTCGGGGCGAGGGGCAGATTCGATTGAGGATTGAAGAAAAGAAACGAGCCTTGGTCTCATTATAAAGAGGGAGAATACCAAGAGCCGTCCCCGTGACCGTTTGGGACTCGCCTTCGATAGAGGAGGCATGGCAACGGGCGCGGTTGGGTTACCCACGTCCGTATTGATGGGAATCCCGGAACAAGGGGAACACAATCTCTGCTTCGACAAGACGTGCCAAGGAAACCGCTTCGCTAAACGCGCTGAGGTGGTATAATAAAAACAATTCAAGTAAAGGCTTGGTAGTGGTGTGACGTCACGCCACAAAATACGTCAGCAGATTGAACTGGTGTACACATTATTCTCTCTACGGTGGTATGTGGAATTTATTTTACAGAGCCGGACACTATCCTGGTGTTCACAATCTTCTATGAATTATTCGGAGGAAGAACCCGCCTTGCGATGCCGAAGACAATATGCGCGTCGGACTCGTCGTCATTGAAGCCTGGTTCAGGGGCTACTGAGGGAGTCCTGGACTAGGGGGTGTCCGGATAGCCGGACTATCATCATCGGCCTGAATCCAAGACTATGAAGATACAGGATTGAAGACTTCGTCCCGTGTCCGGAGGCGACTTTCCTTGGCGTGGAAGGCAAGCTTGGCAATACGGATATGTAGATCTCCTACCATTGTAACCGACTCTGTGTAACCCTAGCCCTCTCCGGTGTCTATATAAACCGGAGGGTTTTAGTCCGTAGGACGAACAACCATTACAACAATCATACCATAGGCTAGCTTCTAGGGTTTAGCCTCCTTGATCTCGTGGTAGATCTACTCTTGTACTACCCATATCATCAATATGAATCAAGCAGGAGTAGGGTTTTACCTCTATCGAGAGGGCCCCAACCTGGGTAAAAACATCGTGTCCCTTGTCTCCTGTTACCATCCGCCTAGACGCACAGTTCGGGACCCCCTACCCGAGATCCACCGGTTTTGACATCGACATTGGTGCTTTCATTGAGAGTTCCTCTATGTCGTCACCGATAGGCTCGATGGCTCCTTCAATCATCAACAACAACGACGCAGTCCAGGGTGAGACTTTTCTCCCCGGACAGATCTTCGTATTCGGCGGCTTTGCACTGTGGGCCAATTCGCTTGGCCGTCTAGAGCAGATCAAAAGCTATGCCCCTGGTCATCAGGTCAGATTTGGAAGCCTAAACTTCACGGCTGACATCCGCGGAGACTTGATCTTCGACGGATTCGAGCCACAGCCGAGCGCGCCGCACTGTCACGATGGGCATGATTTAGCTCTACTACCGGACAGTGCCCTGGAGGCCGCACATAAGTCCGCTTCGACCATTAATTCGGAGCCGACCGCGCAGATCGAGGACGGATGGCTAGACACCGACTCGGGGGCTGCAACCTCTACGGCGATGGAGCCGAATACTGACCTTGTCCATTGTAAAGCTCGTGACTCCGAGGTGCTATAGCGACCCGACCTCAGATGGTCAAGTCTCTGTGCTCAGGTGTCATCCCTGGATCAAGATGTCGACACCACACAAGATTCGAAGGATTTATAACAGAGTAGCAATCACACACTTATTACATCGATGTCCCAAAAGAGGACTTATTACAATAAATATGGCTTAGGGCCATCTAATAACGATAACAGCTGAAGACTTGGAAGATAAGTGAGTCGATCAACTCCAACGGCATCACTGAGTATAGAACCACGACCTAAATGCACCTTACTCGTCGTCTGAAAAGTCTGCAACATTAAAGTTGCAGCCCGAAAACGGGTCAGCACATGGAATATGCTGGCAATGTAACACATAGAGAATAATGAATGGTAAGCCTATACTACATGCATATATGGCTGGTGGAAAAGCTCTATGGTTACAGTTTTTGCATAAAGCCAGTTTTTCCCTACTGCAAAGGAATAAATTTATTTAACTATCATGGTGGTTGTTAAACATTGAGAATGGTTGATAGCATCCTCAATCCCAATTAAAAAGTAATCATTAACAAACCCAACAATATTAAATTAGAGTAACATGTTGAGATTCACATGATATTCAAGTACTAGATACTCAAGATGTCCATAACCGGGGACACGGCTAATCATGATTAGTTTGTACACTCTGCAGAGGTTTGCGCACTTTTGCCCACAAGACTCGATCGCCTCCGTTTGGTTTCTCGCACTACATGGTGTTTGAGAAATGGATGACCGAGACATAGTCTTTGAGAAGCGCTAGCACCTTACGATGGGTAGACCCGTACACCTACATCCCCTACATCTGCTAGTCCACCACTATAAGAGTTCGCACGACTTAGTCAACTATGCCAGAGCCCATAATGGCTTGTGGCTGCACACGGAAGTTACTAGCATGAATTATCTTATGATCCCTTTGAGCCTGGGTGGCGGTCCAAAAGAAAAATAGGCAAGTCCTGGAAACCCCAGGTGCCTCAATCCACCCAGATGTGTATTTAAGTTGCCACCTTAGATAAACCATTAAATAACAATCTCACATCTATCATGGATATTCACTCACCCAATCCATGTCTACTAGCATAGCATGGCATAATAAGCAAACGTAGAAGTAACTCCCAAAGGTTTCATAAGTAAAACAGGTGATAGGTACTACCTCATCTACTTCCCATCCCACAATTTAATTAGATCCTAATCATGCAATGTTTGAGGATTGATCTAATGCATAAAAACTGGGTAGTAGAAAAGGTATGATCAAGTGTTACTTGCCTTGCTGATGATCCGCGAAACCTAGAGATTCGAAGTAACAAGCGGCGCACTCCGGGTGATCTATCGCAGACAAACAACAAGCATACAATAAGTACTCATCTAATGCACAGGTAAATCTCGAATAAAAGATCTAACCAGAAAGTTCAACTTAAGAACGCTGGTTGCAAAAAGAATCGAATCAAAATAAAGCAACGAAAGTCAAACGGCGAAAGAAAACAGCTTGGTTCTAGAAAATTGAAACTAGGTCAAATTTTACAGTACCAAAACTTTGTTTAAGTTGATTAGTCGGAACGGCGGTTTCGAAACGAAACTCCAGGCGCTTGAATCACCTGATTCCGATAAACGAGCGAGAAGATAAACTAGAACGAAGATCGGATCTGAAATCGCGATCAGAAAATAGCGGAATAAATCCGATTAAAAAGAAAACGACGAACGGTTAAACGAATGGATGTTCGTTAACCGGGATAAGCGGTGGTCACGTTCGTTAAGACGAACGGTCCAGCGAACGCTCGCTAAACAACAAAACCGGAAATAAAACCGATCTAGGGTTTCGAAAAAAAACCGAAACGACGAAAAAGAAAACCGGAATGGTTTTTATAAAAAAACCGAACCGAGGGGAGGGTGGCGCGGCGCGGCTACCTCGATGAGGCGGGGCTCCGGCGGGGCGGCGGCTAGGCAGCGGGGCGACGACGACGTGGTGGCGCTAAGCGGCGGCGGCGGCCGCTGATGGCGGCGGCGGCGGCGGCTGATGATGTATGCTGCTGGCTATTCTTTGCTGGGGCGGCGGCTGCGGCTTGTGGGGAGGAGGGGGGTGCTGGGGTATATATAGGAGGGGTGCTGCTTGGGGGGGGAAGAAGCGGAGTCCGAATCGGACTCGGCGACGGGCGGCGGCAGGCGGCGACGGCAAGACTGGTGTGCATGTGAGGAGGGGCGGTGGGCAGCTCGGCTAGGCCCTTGCCCAGGCGGGCGCGCCATGTTTTTTTATAAATAACGCGTGCAGAAAAACGAATAAAATAAAATCTAAACGAACTCCAAAATTACAAAGTAAATTTTCCCCGACTCCTAAAAATGAGTCGAACAAAATGAACTTTTATCCGGGGCCTAAAATGCAATTTTCGAAAACACACATTTTTCCCTAAGGCAAAATAAACTCCGGAAAACTCCAAAATTTGATTTATTTACTAAATCTTCATTTTTCCTAAATTTTGGGAAAGTCATATGATTCCCTCTCATATTTTTGATATTGGAAAATTATTCGAAGATGAAATAAATAAAATCAAATGATCCGCTTTTCATAATTCGAGAGAACTCAAATATGAAAATTTTGAAATCTCCAACTCTCTCCGAGGGTCCTTGAGTTGCGTGAAATTTCTAGGATCGACAAATGCAAGAAAATATGTAATGCATGATGATCTAATGTATAACATTCCAAATTGAAAATTTGGGATGTTACAAACCTACCCCCCTTAAGATAAATCTCGCCCTCGAGATTCGGGTTGGCTAGAAAATAGGTGAGGGTGGTCCTTGAGCAAATCTTCTTCTCTCTCCCAGGTGGCTTCATCCTCAGTGTGGTGGCTCCACTGAACCTTGCAAAACTTGATAACCTTGCTGCGAGTAACTCTGCTGGCATATTCGATAACTTGATGGGTTTTTCCTCATATGTTAAATCATCCTTCAACTGAATTGCTTCTAGTGGCACTGTATCTCTTAGCGGTACCTCCGCCATCTCGGCGTGACATTTCTTCAGCTGAGAAACGTGGAATACGTCATGAACTCCTGATAGTCCCTCAGGTAATTCCAACATATAAGAGACTTCTCCCATGCGTTGCAAGATCTTATACGGTCCAACAAAACGTGGTGCTAATTTTCCTTTAACTCCAAAACGCTTAACTCCTCGAAGTGGGGATACTCTAAGATAAACTCTGTCTCCAACTTCATATTCTGTCTCCTTGCGTTTTGAATCCGCATAGCTTTTCTGTCTGGACTGGGCTACCTTAAGCCTATCGCGAATCAACTTAACTTTATGTTCAGACTCCTCAATCAAATCTGGTCCAAACAACTGACGGTCTCCAACTTCATCCCACGACAACGGTGTCCTGCACCTCCTTCCGTATAAATCTTCGAAAGGTGCCATCTTCAAGCTGGTTTGGTAACTGTTGTTATAAGAAAACTCAGCATACGGCAAGTTATCGTCCCAACTAGATCCATAATCTAGTGCACAAGCTCTCAGCATATCCTCCAAAATCTGATTGACTCTCTCCGTCATCCATCGTCGTGGGTGAAAAGTGTCTTGAATTCTAGCCTGGTTCCCAAAGTTTCATGCAATTGATTCCAATACTTTGAGGTAAATTGGGTTCCTCTATCTGATACGATACTCCTCGGAACTCCGTGCAAACACACAATTCTGGTCATGTATATCTTTACCAACTTAGCACTGCTATAGGTAGTCTTGACTGGAATGAAATGATCTACCTTCGTCGAGCGGTCGACTATAACCCAAATCGAGTCATAGCCTGAACGAGTCTTTGGCAAACCCGTGATGAAATCCATGCCTAGTTTATCCCACTTCCATTCGGGTATCGGCAATGGTTGCAACAATCCTGCTGGCTTCTGATGTTTTGCCTTCACTCTCTGACATACATCACAAACTGCTACATACTCCGCAATATCCTTCTTCATTCCGGTCCACCAGAACGTTTCCTTCAAATCCAAATACATCTTGGTATTACCTGGGCGAATCGAATAGGGTGAATCATGTGCCTCTTGCAGAATCAACTTCCTGATCTCCGGGTCATTTGGCACATAAACACAGTCCTCAAATCATAGGGTATCGTGCTCATCCTCACGAAATCCCTTTGCTTTTCCTTCGCTCATTTTCTTCTTTATATCTGCAATCTCTTTGTCATTTTTCTGAGCTTCTCTGATTTTATCCATCAAGGTAGACTGGATCTCCAATGCTGCTACATAGCCCCTCGGAACTATTTCTAAACATAGCTCACGAAGATCTTCTGCTAACTCCTTTGGTATCTCTCCCGTCATCAGCGTATTGACATGCCTGTTGCGTCTCATTGCGTCAGCTACTACATTAGCCTTTCCGGGATGATAATGCAATATCATATCATAATCCTTGATGAGTTCCAACCATCTCCTTTGTCTCAGGTTTAATTCCTTTTGCATGAAAATGTACTTCAAACTCTTGTGATCCGTGTACACCTCACAATGATTTCCAATGAGGAAATGTCTCCATGTCTTCAATGCATGTACTATGGCTGCTAACTCCAAATCATATGTGGCATAATTTAATTCGTGAGGTTTCAATTGTCGTGAAGCATACGAAACAACTCTTCCTTCCTGCATAAGCACTGCTCCAAGTCCTCGACGTGAAGCGTTGCAATACACCTCATAATCCTTGGTCTGATCTGGCAAAATTAACACTGGTGAGGTAACCAATCTTTTCTTCAACTCCTGAAAACTTGCCTCACAATCCTCAGTCCATATGAACTTGGTATCCTTTTTCAGTAACTCCATCATAGGCTTTGCAATCCTTGAGAAATTCTCAATGAATCTCCGGTAGTATCCTGCAAGTCCAAGAAAACTCCGGATCTCTCCAACGGTCATTGGTGCTTCCCATTCGGTTACAGTCTCAACCTTTTTAGGGTCAACTGCTATCCCTTCTCCGGATGTAACATGTCCAAGAAATCCAACTTCCTTTAGCCAAAACTCACATTTGCTGAACTTGGCATATAACTGATGTTCCCTTAGTTTCTCCAAGACCAATCGCAAATGTTCCTTATGTTCCTCTTCATTCTTCGAGTAGAGCAAAATATCATCAATGAACACCATGACGAACTTATCCAAAAACTCCATAAACACTTTGTTCATCAGGTTCATGAAATAAGCAGGTGTGTTAGTCAGTCCAAATGACATAACGGTATACTCATACAGTCCATATCTTGTGGTGAATGCTGTCTTAGGTATGTCCTGCTCTCGAATCTTCAACTGATGGTACCCTGATCGCAAATCGATCTTGGAAAACACTTTAGCTCCTTGCAAACGATCAAACAGATCATTTATCATTGGTAGTGGGTACTTGTTCTTGATTGTTACTTCATTCAATCCACGGTAATCAACAACCATCCTTAACGATCCATCCTTCTTCTCCACTAAAATTACGGGTGATCCCCAAGGCGAAGAACTTGGGCGTATATAACCTTTATCCAATAACTCCTTAATCTGCTTCTTGATTTCCACCAAATCCTGTGTGGGCATCCTGTATGGTCGCTTCGATATTGGGCCTGTACCTGGCAAAAGCTCAATCAAAAACTCAATGTCTCTATCCGGTAGCATTCCTGGCAATTCCTCAGGAAATACATCAGGGTAATCCTTCACCACTGGTACCTCTTCCTGCACAACTCCTGATAAGGAATTTACTTGATTCCTATTTGGTCCATGGCGTGATACATACTTGATCCTTCTTCCTTCTGGCGTCGTGAGCAAAATCGTCTTACTTGCGCAATCGATGTTTCCTCCATACATCGACAGCCAATCCATACCGAGAATCACATCCAATCCTTGGGATTCCAAAATGATCAAATCCATCGGGAATACATGCCTTCCTATAATCAATGGCACCTGAAAACATCCTTGTCTGGCCATGTACTCTGCTCCTGGTGAGCTTACTAGCATAGGGGTTATAAGAAGCTTAGTGGGCAGGATATACTTTTCTACAAATCCCCTTGATATGTATGAATGCGATGCACCAGTATCGAAAAGAACAAGTGTAGTAAATGACTTAACCAAAAACTTACCGATTACTGCATCGGGCTGAGCTTCAACCTCCTCCACATCAATGCGGTTCACCTGTCCCCTGTTTGAAAGGGTTTGGCTTCTTTCCAGAGCTTCCATTTCCACCTTGGCCTTCAGGACATTCATTTGCATAATGTCCGGTCTTGGAACACTTGTAACAGTGACATGGCTCAGTCTTTCTTGGCTGGGGTTGATGGTGTGGTCCGTTCGCCGTTGCTTCCTCCATTCCCATTACCATTCTTGTGGCCATTATGGTTGTGCGAACTACCTCCTCCATGGGTATGCTGAAACCGAACTCCTGTTTTGGTGTATAACGGGCTTTGCATTGGGCTCGAGTTATACTTCCCTGCCCATACTTCCTCTTGCGATTCTCAATCTGCTGCTGCTTTCCTTCAATCATAAGGGCGCGGTCTACCAACTCTGGTAGTTATTGAATCTTGCTACCATCAACGCATGCTTAACTCATCATTCAGTCCTTCCGAAACTTCTCCCGCTTAGCTGCATCGTAGTAACGTCATCAGGGGCGTAACGTGCTAACTTACTAAAATCATCCACATCTTGTGTGATCCTTCCTCCTTGGCGTAAGTTGCGAAACTCACGCTTCTTCATGGCCATAGCTCCTGCTGAAACATGGGCAAGGCGGAAAGCTTGCTGAAACTGATCCCATGTGGCAGTGTCTCTGAGGTAAGTCATTGTGAAATTCTCCCACCATCTTTGCTGCGGGTCCGTCAAGCTGATGTGCAGCAAACTTCACCTCCTCACCATCTGTACATCCTGCAGTGGTCAACTCCCTTCCTATCTTGCGGAGCCAATCATCTGCTACAATCGGCTCGGTGCTACTGGAATACACTGGCGGATTCAACCTAAGGAAACGAGTCACGTGATCCACAGGTGGTGGTGGTGGTGGGTTGTTGTTGTTGTTGCCTTGGTTCTGTACCAATGTTTGGATCAAAGTATTCTGCTGCTGAATCAACTGAGTGATCTCTGGCAGGAAAACAAACTCGGGGTCGCGTCTCGGAGGCATCTGAAGTGTTTAGAAAAGATGAGAAATTAAGAATAGAGTGAGGTCTAAGTAGAAAACACTACCCAAATGCTCATGAGACAAATGCACACAAAATCACTTCATTCATTTCTAACAAAGGGCATACAACGGTCTAACTATCGCAAAAGTGCTTGTACTATAATGTTTACATGGAGGGAACACTACTAATATGTGGGGGTCATCTATTAATTTGAACCGGTGGAAGACTCCATGATGTCTGCTCCAGCTTCGTCTTCAAAGTCGGGTTCACTTGGATCCGAATTGGTGTCGTCGATGATGATGTAGTTGCTCGAACAGTCGACGTACTTGTCTTCATTCTTGAGCGCTAATTTCTTCTTGAGTTCTTCAATCTCATACTTAAGATCGCTATTGTGCCTTACTACAGCTACGATCTCGTCCATGTAGTCCTTGCGTGTAGGCTTCAGCTCTCCTTCAAGTTCGATAATCCTTCCCTTCGCATTCTTCAACTCTATCATATCATTGCACATCTGGTTCTCCTGGCGTCGAATGTGCTGGTTTAACTCCTGGATGAAAGCTGCAATGGACCTATCCTTCTTGGTGTTGACTATCTCCCATTGTTCATCCCGGCGTCCGCAAATCTGGCAGATATTGTCCTTGAGGTCTTCTTGATAAACTTCTCCAATGCGTCCCATGGTGATATGAGCTGCCATGCTCTTTCCCAGACTCCAGGTTGGTGCACTGAAAACACTATCTATGGGCTTGGTGATTGGGGCGAATGTCCTTCCCGGAACATGAGCTTGAATCTTCCAGCGCTCCTCCTCAGGCAGAGTGGCGTTGAAAGTCCTAGTGAAGCTTTGTAGTCCAATGTTCAGGTACTTGGCGACTTCCTTCAAGTGGAATCCAAAAGGTGTGCCTTCATCTGGTTGGGCGTACTTGATCTTTGCGTCCGTCATCCTAAAAGAGTAGAAAAGATGAGGAGTTAGAAAATGAGAAGAGAATAGTGATCTATGGCTTTACTTAGTGGTCGTGTCCTATAGTCAGCGTGTGCCCTGATACCATCTCTGTAGCGACCCGACCTCAGATGGTCAAGTCTCTGTGCTCAGGTGTCATCCACGGATCGATATCGACACCACACAAGCCGAAGGATTTATAACAGAGTAGCAATCACACACTTATTACATCGATGTCCCAAAAGAGGACTTATTACAATAAATATGGCTTAGGGCCATCTAATAACGATAACAGCGGAAGACTTGGAAGATAAGTGAGTCCATCAACTCCAACGGCATCATGAGTATAGAACCACGACCTAAAAGCACCTTACTGTAAATGCGAAAAGTGCGCAACATGAAAGTTGCATCCCAAAAACGGGTCAGCACATGGAATATGCTGGCAATGTAACACATAGAGAATAATGAATGGTAAGCCTATACTACATGCATATATGGCTGGTGGAAAAGCTCTATGGTTACAGTTTTTGCATAAAGCCAGTTTTTCCCTACTGCAAAGGAATAAATTTATTTAACTATCATGGTGGTTGTTAAACATTGAGAATGGTTGACAGCATCCTCAATCCCAATTAAAAAGTAATCATTAACAAACCCAACAATATTAAATTAGAGTAACATGTTGAGTTTCACATGATATTCAAGTACTAGATACTCAAGATGTCCATAACCGGGGATGTCGGTGTCAAAACCGGCGGATCTCGGGTAGGGGGTCCCAAACTGTGCGTCTAGGCGGATGGTAACAAGAGACGAGGGACACAATGTTTTTACCCAGGTTCGGGCCCTCTCGATGGAGGTAAAACCCTACGTCCTGCTTGATTAATATTGATAATATGGGTAGTATAAGAGTAGATCTACCTCGAGATCAAGGAGGCTAAACCCTAGAAGCTAGCCTATGGTATGATTGTTGAGATGTATGTTCGTCCTACGGACTAAGGCCCTCCGGTTTATATAGACACCGGAGAGGGCTAGGGTTACACAGAGTCGGTTACAATGGTAGGAGATCCACATATCCGTATTGCCAAGCTTGCCTTCCACGCCAAGGAAAGTACCATCCGGTCACGAGCCGGAGTCTTCAATCTTGTATCTTCGTAGTCTGGGAGTCCGGCGGATATTGATAGTCCGGCTGTCCGGACACTCCCTAGTCCAGGACTCCCTCAGTAGCCCATGAACCGGTCTTCAATGACGATAAGTCCGGCGTGCATAATGTTCGGCATTGCAAGGAGGGTTCCTCCCTTGAATAATTAGGAGAAGATAATGAACACCAGGATAGTGTCCGGCTCTGCAAAATAAATTCCACATTCCACCATAGAGAGAATAAAATGTACACTTAGCTCAATCTGCTGACGTATTATGCGGCGCGTCACCACACCGCAACCAAGCCTTTGTTTGAATTACCATACCACCTCAGCATGTTTAGGGAAGCGGTTTCCTTGGCACGTCCTGTCGAAGCAGAGATCGTGTTCCCCTTATTCTGGGATTCTCATCAATACGTGCATGGGTAACCCAACCGCGCCATTGATGGTGGCGCTTGGGAGATAAGCGAGTTTTACCAGGCCAGTGGGGGACGCATAGTTTTGTCCGCCTATATATGAGGGATAAGGATTTACCTTCTCACCTACACCTTCTTCCTCCTTTGCTCATCCATCCCTGTGAACTCAAGCCCCAACGCCCAAGCTCGCGCATCTCGCCTCGACCTTTCTCCGAATATGTCCGGAGCGGGAGGTAAATGGTTGGCCTCCACCGCTAAGGAGGAGGACATCACCAAGCTGCGCGACGCCGGATACCTTTCCAGCGATATTGCGCATCGGCTGCCCGACGAGGGGCAGCTCATCCCTACCCCCGGGCCTCATGAGAGGGTCGTCTTCCTCCCCCACTTCCTCCACGGACTGGGCTTTCCGCTCCATCCATTTGTCCGGGGGCTCATGTTTTACTACGGCCTGGATTTCCACGATCCGCGCGAACTTCATCCTCAACATCTCGGCGTTTATCGCCGTGTGCGAAAGGCCTTTCTCGCATCCAGCCCCACTTCGGCCTGTGGCTCAAGACCTTCAACGTCAAGCCGAAGGTTGTGAAGGGGACACAAGCGGAATGCGGAGGCGCCATGTTGGGCAAACTGCCCAACGTCCCTTGGCTAGAAGGGACCTTCGTGGACTCCGTCAAGGGGTGGCAATCGGGGTGGTTTTACATCACCGAGCCGCGCAAACCCACATGGGCGGTGGCCCCTGAGTTTAGATCTGGAATCCCCACGCAGCTCACCTCCTGGAAAGAGAAGGGCTTGCAGTGGGGCAGTCTGGTGGAGGTGACGGGACTCCGAGCCTGCATCAAGAAGATGGTGAGCAATAGGCTTCGGCTCGTCGACGTGGTCCAAGTCATGCTCCTCCGGCAGATTCTCCCATGACAAGATCGGGCATTCAATTTGTGGGAGTTCAATCCGGAACAGCACCAGACACTAAACGGGCTCTTGATACAACACACGAAGGTGCACGGAGGTGCTGTTCAAAGGCGCCAAGCCCCCGCATCCGTGATCAAGACCATGATTCAGCTCGCAGATCTCCGGATCGACGAGGTAAGTGATTCAACCCCATTACGGGACACTTGTGGTAATTAGATTGACTCTAGTGAGGTTTTTAATCTGCCACTTCCTTTGACAGGAATGGATGGAGAAGGCCAAGCTGCTCATCAGCCCGGCTCCCATGCCAGAGGACCCAGTGGACGCTCGCTTAGCGGGGCTGCTGGTTCCGGCACCGCACGTGGTGCCGGAGAAGAAGGCCAAGAAGGTGGCCACAGGGACTCGAAAGAGTTCCCGTAATCAGGCGTCTGACGACAATGAGGACTCCTCCCCTGAGGACGAGGAGGAGGAGTACTCTCTCCCGGAGGAGGGAGAGAAGAAGAGGAAGGCCTCCCCAATCGGGGCGGCCGAAGGGTCCAAGAGGGGGAGAACTATCCCCCCGGACAGTTTCGCCAACATCAGTGTTGGCGAGGATGAGTGGCCTCCAAGGGCCAGGCGTCCGGCTGGATCGTAAGTACTCAGATCATTTATATGCCGTACCTTTCATGTCTCGTAATATCCTACTAACGCTGCATTCTGTCCGTAGTCCGGTCGATGACGACCTCCCCGACTCAATGAGCGGGTCGTTGGCTTCGTCGGACGTAAATTCCGTCCCGACCGCCTCTACCCCCCGCGCCGACGAGGACGCCGAGGTGGGATCCCAAAAGGGGACCCATCAGGAGGAGGCTCCGGAGGCACCGTCAGGCGACCTCCCGGACTTTGCGCCAGACTCTACATCGGAACCCGTAGTGGTTCCAGAGTCCGGCAAGCGGCCCTTCGAAAGAAGGGCAGGACCGTGATGCCGGCGGCCTCCGTCCAACCGGAGGCGCTGGATAACCTGCTGGAGGCACTTAAAGGCGCTTCCATCGAGGAAGAACACCGCACCCTCATGAGTGCGGTGATTGAGAAGGTCCAGTTTGCCAAGAGCGGGCTGACCGAAGCCTGCAGCAGCCTTCTAACAGGCTTTGAGGTAAGAAGTTAAAATTATGTAATGTAATGCCGCATAGACAGTAGCCCCTGATGCTTAGTTCGGTGTTGAAAGGAAAAGCGGACTAAGGATCTAACAAGATATCTGCAGGTTGGTAAAAATATGTCAATATGGGTTTGCAGGCTGCTTGCTGCTGACCTCTGCCGCGTGCTTGGCGGAGGTCGAGGTGTGAAGAAGAACCTCGGCGGTCCGAGCAAGAGCTCGCCATGCGAAGAAGCAGCTCGAGGAGAAAGAAGGTGAGTAACACCTCTTTGAATAAGTACCTTCTGAGAAAAGGATTTTGGTTGCAAAGAAAATTAACAAGGATAATATGTGTATTGCGGGGGCCACTAACGAGGTGGCAGCTCGAAGGATGCCGTGTCATGACGAGCATAATCTGACGGAGGCAGGCTGAGCGAGAAAAGCAAGAGGCACTGGTGGCGGAAGTTTGGCAAGAGCTCCAGGCTCTCATGGAAAAGCATGAGAGTTTGGAGCGTGACTCCAAGACTCGAGAGTCCGAGCTTGCCTCGGCTCTCGAAAGTGCCAAGTCCACCAAGGCCGAGGCCCAGAAGGCCCTTCAGGAGGTTGAGGACATAAAGAAGATAGCGGCGGGTAAGGCCTTTTTCATGCCAAGCAGGCATGTTAATGTGGATTACCGGATACTTACCCGAATTCGGAGCTCTCTAGGGGCATTTGCAGATCTGCCGCGTAGTGCGTCTGATGCCGCCGCATTCTATCGTGGCGAGGAGGGGAGCTCGATGGAGAAGGTCTTCTGGTCTCAGTACGCTGAGGCCGGCCATCCGGTGCCCCCAAGCGACCAGCTGAAGCAGCTGGTCGAACTCCACAAGGTAGCTGAGGAGGCCATGAAGGGCCTCATAGTCGGGCTGTGGCCTGGAGAGGCCCTGCCTGGAAGCTAGTTTGTCCTAGCGCGGCGGCTGGTGAATGCATGCCCCAGGCTCGATGTAGTCAAGTGCTCCGCCTGTATTGAAGGTGCTCCTCGGGCCCTTGCCCGCATAAAGGTGCAATGGGGCAAACTGGATGCGGAGAGGCTTCTCACGGACCCACCTCCGCCGGGCAAGGAGCATCGCACGCCGGAGCGGTATTATAAAGTTGTCCTGAAGGGAGCTTGCGATATTGCAGATGAGTGCTCCCGAAATGTAATTTTTGAGTGAACTCGCTGTGTATTTATCCTGTGCGCCAAAAACTTCGTTTGTATGCGCCATGAGCAACGCTTGTTTAATTTAAAATATTACCTTCTGTGCGGCCGTTTTGTGAAATCTGAGAGATGGCAAGTCGTTGGCTTCAGCCCCCCAGCCACTAGTGCAGGGGTGTTCGGTGATAAACATGAGCGCTCTTGTTCCCATTTTTGGGTCCATCTAGGGAGGCGCTCAACACGACGAACAAGGCAACCGGACTTATAGTGCTTGAACACTCTCACTTAGCCATAGAATTCTATAATTTTAAATTTCGGCGAAGCCCCTGGTATTCGGAAGACCGAATCCGGGGCGCTATCCACGCC
This sequence comes from Aegilops speltoides, assembly GCA_021437245.1. Classification (NCBI taxonomy): domain Eukaryota; kingdom Viridiplantae; phylum Streptophyta; class Magnoliopsida; order Poales; family Poaceae; genus Aegilops; species Aegilops speltoides. Next base: position 19,531,286 of record CM038145.1, on the reverse strand, counting down.
TTCGTCGGACATCATCCGGAACTTTGCTCGAAGGGGCATGAGTCTTTAGGGACCCGAAAGAACCTCTTGAACAGCGACCGGTCTCTCGCCTTATCATGCCAGTCAGTTTTAGCTTTCTCCACTGAGGCGTTAACCCGGCTCAACCGGGGCGCAATCGCAGTGGTTCTCCCAGTGCTACCTTAGCCGACGGAGCGGGCGTAAGGCACCAAAACATGGGGCCGGGCAAACCCAACTATTAACCCAAGACATGATTCGAGCCAATTCATATAATGCTATAAGTTCGGGGTGCTGCACTTGTGAAAGTGTTCGGACTTAATCACACCATAATGTGGGGAACAGAGGCCCCTGGCGTATTCGGCCGTACCAAAATATACGGTTGCAAGATGTCATATAATGAACATATGTATAAAAGATAATGCATTTGCAAAAAGAGGTGCTGCATTATTTATGAAAGAAAGTGCGCTAGTAGAGCGGTGATACAAATAGTCTTGATAAACAAGGGATTTGGACTAAATAAACATGTCCCCCTCGAGGATGAGCTGCAGACTTGGTGTATATAATTGAATGTAATGCTCGTAGTGAGACCACAGGTATTACTTGTGGCCTTCTTTAGTCCCATTTGTTGTATCATGAGTTCGGCAAGTTAAGCCATCGGACGGGGCTTCGTTTATGAGTCCTGTGTACATAACAGAAGAAAATATAAAAACAAAAAGAAGGGGGGTACTCGTGTGAGCCCCTGGTGTGGTCGAGCCGCACTCTAGGTCCATTGTGATCGTGCCCCTTTCCCTGCGCCCATGGTATCTCCAAAGCGTAATGATGTCTGCGAGTGTTATTCTTGCGATCATGCGCTGGCGAGGCTGGGGCCGCATTACTCGCGTGCTCGATGGCGTCGGTGGTCTTGGTTGGCGTTGCTCGGGCGGCGCTTTGCTGTATCCGGCTTTCTAAGCGCGGACTTGAGAATTGCCGAGAAGGCTGCTCAGTATTTCGCCGCGAGAGCGTGTATGTTCCTCCGCACGGAGGGAGCATTCCGTATTTCCATTGACTGTGATGACTCCACGAGGGCCTGGCATCTTGAGCTTTAGGTATGCATAATGCGGCACCGTGTTGAATTTTGCAAACGCGGTTCGTCCAAGCAGAGCATGATAGCCGCTACGGAATGGGACTATATCGAAGATTAACTCTTTGCTTCGGAAATTATCCGGGGATCCGAAGACCACTTCCAGTGTGACTGAGCCTGTGCAGTTGGCCTCCACTCCTGGAATGACACCTTTAAAGGTTGTCTTTGTAGGTTTAATCCTTGATGGGTCTATGCCCATTTTGCGCACTGTATCCTGATAAAGTAGGTTCAGGCTGCTACCACCGTCCATCAGGACTCTTGTGAGGTGAAATCCATCGACGATTGGGTCTAAAACCAATGCGGCGAATCCGCCATGGCGTATGCTGGTCGGATGGTCTCTTCGATCAAAAGTGATCGGACAGGAGGACCATGGATTGAACTTTGGGGCGACTGGCTCCATCGCATAGACGTCCCGTAGTGCGCGTTTCCTCTCCCTCTTGGGTATATGGGTCGCGTATATCATATTCACCGTCCGCACTTGTGGGGGGAAACCCTTTTGTCCTCTATTGTTCGGCGGTCGGGTTTCTTCCTCGTCATCGCTATTTAGCCCCTTGTCATTGTTTTCGGCAATTAACTTGCCAGCCTGCTTGAACACCCAACAATCTCTATTGGTGTGATTAGCTGGCTTTTCGGAGGTGCCATGTATCTGGCATAAGCGGTCGAGTATTCGGTCCAAATTGGACGGACCCGGAGTGGTTCTTTTAAATGGCTTCTTCCGCTGACCGGGTTTGGAGCCTCGGAATCCGGCATTGACTGCCGTATCCTCCTTATCGTTGCCGTTAATGCAGCGCTTGTTTTTGATTCGGCGTGACCTGCCGTTGTTGTCCTTAGTATCCGGACTGCCAGAATTTTTACGGAGATTGTTGCTGCGAGCTAGCCAGCTGTCCTCTCCCGCACAAAAGCGGGTCATTAACGATGTGAGGGCTGCCATGGATTTCGGCTTTAACTACCCCAGGTGCCTGGCTAGCCATTCGTCCCGGATGTTATCTTTGAAGGCTGCGAGGGCCTCTGCATCCGGACAGTCGACGATTTGGTTTTTCTTCGTCAAGAACCGTGTCCAGAATTGTCTGGCCGATTCGTCTGGCTGCTGAGTGATGTGGCTTAGGTCATCGGCGTCTGGTGGTCGCACATATGTGCCTTGGAAGTTATCAAGGAACGCGGCCTCCAGGTCTTCCCAACACCCAATTGACTCTGCGGGCAAGCTGTTAACCCACTGCCGAGCTGGTCCTTTGAGCTTGAGTGGTAGGTACTTGATGGCGTGGAGATCATCGCCGCGGGCCATATGGATGTGGAGAAGGTAGTCTTCGATCCACACCGCGGGGTCTGTTGTGCCATCGTAAGATTCGATGTTTACGGGTTTAAACCCTTCGGGGATCTGATGATCCATTACTTCGTCAGTGAAGCATAACGGGTGTGCGGCGCCCCTGTATTGAGCGATATCGCGACGCAGCTCGAGAGAGCGCTGTCTGCTGTGTTCGGCCCGACCAGGGTTATTGTATCCAGCACGACGGTATTCGTCGTGGGTCGTGGGGCGCCCATGTGATCCATAGATGGATCTGGATTGCCTTGCTTTATCCTCCAATATGTCTCGCAAGTCCGGCGCGTTCCCTCTTGGCTTCGTACTTTTGGAGCAATGCCGGGGTACAGTCTTGGCTGGGAGCCTAGATGTCTCTCTGTCACGACCACGGGGTGGTTGGTCAGCCATGTCGTGCGCTGGTGATGAAGGTATGTATGCTTCCTCCTCTAATCGGGGGAGCAGCTTGCGTCTTGGGTAACTTTTGGAGGGACATTCGAGTTTGTACTCTTCGGCCGCGAGGACCTCGGTCCATCGATCGGCCAGCAGGTCCTGATCAGCTTGAAGTTCTGCTGCTGCTTTTCTTTAGGCTGTTTCTTTGTGGCGATAAGCCTGCGCTTGAAGCACTCTTGTTCGACGGGGTCCTCGGTGCGACGAATTCGTCATCGTTGAGGCTTGCCGTCTTGGAGGGAGGATATAGTTATCATCCTCAACCCCTTCGTCTGCCGCCCTCTCGTGGGGGCTTGCTTCTGCATCCTCCTACGCTGAGTCTTGCTAGATGGGATTGTCTTCGGCGCTCTCTGGAGTGTTATTGTCTCCTGTGCCGGAATCTCCATTCTTGTTGTGGCGGGATTTAGAGCGGCGCCGCTGACGCCGGCATTTGGGCTGCTTCTTTAAAGAGTGCGCCTCGCTGCTTCTTCGCCATCCCTTCTTTTGGGGTATCCACCATGTATCGTCATATGACGAGGTGGCCTTCGATTGCCTGTAGGTGCTGGTTCTGTTAAATCTCGACAGATCGTCGTCCATAGCGTCGATGTCTTCGGAGTCGTAGTCTAGCATGTCGGTTAAATCCTCGACAGTGGCTACAAAGTGGGTGGTGGGTGGGCTCTGGCGCCCAATCCGGACCGATCGGTAGGGGCGCAGGAGGTTCGGAGTCCGGTGAGGAGTCCGGCGCCTCGGAATCACGAGTCTCGCAGGGGACAAGGTCAGTGTTCGGCTCCATTGCCGTGGATGTTGAAGCCCCCGGGGCAGCGTCTATCCGCCGACCCTCGATCTGGGCGATCGGCTCCGGGCTAATGGCCGAAGAGGATCCGAGTGCGGCCACCAAGATACTGTCCGACGGCAGAGCTAGATCGTGCCCATCGTCACGGTGCGGCGCGCTCGGCTGTGGCTCGAGTCCGTCGAAGATCAAGTCTCCGCGGTCATCGGCCGTGAAGTTTAAGCTTCAAATCGACTGACGGCGGGCGTAGCTTCGATCTGCTCGGATGGCCAAGTGAATTGGCCCGCGATACAAAGCCGCCCGAATCTGAAGATCTGTCCGGGGAGAAAAGTCTCACCCTGGACAGCGTTGCTGATTGAAGATGCCATCAAGCCTATCGGTGACGACACAGAGGAACTCTCAATGAAAGCACCAATGTCGGTGTCAAAACCGGCGGATCTCGGTAGGGGGTCCCGAACTGTGTGTCTAGGGCGGATGGTAACAAGAGGCGAGGACACAATGTTTTTACCTGTGTTGGGCCCTCTCGATGGAGGTAAAACCCTACGTCCTGCTTGATTAATATTGATAATATGGGTAGTACAAGAGTAGATCTACCACGAGATCAAGGAGGCTAAACCCTAGAAGCTAGCCTATGGTATGATTGTTGAGATGTATGTTCATCCGACGGACTAAGGCCCTCCGGTTTATATAGACACCGGAGAGGGCTAGGGTTACACAGAGTCGGTTACAATGGTAGGAGATCCACATATCCGTATTGCCAAGCTTGCCTTCCACACCAAGGAAAGTACCATCCCGACACGAGCCGGAGTCTTCAATCTTGTATCTTCGTAGTCTGGGAGTCCGGCGGATATTGGTAGTCCGGCTGTCCGGACACTCCCTAGTCCAGGACTCCCTCAGGGGACATGGCTAATCATGATTAGTTTGTACACTCTGCAGAGGTTTGCACACTTTTCCCCACAAGACACGATCGCCTCCGTTTGGTTTCTCGCACTACATGGTGTTTGAGAAACGGATGACCGAGACATAGTCTTTCAGAAGCGCTAGCACCTTACGATGGGTAGACCCGTACACCTACATCCCCTACATATGATAGTCCACCACTATAAGAGTTCGCACGACTTAGTCAACTATGCCAGAGCCCATAATGGCTTGTGGCTGCACATGAAAGTTACTAGCATGAATTATCTTATGATCCCTTTGAGCCTGGGTGGCGATCCAAAAGAAAAACAGGCAAGTCCTGGAAACCCCAGGTGCCTCAATCCACCCAAATGTGTATTTAAGTTGCCACCTTAGATAAACCATTAAATAACAACCTCACATCTATCATGGATATTCACTCACCCAATCCACGTCTACTAGCATAGCATGGCATAATAAGCAAACGTAGAAGTAACTCCCAAAGGTTTCATAAGTAAAACAGGTGATAGGTACTACCTCATCTACTTCCCATCCCACAATTTAATTAGATCCTAATCATGCAATGTTTGAGGATTGATCTAATGCATAAAAACTGGGTAGCAGAAAAGATATGATCAAGTGTTACTTGCCTTGCTGATGATCCGCGAAACCTAGAGATTCGAAGTAACAAGCGGCGCACTCCGGGTGATCTATCGCAGACAAACAACAAGCATACAATAAGTACTCATCTAATGCACAGGTAAATCTCGAATAAAAGATCTAACCAGAAAGTTCAACTTAAGAACCCTGGTTGCAAAAAGAATTGAATCAAAATAAAGCAACGAAAGTCAAACAGCGAAAGAAAACAGCTTGGTTCTAGCAAATTGAAACTAGGTCAAATTTTACAGTAGAAAATTTTTGTTTAAGTTGATTAGTCGGAACGGCGGTTTCGAAACAAAACTCCAGGCGCTTGAATCACCTGATTCCGATAAACGAGCAGGAAGATAAACTAGAACGAAGATCGGATCTGAAATCACGATCAGAAAATAGCGGAATAAATCCAATTAAAAAGAAAACGACGAACAGTTAAACGAACGGATGTTCGTTAAGCGGGGATAACCGGTGGTCACGTTCGTTAAGACGAACGGTCCGGCGAACGCTCGCTAAACAACAAAACCGGAAATAAAACCGATCTAGGGTTTCGAAAAAAAACCGAAACGACGAAAAAGAAAACCGGAATGGTTTTTATAAAAAAACTGAACCGAGGGGAGGGTGGCGCGGCTCGGCTACCTCGACGAGGCGGGGCTCCGGTGGGGCGGCGGCTTGGCGGCGGGCGGCGGCGGCGTGGCGGGCGGCGGCTGCTGTGGTGTGATTCTTCTTCTTCTTTGCTTGGGGCAGCGGCTGCGGCTAATGGGGAGGAGAGGGGGGTGATGGGGTATATATAGGAGGGTGCTGCTGCTTGGGGAGGGGCAAGAAACGGAGTCGAATCGGACTCGGCGACGGGCGGCGGCGGCGGCGCGACGACGCAATGGCTGGGCTGCCAAGTGAAGTGGCGGTGGGCCCTTGGCCCAAAGGGAACCGCGCGTTTTTTTTCAATAAATAACGCGTGCAGAGAAACGAATAAAATAAAATCTAAACGAACTCTAAAATTACAAAGTAAATTTTCCCCGACTCCTAAAAATGAGTCGAACAAAATGAACTTTTACCCGGGGCCTAAAATGCAATTTTTGAAAACACGCATTTTTCCCTAAGGCAAAATAAACTCCAGTAAACTCCAAAATTTGATTTATTTACTAAATCTTCATTTTTCCTAGATTTTGGGAAAGTCATATTATTCCCTCTCATATTTTTGATATTCGAAAAATATTCGAAGATGAAATAAATAAAATCAAATGATCCTCTTTTCATAATTCGAGAGAACTCAAATATGAAAATTTCGAAATCTCCAACTCTCTCCGAGGGTCCTTGAGTTGCGTGAAATTTCTAGGATCGACAAATGCAAGAAAATATGTAATGCATGATGATCTAATGTATAACATTCCAAATTGAAAATTTGGGATGTTACAGGTGCCGGACTCCTCGCCGGACTCCGAACCTCCTGCGCCCCTGCCAATCGAATCTGATTGGGCACCGATTATGGAGTTCACCGCCGCGAACATCTTTCAGTACTCACCCTTCGGTGACATCCTAAATTCGCTAAAGTATCTCTCGTTATTAGGAGAGCCCTGGCCGGACTGCGGTCAGGACGGTTGGGATGCGGACGACGAAGAAATTCAAAGCCCACCCACCACCCACTTTGTAGCCACTGTCGACGATCTCACCGACATGCTAGACTACGACTCCGAAGACATCGATGGCATGGACGACGACGCCGGAGAAGACCAAGAACCAGTGCCTACTGGGCACTGGAAAGCGACCTCAAATCATGATATATATATGGTGGACACCCCAAAAGGGAGCGATAATGAGGAACAACGGGACGCGGCGAAGGATAATTCCCCCGAAAAACAACCAAAACAGCGACGCAAGCGCTGCTCCAAGTCCCGCCTCGATAACAACAGCACCCATAACGACCCAGCCGTAGAGCAGGGCAAACTAGTGGACGGTGAACATGCAACCAACCAACCATCCGAACAGGATGAATCGGATAATCAAACCATCCCCGGTGAAAACAATAGTCCAGATGATCTCACGCCGGACACACCACCGGAGCATAAAAACCTTCACAAAAGGCTTGTCGCCGCTGCAAGAAGCCTGAAGAAGCAGAAACGGAAGCTCAAAACAGCGGAAGACATACTCAGAATGAGGTGGAGCAAAGTACTCAAGACCGCGGACAAATATGGCAACAACCACCAAACAAAGAGCTACCCGAAGCGCAAGCTGCTGCCCGAATTCGACGAGGAGGCCGTAGAGCCCCCACAGTCAAAAAGCAAAGAGGCCGCCTGGCAGGATAGACGATCAGATGACAGGCCAGGAGCAACAAGAGGCGCTGCACACAAGCCGACACATGATCCTCGCAAAACAGATGGCCCGGTCAGGTCCATTTATGGGCCAAAAAAGAGGGCCACAGGAAGCAACACAACACGCCGAGTGTTCGAAGACAACAGCACACCCAAATACAGGGGCACCGCACACCCACTATGTTTCACCGAAGAGGTGCTGGATCATGAATTTCCAGCGGGGTTCAAGCCCGTAAACATAGAGGCATACGACGGAACAACAGACCCCGGAGTCTGGATTGAGGATTACATCCTACACATACATATGGCTAGAGGAGACGATCTCCACGCCATAAAATATCTGCCCCTCAAGCTCAAAGGGCCAGCTCGGCATTGGCTCAAAAGCCTCCCAGAAAATACCATTGGAAGTTGGGAAGAGCTCGAGGACGCGTTTAGAGCAAATTTTCAAGGGACTTATGTCCGCCCTCCGGATGCAGACGATTTAAGTCACATAACCCAACAGCCCGGAGAATCAGCGCGCAAATTCTGGAACAGGTTCCTCACCAAAAGGAACCAAATAGTCGACTATCCGGACGCCGAATCCCTAGCAGCTTTTAAACATAACGTCCGAGACGAATGGCTCGCTAGACACCTCGGCCAGGAAAAGCCAAGAATAATGGCCGCGCTAACAAGCCTCATGACCCGCTTTTGCGCGGGGGAAGACAGCTGGCTAGCAAGATGCAGCACCAGCGACCGAGTGCATCGAGATCGAGATGGAAGCGGAAAATCACGGCGCAGAAAGGACCAGCGCGAAATAAAGAAAAAAGCCCAAAGAACACGGCGGTCGGCGCCGATTCAAAACTTCGCGGCGAACAACAAAACACGCCTCTTAAGGACAACGGTGACGAGCTATCCAACTTAAACAAAATTTTGGATCGGATATGTCAAATCCACAGTACCCCCGGGAAGCCTGCAAACCACACCCACCGAGATTGTTGGGGTCTTCAAACAGTCCGGCCGACTCAACGCCGAACACAAGGGGCTTGACGCGCCAAGCGAGGATGACGACGAACCCCACCAGCAGAGCGCCGAAAAACAAAAGACTTTCCCACAAGAAGTCAAAACAGTAAACTCACTTCATGTGATAATAAGGAACAATAGTGCGGCACCCGCTAAAGTACGTGTCGCACGGTCCACCCTAGCGGAACTCCAAGATTGGATGTCAAAACCAATTACTTTCGACCACCTGGACTATTCCAGAAGTATTGGAAACGCAGGATGGACTGCTCTGATATTGGATTCTATAATCGACGGACTAGAATTTACACAAGTCCTAATGGATGGCGGCAGCGATTTAAACCTGCTATATCCGGACACAATCCGCAAGTTGGGGATAGACCCTACTAAAATTCGCCATAGCCGCACTTCCTTCAAAGGAGTGACGCCAGGCCCTTACTCCAAGTGCACGGGCTCCTTACTACTAGAAGTTGTGTTCGGATCACCCGACAACTTCCATCATGAAAAGCTAATCTTCCATGTCGCCCCATTCAAAAGTAGCCATCAAGCACTATTGGGACGTGAAAAGCTTTCGCCCGCTTCAACGCAATACCGCATTACGCGTCTCTTACACTTAAAATGCCCGGTCCACGCGGCATCATCACATTAAAAGGTCGTTCAAGTCACCGGACACGGCCAGACGAGTCCGGCATAAATAAACTAGGGGCTCCCTAGCCGCATACCCCTTCACAAGGGGCTGCGCGTCCAAACAATAAGGAGCCACTAAAAGCTCAACTTTATTCATTCATTCATACTTTGCTTTCAATAAATTTTTTGCACGATTTCTTTTCAAGCTAAGTTCCTCTCTTTTTATAGATGAACAACGTGTACACCCGTCCAGGATACGGCACAACGGAGACACGGTAGCGAGCGTGCAGCGAGGACCCGTGGCAAGGATTCTTTTGATTAAGACCTGCATAAACCTTTCTTCTGTCTCTTGTTGATTCATATCCCACGGTTTTTACCATAACCAATGAGGAGGCTGGCGTTTTGGCATCGGCGCGTCGAAATTCTAGCTGTACACGGACCCTAGGGGCTTAGGGCATTGTTACGCTGTTATCATAAAGACCGAATACCTTAGGGAGTGTTGGCGTCTCGAGTTAGGCCTTATATGCATCAGCTCGAATCATGTCTTTAGTCAAATGTTGGGTTTGCCCGGCTCTGTGTTTTGCTGCCTTACATTCCGTATCATCGGCTAACGCGGCACCGGAAAACTCTGCGATTGTGCCCGGTTCGCCGGGCGAGCACCTCGATGAAAGCCGGCCGTTGTCATGATCTGACGAGAGACTGGTCAACCACTCGATCGACTACTGGAATGTTTAGAATTCCTCCGCTTTGACGAAGGACCATTTCCCGGTCAGGCACATACGCGCCCTGAATTCGGAGAGCGTGGTGCCCCTAGGGGCTATATCGTAGTCCCAACCTCGAACTCCTATGGCTAAGTGAAAGTGATAAAGCATTATAGTCCGGTTGCCTCATTTGCTACGTACCACCTCCTTAACAGGACCAAGACATTGGATTAAGTGTGAAAATGCACTATTTTTGCAAACACCCCCGCACCATGTGCGTGGGGGCTGAAGCCGAAGACTGCCATCTTTCAGGTTATACACAAGTATACATTAACGGCCGCACATGAGATATCTCAATACTTGAAAGCACAAGTATAAAAAGCACTTATATTATAAATATCGTTTTACAAATCATAAAAATCATTTAAACATGACATTCTTTGAGCACTGCGAATCTATTGCACGAGCACCCCGTAGAACTTCCACAAAATAGTGCTCCGCGGGTAACCGGCTCTCGTTTGAACCCCGGGTTGCAACAGCAGTGGCATCCATCTTTGTGCAGTATGTCTTCACACGGGCGAGGGCCATCCGTGCACCCTCTATGCAGGCCGACCGCTTCATCGCCTTGATGTGCGGCACTGCCCCAAGAAATTTCTACAATAAGCCAAAATAACTCTTCGGCTTGGGCCTATCCGGCCAGACATGAGCCACGATATCCGTCATGGCAAGTCCGGACAATCTATTCAGCTCAGCCTTCTCAGCCAACCGATTGGTCAGCGGAAGTGAACGCTCCGGACTGTGGAATTGAGACCAAAAAAGCTCTTCCGTCTCGTGATCCTTTTGACTTCGGAAGTGCACAACAGCATCTGCCGCTTTTCGCCGCTAAATCCATATAAGGATCCTCCGGACCCCACACTGGCCAAGCTGAGCATACCGGATCTGCAAACCTCTGCGCAGCGAAAGGGCTTACCGGCCGCAATATCTCGACTGGCGCAGCTCCTCCTTTATAGCCCTCACTGCAGAACGGGCATCCTTAGCTTCGGCGGTGGCCTTCTTCAGGCTTTCTTGCTCCGCTTGGCGTTCTTTTTCAAGAACCTCATAGCGGTCGATAACATCTTTTAGCTTCACGGCCATTTCGGCCATCTCCTCCCTGCTTCAACAGTGAGCAGCCCTTTCGGCTTCCAGCTCTTCGGCCGCCTTCGAGGCAACCGCATCACTCCTTCTTGCCTGCTCCTTGGCTCGAGCAAGCTCTGCTCGAAGGTCCTCCACAACAGCGACACCATCTGCATCAAACACACATGTTGTAAGGAGCGAGCTTCGGCTCCCTTACTAGGTGACCACGGAGAAACAACCTACCTTGCGACTCGTGAAGTCGTTTATTGACCAGCGCGATGTCCGCATCCGCAACATCGAGTTGCCGCCTTAGTTCAGCAACTCCATCAGTCCGACTAGCCACCAGACTATCCGCCATCTGTGCAGGAAAGGCGAGAATTAATACCTGAGATTATGATCCTCGGCAAGCTGTCGCTTTCGACAACATACCGAGTCTCAGGGGCTACTATCTATACAGGGCGCGCTTTATGTGCAAAACTGTCAAAAGGTATGTCATTTTTACGTACCTCAAACCCCGCCAGCAAACTTATGACGGCATCATGCAACCCGCCTTCGGCGGATGAAATTCTTCCAATCACCATACTCATCAATGTACGGTGACCTTCTGAGATAGACGCCCTCTCAAGCAGATCCTTCAGCTCCTCCGGCCGTACACCAATTGGTGCCGAACTCTTTGGCCCTGCCGGACTTGGGGATACCCTCCATGATGACACCTCAGGGTCGTCCGCACCACCTGACGGTGTGGCAGATGGAGGCGTCTCGCTCTCCATCATATCCGGACGAAGGTCCCCCGAAGACGAGCTCATCTGAGAAGGGCGGAGATCCGAACTACAAGGTAAAAACTTCGGTTATCCTCAGAAGCAAAAATAGGGATGTCCCTTATTACAAAACTCCCCTTTTTTCTACTCATGGCTCGCTGGAGGGCTGATCCCTTGGGGGAGAGGGTGCGGCCGGGGCTTCCCCTGGCGCAGGACCCTCCGGTGAAGATATCTTCCCCCGCTTTGAGGCCTTGGCCTCTGGGTTTCCGGAAGCGGTCCTCTTCTCCCCTTGGAAGGGGGAATTCTCGATCCCTCTTTTCTCGAAAGCCTCCTTGGTAGAGGCGGTAGCTTCTCTGTTTTCCCCTTCGCCTTCCTCCGAAGGCGCAACCTCCAGCATCTTGACCGGCACGGGATCCGGCGTGGCCTCCGGGAGGGGTGCCGGACACCGTATCAGTTTTTCTTGCACTATCCACTCCTGTTCAGAGGACAATTGGTTAAAAGTCAAATCCAAGATATGCAAACGAACGGTATGTCCGGACACAGAGCTACTTACTTGTGTATCCGGGTGATTGCAGCTTAGGCCGGCATCCTCGGTCAATTCCGGACACACCTCTTGTGATTCGAAGAACAATTTGTACATCTCCACGGGTGTCGTACCCATGAAGTGTTGGAGAACTCGTGGTCCCTCCGGATTGAATTCCCACAGCCGGAGAGGACGACGTTTGTAGGGCAGAAGACGCCTAATCAGCATAACCTGCATCACCACGACCAGATCGATCTCCCTCTCTTGGAGGTCTCGAATCCGGCCCTGCAATAGGGGTACATCCTTTGACGGCCCCCAGTTGAGCCCTTGGTTGACCCATGACGTCAGCCGTCGTGGAGGTCCCGAGTGAAAGATGGGCGACGGCTTCTGCCTGCTGCCCCTGGGAGCGGTAATATAAAACCACTCCTGTTGCCACAAGCTGAGCTCCTCTTGGAAAGAGCCCTCGGGCCATGGAGTATCGGCCCTCCTGCTTACAACCGCCCCGCCGCACTCTGCTTGACGTCCCTCGATCATCTTTGGCTCCACGTTGAAGGTTTTGAGCCACAAACCAAAGTGGGGGGTAGTGCGGAGGAAGGCCTCGCAGACGACAATGAATGACGAGATGTGGAGGATGGACTCCGGAGCCAGGTCATGGAATTCCAACCCATAGTAACACATGAGCCCTCTCACAAAAGGATCCATCATGAAGCCTAAACCCCGACGGAGGTGGGACACAAATACGACGCTCTCGCCGGGCTCGGGAGTAGGAATGACTTGCCCTTTGGTGGGCAGCCTATGCGAAATCTCGCAGGTCAAGTACCTGGCTTCTCTCAACTTTAGCACGTCCTCTTCTGTGACGGAGGAGGACATCCACCGGCCCTGTAGGTCGGAGCCGGACATTGCCGAAAGTCCGAAGCGCTCGAATCTGGAGCTCTGGGTGTTGGAGCTCGGGGCGAGGGGCAGATTCGATTGAGGATTGAAGAAAAGAAACGAGCCTTGGTCTCATTATAAAGAGGGAGAATACCAAGAGCCGTCCCCATGACCGCTTGGGACTCGCCTTCGATAGAGGAGGCGTGGCAACGGGCGCGGTTGGGTTACCCACGTCCATATTGATGGGAATCCCAGAACAAGGGGAACATGATATCTACTTCGACAAGACGTGCCAAGGAAACCGCTTCGCTAAATGCGCTGAGGTGGTATAATAAAAACAATTCAAGTAAAGGCTTGGTAGTGGTGTGACGTCACGCCACAAAATACGTCAGCAGATTGAACTGGTGTACATATTATTCTCTCTACGGTGGTATGTGGAATTTATTTTACAGAGCCGGACACTATCCTGGTGTTCACAATCTTCTATGAATTATTCGGAGGAAGAACCCGCCTTGCAATGCCGAAGACAATATGCGCGTCGGACTCGTCGTCATTGAAGCCTGATTCAGGGGCTACTAAGGGAGTCCTGGACTAGGGGGTGTCCGGATAGCCGGACTATCATCATCGGCCGGACTCCAAGACTATGAAGATACAAGATTGAAGACTTTGTCCCGTCTCCGGAGGGGTCTTTCCTTGGCGTGGAAGGCAAGCTTGGCAATACGGATATGTAGATCTCCTACCATTGTAACCGACTCTGTGTAATCCTAGCCCTCTCCGGTGTCTATATAAACCGGAGGGTTTTAGTCCGTAGGACGAACAACCATTAGAACAATCATACCATAGGCTAGCTTCAAGGGTTTAGCCTCCTTGATCTCGTGGTAGATCCACTCTTGTACTACCCATATCATCAATATCAATCAAGCAGGAGTAGGGTTTTACCTCCATCGAGAGGGCCCGAACCTGGGTAAAAACATCGTGTCCCTTGTCTCCTGTTACCATCCGCCTAGACGCACAGTTTGGGACCCCCTACCCGAGATCCGCCGGTTTTGACACCGACAGGGATCCCATCACCAGAGGCCATCTTCATCATCCCGGCACTATCCATGACGAGGAGGGAGTAGTTCACCCTCGGGGCTGAGGGTATGTACCAGTAGCTATGTGTTTGATCTCTCTCTCTCTCTCTCTCTCTCTTGTGTTCCATCTATGGCACGATCTTGATGTATCCCGAGCTTTGCTATTGTAGTTGGATCTTATGATGTTTCTTCCCCTCTACTCTCTTGTGATGAATTGAGTTTCCCCTTTTGAAGTTATCTTATTGGATTGAGTCTTTTATGAACACTTGATGTATGTCTTGCGTGGGACAACCGTTGTGACAATGGGTTATTCTATTGATCCACTTGATGTATGTTTTGGTGATCAACTTTCCGGTTACGTGACACTTGGGAACCTATGCATAGGGGTTGGCACACATTCTTGACTCTCCGGTAGAAACTTTGGGGCACTCTTTGAAGTACTTTTATGTTGGTTGGATGAATCTGAGATTGTGTGATGCATATCATATAATCATGCCCACGGATACTTGAGGTGACAATGGAGTATCTAGGTGACATTAGGGTTTTGGTTGATTTGTATCTTAAGGTGTTATTATAGTACGAACTCTTTTATAGATCGATCCGAAAGAATAACTTTGTGGTGGTTTCGTACCCGACCATAATCTCTACGTTTGTTCTCCGCTATTAGTGTCTTTGGAGTGACTCTTTGTTGCATGTTGAGGGATTGTCATATGTTCTATCTATGTTATTATTGTTGAGAGAACTTACACTAGTGAAAGTATGAACCCTAGGCCTTGTTTCCTATCATTGCAATACCGTTTACGCTCACTTTTACCGCTTGTTACCTTGCTGTTTTTATTATTCAGATTACAAAAACCTATATCTACTATCTATTTTGCACTTTTATCACCATCTCTTCGCCGAACTAGTGCACATATACAATTTGCCATTGTATTGGGTGTGTTGGGGACACAAGAGACTTTTTGTTATTTGGTTGCAGGGTTGCTTGAGAGAGACCATCTTCATCCTACGCCTCCTACGGATTGATAAACCTTAGGTCATCCACTTGAGGGAAATTTGCTACTGTCCTACAAACCTGTGCACTTGCAGGCCCAACAACGTCTACAAGAAGAAGGTTGTGTAGTAGACATCAAGCTCTTTTCTGGCGCCGTTGCCGGGGAGGCTAGGTAAGTGAAGGTATATCTTTAGATCTTGCAATTGAATATTTTTGTTTCTTGTTTTAGCACTAGTCTAGTTTATAAAAGAAAATTAAAAAAATGGAGTTAAGTTTGTCTCATACACTTCATCTTTTTAATATCTTTCGTGAGTATGATGGAAAGGATAATTGTGCTCAAGTGCTTGAAGAAGAAATCTATAGAATGTTTGGTACTAAATTTTTGAATGATGAGCATGATTGCAATGTTGTTAGTATGAATTCCTTGAATATCCATGATGCTAATGATATGCAAAGCCACAAGCTTGGGGAAGCTATGTTTGATGGAGATGATATTTGTTGTCCCCCAAGCTTTGATGAGCAAATTTACTATGATGAAAGCATGCCTTCTATTTATGATGATTATTATGATGATACGTATGCTATAAAGTAGAAGTTTGCTTATGTGGAGAGTAGAAAAGTTTCTATTCTTGTAGATCATGAAAAGAATGCTTTAGGTGCTGGTTATATTGTTGAATTCATTCATGATGCTACTGAAAATTATTATGAGGAAGGAACATATGCTTGTAGGAATTGCAATAATGTCAAGTTTCCTCTCTATGTGCTTAAATTCTTGAAGTTATGCTTGTTGTACCATCCTATGCTAGTTGATTATTGTTCCCATAAGTTGTCTGATCACAAAATCCCGATGCATAGGAAGTGGGTTAGACTTAAATGTGCTAGTCATATGCTTCATGATGCTCCCGTTATGTTTCAATTCTTATCTTTTATGTGAGCATCATTGTCATCATCATGCCTAGCTAAAAGGCATTAAAGAAAAGCGCTTGTTGGGAGACAACACAATATTTATCCTTACTGTTTTTGTGTGTCCACATGATTATGCTACTGTAATAATCATGTTTTATAGCTTTTGTTTCAATAAAGTGCCAAGTAGAACCTTTGGGAAGACTTGGGTGAAGTTTATGTGATCTTGCTGTGAAAAACAGAAACTTTTGCGCTCACAAGATTAGCTGCCATTTTTTACTGGAGAGTGATTTTAGAT
Source organism: Aegilops speltoides (assembly GCA_021437245.1). Lineage (NCBI taxonomy): Eukaryota > Viridiplantae > Streptophyta > Magnoliopsida > Poales > Poaceae > Aegilops > Aegilops speltoides. The sequence continues at coordinate 19,514,943 of CM038145.1, read as the reverse complement.
TAATTCTTTTTGAATATGATTAATAGACAAATTTCTCAGGTCCAGCAATTTATTTCATAATTTTTGGGGTTCCAGAAGTACACGTTTTATACTGATTACTACAGACTGTTCTGTTTTTGACAGATTCTATTTTCTATGTGTTGCTTGGTTATTTTAATGAATCTATGAGTAGTATCGGAGGGCATGAACCATAGATAAGTTGGAGTAAAGTATATATTACACAAATATGAATTTAGAATGAGTTCATTACAGTACCTAAGTGGTGGTTTTATTTTCTTATACTAACGGAGCTTACGAGTTTTGTTTTGAGTTTTGTGTGGTTGAAGTTTTCAAGTTTTGGGTGACGATTCGATGGACAATGGAATAAGGAGTGGAAAGGGCCTAAGATTGGGGATGCCCAAGGCACCCCAAGGTCTCAAGGACAACCAAGCAACTAAGCTTGGGGATGCCCCGGAAGGCATCCCCTCTTTCGTCTTCGTTCATCGGTAACTTTACTTGGAGCTATTTTTTTATTCGCCACATGATATGTGTTTTGCTTGGAGCGTCAATTTATTTTGTTAGTATTCGCTTGCTGTTATTTAGAATAATGTTTTGCATCTTTAGTTTCAATAAAGAAGTCAAGGATAGCCTTTGCCATGCTTATTTTGCTAGTATACATGTTGCTGTTTGAAAAAACAGAAAGTTTACCGCTGTTGCAAAAATTCCCTAGAAAAGTCAGAGAGTGGTATAATGTTGAATCTTTTCGCATATTGAGATCTGATAAATTTATTAAAGTGGTAGTTTAGTTCATAATTTTTGGAGTTAGGGAAGTATGATGACTCTTGCATTCTTTACAGACTGTACTGTTTTGGCAGATTGCTGTTATGGTTGCATTGTTTGCTTATGTTTGCTTGATTAATGATCCTATTTGAGGACAGGAGTATTAAATATGCAGAGGCATTTAGTATGCAATGTTGAATAATTATTTAAGTGATTTGTTACAGTAGAAAATGATAAGGTTTTGCATTGGTTTATACTAACCTATCTCACGAATTCTTGTTGAGTTTGTTGTGAATGAAGCTTTTGATAAAAAGAGAAACCATGATATGAGAGGAATTAAGGAGACACAAAAGTTCAAGCTGGGGGATGCCCAAGGCACCCCAAGATAATATTTCAAGAAGTCTCAAGCATCTAAGCTTGGGGATGCCCCGGTAGGCATCCCACCTTTCTTCTTCAACAACTATCGGTTAGTATCGGTTGAGCCTAAGTTTTTTGCTTCTTCACATGAGTTGTGCTATCCTTGCAATGTAGTTTTCTTTAGCTTTGCTTGCTGCTTGAATAAAGTATCAAGATCTGAAATTATTAAATGAGAGAGAGTCTTCGCATAGTTGCATAATTATTTAGCTACTCATTGATCTTCACTTATATCTTTCGGAGTAGTTTGTTGTTGCTCTAAGTGCTTCACTTATATCTTTTAGAGCACGGTGGTGGATTTGTTTTAAAAAAACTATTGATCTCTCATGCTTCACTTAGATTATTTTGAGAGACTTACATAGCATGGTAATTTGCTTAATGTTAATATACTTGGTATTCAAGATATGTGAAACTTTCTTTTGAGTGCATTGAATACTAAGATAAGTTTGATGCTTGATAATTGTTTTGAGATATGGAGGTGATAATATCAAAGTCGTGCTAGTTGGGTAATTGTGAATTTGAGAAATGCTTGTGTTGAATTTTGCAAGTCCCGTAGCATGCACGTATGGTTAAAGTTGTGTAACAAATTTGAAACATGAAGTGTACCTGGCTTGTGCATCCTTATGAGTGGCGGTCGGGGACGAGCAGTGGACCTTTCCTACCAATCTATCCCCCTAGGAGCATGCGCGTAGTACTTGAATTTTTGATGAATTCTAAATTTTTGCAATAAGTATATGAGTTCTTTTTACTAATGTTGAGTCCATGGATTATATGCACTCTCACCTTTCCGCCTTTGCTAGCCTCTTCGGTACCGTGCATTGCCCTTTCTCACCTTGAGAGTTGGTGCAAACTTCGCCGGTGCATCCAAACCCCATGATACGATACGCTCTATCACACATAAACCTCCTTATATCTTGCTCAAAACAGCCACCATACCTACCTATCATGGCATTTCCATAGCCATTCCGAGATATATTGCCATGCAACTTCCATCATCATATTCATGACATACATTACTTTTGTCATATTGCCATTGCATGATCATGTAGTTGACATCGTATTTGTTGCAAAGCCACCATGCATTATTTTTCATACATGTCACTCTTGATTCATTGCACCATCCTGGTACACCGCCGGAGGCATTCATATAGAGTCATATCTTGTTCTAAGTTTCGAGTTGTAATCCTTATGTTGTAATCAATAGAAGTGTGACGATCATCATTATTAGAGCATTGCCCAAATAAAAAAAAGGCCAAAAAAAGAAAGGCCCAAAAAAAAGGGCAATGCTACTATCTCTTTTCCACACTTGTGCTTCAAAGTAGCACCTTGTTCTTCATGTAGTGAGTCTCATATATTGTGCTTCAAAGTAGCACCTTGTTCTTCATGTAGTGAGTCTCATAAGTTGTCTTTCACATACTAGTGGGAACTTTTCAATATATAACTTGACTTGTATATTCCTATGATGGGCTTCCTCAAATGCCCTAGGTCTTCGTGAGCAAGCAAGTTGGATGCACGCCCGCTAGTTTTCTTTTCTTGAGCATTCATAGCTCTAGTGCATCCGTTGCATGGCAATCCCTACTCCTCATGTTGACATCAATTGATGGGCATCTCCATAGCCCGTTGATTAGCCTCGTCAACGTGAGACTTTTCTCCTTTTTTGTCTTCTCCACACAATCCCCATCATCATATTCTATTCCACCCATAGTGCTATATCCATGGCTCACGCTCATGTATTGCGTGAAGGTTGAAAAAGTTTGAGATTATTTAAGTATAAAACAATTGCTTGGCTTGTCATCGGGGGTATAGAAGTTGGGAACATCGTTGTGTGATGAAAATGAAGCATAGCCTAACTATATGATTTTGTAGGGATGAACTTTCTTTTGCCATGTTATTTTGAGAAGACATGATTGCTTTGATTAGTATGCTTGAAGTATTATTATTTTTGTGTCAATATGAACTTTTGTCTTGAATATTTCAGATCTGAATATTCATATCACAATTAAGAAGATTTACATTGAAATTATGCCAAAGTATCACTCCGCATCAAAAATTCTTTTTTATCATTTACCTACTCGAGGACGAGCAGGAATTAAGCTTGGGGATGCTTGATACGTCTCCAACGTATCTATAATTTTTGATTGCTCCATGCTACTTTATCTACTGTTTTAGGCAATATTGGGCTTTATTATCCACTTTCATATTATTTTTGGGACTAACCTATTAACCGGAGGCCCAACCCAGATTTGCTGTTTTATGCCTATTTCAATGCTTCGAGGAAAAGGAATATCAAACGGAGTCAAAATGGAACGAAATCAACTGGAGAAGTTAATTTTGGAAGGAAACCAATCTGTTGGGCTTGGAGTGCACGTCAGGGGATTCCCGGGCTGCCCACGAGTGTGGGGGCGCGCCCCTCCCCCCTGGGCGCGCCCCCTACCTCGTGAGCACTCCGAGGGTCCACCGACGTACCCCCTGCACCCATATATACCTACGTACCCTAAAACTTCCAGAACAGAAGATAGATCGGGAGTTCCGCCACCGCAAGCCTCTGTAGCCACCAAAAACCAATCGGGACCCTGTTTCGGCACCCTGCCGGAGGGGGATCCCATCACCGGAGGCCATCTTCATCATCCCGGTGCTATCCATGACGTGGAGGGAGTAGTTCACCCTCGGGGCTGAGGGTATGTACCAGTAGCTATGTGTTTGATCTCTCTCTCTCTCTCTCTCGTGTTCCATCTATGGCACGATCTTGATGTATCCCGAGCTTTGCTATTGTAGTTGGATCTTATGATGTTTCTCCCCCTCTACTCTCTTGTGATGAATTGAGTTTCCCCTTTTGAAGTTATCTTATTGGATTGAGTCTTTTATGAACACTTGATGTATGTCTTGCGTGGGATAACCGTGGTGACAATGGGTTATTCTATTGATCCACTTGATGTATGTTTTGGTGATCAAATTGCGGGTTTCGTGACACTTGGGAACCTATGCATAGGGGTTGGCACACGTTCTTGACTCTCTGGTAGAAACTTTGGGGCACTCTTTGAAGTACTTTTATGTTGGTTGGATGAATCTGAGATTGTGTGATGCATATCATATAATCATGCCCGCGGATACTTGAGGTGACAATGGAGTATCTAGGTGACATTAGGGTTTTGGTTGATTTGTATCTTAAGGTGTTATTCTAGTACGAACTCTTTTATAGATCGATCCGAAAGAATAACTTTGTGGTGGTTTCGTACCCGACCATAATCTCTACGTTTGTTCTCCGCTATTAGTGTCTTTGGAGTGACTCTTTGTTGCATGTTGAGGGATTGTCATATGTTCTATCTATGTTATTATTGTTGAGAGAACTTACACTAGTGAAAGTATGAACCCTAGGCCTTGTTTCCTATCATTGCAATACCGTTTACGCTCACTTTTACCGCTTGTTACCTTGCTGTTTTTATTATTCAGATTACAAAAACCTATATCTACTATCTATTTTGCACTTGTATCACCATCTCTTCGCCGAACTAGTTCACATATACAATTTGCCATTGTATTGGGTGTGTTGGGGACACAAGAGACTTTTTGTTATTTGGTTGCAGGGTTGCTTGAGAGAGACCATCTTCATCCTACGCCTCCTACGGATTGATAAACCTTAAGTCATCCACTTGAGGGAAATTTGCTACTGTCCTACAAACCTGTGCACTTGCAGGCCCAACAATGTATACAAGAAGAAGGTTGTATAGTAGACATCAAGCTCTTTTCTGGCGCCGTTGCCGGGGAGGCTAGGTAAGTGAAGGTATATCTTTAGATCTTGCAATTGAATCTTTTTGTTTCTTGTTTTAGCACTAGTCTAGTTTATAAAAGAAAAATTAAAAAAAATGGAGTTAAGTTTGTCTCATACACTTCACCTTTTTAATATCTTTCGTGAGTATGATGGAAAGGATAATTGTGCTCAAGTGCTTGAAGAAGAAATCTATAGAATGTTTGGTACTAAAATTTTTGAATGATGAGCATGATTGCAATGTTGTTAGTATGAATTCCTTGAATATCCATGATGATAATGATATGCAAAGCCACAAGCTTGGGGAAGCTATGTTTGATGGAGATGATATTTGTTGTCCCCCTAGCTTTGATGAGCAAATTTACTATGATGAAAGCATGCCTCCTATTTATGATGATTATTGTGACTATACGTATGCTATAAAGAAGAAGTTTGCTTATGTGGAGAGTAGAAAATTTTCTATTCTTGTAGATCATGAAAATAATGCTTTAGGTGCTGGTTTGAATTCATTCATGATGCTACTGAAAATTATTATGAGGGAGGAACATATGCTTGTAGGAATTGCAATAATGTCAAGTTTCCTCTCTATGTGCTTAAATTCTTGAAGTTATGCTTGTTGTACCATCCTATGCTAGTTGATTATTGTTCCCATAAGTTGTTTGCTCACAAAATTCCTATGCATAGGAAGTGGGTTAGACTTAAATGTGCTAGTCATATGCTTCATGATGCTCCCCTTATTTTTCAATTCTTATCTTTTATGTGAGCATCATTGTCATCATCATGCCTGGCTAAAAGGCATTAAAGAAAAGCGCTTGTTGGGAGACAACCCAATATTTATCCTTACTGTTTTTCTGTGTCGACATGATTATGCTACTGTAGTAATCATGTTTTATAGCTTTTGTTTCAATAAAGTGCCAAGTAGAACCTTTGGGAAGACTTGGGTGAAGTTTATGTGATCTTGCTGTGAAAAACAGAAACTTTAGCGCTCACGAGATTAGCTGTCATTTTTTACTGGAGAGTGATTTTAGGTTGATTCTTTTTGAAGATGATTAATAGACAAATTTCTCAGGTCCATCAATTTATTTCATAATTTTTGGGGTTCCAGAAGTATATGTTTTATACAGATTACTACAGACTGTTCTGTTTTTGACAGATTCTGTTTTCTATGTGTTGCTTGCTTATTTTGATGAATCTATGAGTAGTATCGGAGGGTATGAACCATAGATAAGTTGGAGTACAGTAGATATTACACCAATATGAATTTAGAGTGAGTTCATTACAGTACCTAAGTGGTGGTTTTGTTTTCTTATACTAACGGAGCTTACGAGTTTTGTTTTGAGTTTTGTGTGGTTGAAGTTTTCAAGTTTTGGGTAACGGTTCGATGGACAATGGAATAAGGAGTGGAAAGAGCCTAAGATTGGGGATCCCCAAGGCACCCCAAGGCTAGCCTCGATGTCCTGAAATCTGCTAAGGTGTGGATGAGGCTACCTAGGGTCTATTCCCCCGTCATCTATGAGACACTTTGGTCTTATGGCTAATCTTTGTGGCTACATGGCTGGAGGAAAGGAATGGATCCTTGATAGTGGATGTACCGATCACATGACCGGAGATAAAGATATGTTTCGTGAGCTTGCTGAAAACGACGGCCCTCGAAAGTATGTCACTTTTGGTGACAACTCAAAGGGTAAGGTGGTTGGCCTCGGTAAGGTGTCCATCTCACATGACAGCTCCATTCAAAATGTTATGCTCGTTGAATCCCTTGGCTATAATCTACTTTCTGTATCTAGACTAGCTGACTTTGGTTTCAGTGTCCTATTTACTAAAGTAGATTGTCAAGTGTTTCGAAGAGATAATCATAAAATGGTCTTTACCGGCATACGTAGAGGTGATCTATACATTGTTGACTTCACTAAAAAGGCTCAACCTAGAACTTGCCTAATTGCTAAATCTTCCGAAGGCTGGTTGTGGCATAGACGGCTAGGTCATGTGGGAATCCAAAACCTTGACAAGCTTATTAAATGTGATCATATCCTTGCTGTTAAAGATGTCATATTTGATAAGGATAGACTTTGCAGCGCTTGCCAAGCAGGAAAACAGGTTGGAGGAAGCCACCCCGTGAAGAACATCATGACCACGAGAAGACTGCTCGAGCTGCTTCACATGGATCTCTTCGGTCCAAACACCTACAAGAGTCTCGGTGGTAACTCATTTGGACTAGTCATCATTGATGATTTTTCAAGATTTACGTGGGTGTTCTTTCTCGATGATAAATCGCAGGTTCAAAAGATCTTCAAAAACTTTGCTAGGAAGGCCCAAAACCAATTTGAAGTGAAGATCAAGAAGGTTCGCAATGACAACGGAACGAGTTCAAGAACGCCAATGTGGACACCTTTCTTGACGAAGAAGGTATCTCACATGAGTTCCCATCTACGTACACACCTCAACAAAATGGAGTTGTTGAGAGGAAGAACCGGATGCTCATAAAAATGGCTAGAACGATGCTTGATGAATACAAGACGCCGAAACACTTTTGGGCAGAAGCGATAGAGACAGCTTGTCATGCAACGAATCATCTATATCTTCACAAGCTACTCAGCAAGATGGCTTATGAGCTCCTCACCGATAAGAAACCCCAAGTTGGATACTTTCGGGTATTCGGCTCAAAGTGTTACATTCTTGACAAGCATCGTCATTCAAAATTTGCTCCTAAGTCTCATGAAGGTTTCCTACTCGGTTATGGGTCAAACTCTCACACTTACCGTGTCTACAACAATATCACCCGAAAGGTTGAAGAGATGGTAGATGTGAAGTTTGATGAATCTAAGGCTTGCAAGTAGAGCAATTGCCAATTGATGTAGGTGACAAAGATCCTTCGAAAGCAATCCAAGACTTGTCTATCGGCAAGATTTGCCCAACGGAGGTGAAGGAGAGCACCTCGTCTATCCAAGTGAAAGCCTCAACCTCACGCCAAGGTGAACCACGAGTTGACTTGGAGGCATCCACAAGTGGGACACGTCAAGACGATGAGAACAAGGATGTACAACAAGATGAACCTCGACGACCTCCTTCTCCACCTCCATGGGAGAACGATCACGTCAACAACAATGAAGAAAGACAAGAAGAAGAATAGGACAATGAAGACGATGTTCCACCCCGACCCAAACAAAAGCTATCACGAGTTCGAGCAAGAGTCTCAAGAGATCATCCCGTCGAACAAATCTTTGATGGCATTCAAACCGGGAGAATTACTCGCTCTAAAACTTGTTTGGCTAACTTTTGTGAACACTACTCATTCATTTCTAGCATTGAACCTATGAAGGTTGAAGAAGCACTGGAAGATCCGGACTGGATAAATGCCATGAACTAAGAGCTACACAACTTTGAGAGGAACCAAGTATGGACATTGGTTGAGAAGCCCGATGAGAAACACAATGTCATTGGAACCAAATGGGTATTTCGGAACAAGCAAGATGAAGCTGGACAAGTTGTACGTAACAAGGCTCGTCTCGTTTCTCAAGGCTACACTCAAGTCGAAGGTATGGACTATGGTGAGACTTATGCCCCCGTTGCTAGACTTGAGTCCATTCGCGTCTTACTTGCCTATGCCAATCATTATGACATTACCTTATATCAAATGGACATCAAAAGTGATTTTCTTAATGGTGAAATTGAGGAGGAAGTTTATGTTAAACAACCTCCCGGCTTTGTTAATCCTAAGAAACCCAATCATGTTTACAAATTTCACAAAGCTCTTTATGGTCTTAAGCAAGCTCCTAGAGCTTGTTATAAATGCTCGACTAAGTTTCTTCTTGATAAATGGTTTGAAATTGGTAAAATTGATTCTACACTCTTCACCAAAAGGGATAATGGAGAATTATTTGTGTGCCAAATTTATGTTGATGATTTCATATTTGGATCAACAAACCCTCATTTTAGTGAGAAGTTTGGGAAGCTTATGTCGGAGAAGTTTGAGATGTCTATGATGAGTGAACTCAAGTTCTTTCTCGGTTTGCAAATCAAGCAAACTAAGGAGGGAACCTTTATCTCTCAAACGAAGTATACCAAGGACTTATTCAAGAAGCTCAACATGCAAGAATGCAAATGTATGAATACCCCCATGCCTACTAGTGGACATCTTGACTTGACAAAGGATGGCGAATTGGTTGACCAAAAGGTTTACCGCTCTATGATTGGCTCAATGTTATATCTGTGTGCATCCCATCCCGATATCATGCTAAGTGTGTTCATGTGTGCACGATATCAAGCATCCCCCAAAGTGTGTCATCTTAAGGCTGTGAAAAGGATAGTGAGATACTTAATACATACACCAAATTTTGGCATTTGGTATCCTAAGAGGTCTTCTTTTGATCTTGTTGGCTACTCCGACTCGGATTATGCCAGTGACAAGGTCGATAGAAAGTCCACTTCGGGTACTTGTCAATTTCTTGGTAGATCTCTTGTGTCTTGGTCCTCCAAAAAACAAAACTCAGTATCCTTATCCACCACCGAAGCGGAATACATTGTCGTTGGTTCATGTTGTGCTCAATTACTTTGGATGAACCAAACTCTTAAATATTATGGGATATATGTGAAACATGTTCCATTGCTTTGCGACAATGAGAGTGCAATTAAGATTGCTCATAATCCCAGTCAACATTCTCGAACTAAGCATATTGAAGTTCATCATCATTTCATTCGAGATCATGTTGCTAAGGGAGATGTCAAACTTAAGCATGTTCATACCGACAAGCAATTGGCGGATATATTCACTAAACCACTTGATGAGAAAGATGTTTTGCAGGTTGAGAGGTGAATTGAACATCATTGATGCCTCAAATTTGGAGTAGAAACTCCATGTGGATGCATGCAAGGCATGAACCTTACTATGACTAATACTTGACAAATCTCTTATGATGATCATATGTCTTGGATATTCTTGTACTCTTGCATGCTATCTAACCCTTGTAGGAACTTGGAAGAGCCCAACTCTATGAGATTGCAGATCAATCACATTTTTAGCAATCTCTACATCTCCAAGTCGCTACAAAATGGTGAATGAAGACGAGGAGGCACGGATCCATTCAATATATCCTTTGACAAATTCCTATATCAAATTTCATGAATGTCATTTTGGATACACAAATGCTATTCCTTGCAAGACTAACCCATGTAGGAAGATGAACTTCAACTACAAGTGATGCTCCCAACTCTTGATGATCTACATCAACTCAAGCACCCTACACCAGTTCAACTACATGAGAAGTTCGTCACCATCACCCAAGGTATGTCATTCCATCTTAGAGAAGCTTAACCCCAAGACATGGGTCAAAGCAACTCAACAACATGAGAGTACATCACAATGCTCAAACTAAAAATGGCAACTCCATTTTGAGCTTAAACGATGAGTATCACCTATGATCAAGTGTGTTCACTTGACTCCTAAGTCAATATACTCTAACATAGGTGACTTTGTCACCAACCAATTCTAGATGAAGTTCTCTATTGTTTCTTTGTGCCCTTGAATTCGTCTCATGCATGCTAGTTCCCCTTTCAAAAAAAAAGTTCATCTAGATTTCTTTATTTTTCTTTCTCTGTTATTTTCTGCATTGCCCTGCATCCAATTCATTGCAAATCATTTAGTTAAATCCTTGCATATCCTTGTGAGATCTTATCTGTCTAGTGAGCTGAGGTGAAAAAAAGTTACTCTCTAGGTCGAACTCGGTCTCACCGGATTGGTTTCTTCGGCCGAACCAAATCAACTCGGTGCCACCGATTGCAACCACTCGGCATTACCGATTTCAGTCCTGAGACAAACTCTGTGTCACTTGCCTTCTGCATATTTGTGCCAGCTCCACTCTTTGTAACTTGTCCTCTACCAGCATCATATATTACATGTGGCTTCGCAATGTGACTCCAGGACCAAACCTACTTGACTCATGCTCCAGAAGTCCCTTCTTGGAAATTGATGTCAAAGGGGGAGAGAGAGAGCACATCAAAGATTATCATATAAGAGAGAATCTGCTCATAAAAGCTTCTCCTGATACTCTTACTCTTAAGAGGAAAGTTGTCTCGTGTCTTCAAGAGGGGAAAGACATGATGGTATATGGTATGTTATGACTTTATCTGCTCTGGTTATTTTCTTGTTTGCTCTGATTTTGTGCTACCCTATCTACTCCCATTATCCCATGTCAGATTCAGGGGGAGAAAGACATCTAAGGGGAGAAAATCTTTGGAATTCTTTGCATATCTTTACTCTTGGGGACATGTCAATATCCAAATAGAGTACCTAGTACTCACACTCTACATATCATCCCAGTCTTGGTATTCTTGTGCTCTTTAGTTCTTGCTCTGTCTAGTAGATGTTCTTGTGTTATCTAACCTTGTTTACCTAGGTACATCTTCCTCAAGCTAGCTCAAGAACACAAGGTAAGTATATGCATCACACTCATGTGCATGAAGATCTCTTGCTATGGTACATATTGTTTGCAAGAGAGACTTATGAACATGAAGGTATAATTCTAGTATCTATATCATTTGCTATGATGCATTTAGCCAAGACACATGTAACACATTGCCTGCTCTAACATGTTTATGCATTCTCATACTCTTATGATCTATTATCACATGATTGCATACATGTAGTGGGAGCCAATGCATGTTGCATGTCCTTCCAAAGCTTTACTTTCTATTTCCTTATATCTTTATCTAAAAAGCTTTGATGTATGTTGTCATCAATTACCAAAAAAGGGGGAGATTAAAAGCACAAGTGCTCCCTGGGTGATTTTGGTAATTCATGACAACATATCTCCCGTTGGACTAATACTTCTACCTAGTGCATTTCAGAAAAGTTCAACATTGGAGTGGCATGGACATGGACAAGAGGATGTGGAACCCCTTCAAGATGCTAAGGACAAATGTTGGCAAAAGCTCAAGACTCTGCATTTTCTATTTTAGTGATCCAAGATGACATTGAGTCCATAGGAAAGCCAATACAATTAAAAGGGGATGAGGTGTTGCTTAATGAGTTGCTTGCTCAAAGGTCTTAGTGATATGCTCCAAAAACCCTCAACCACTTTCTGACATCCACATATGTCCTAAACCTAAATGTCAAACTCGGCCCCAACGATTCTGTCTATCCGACGCCACCGAGTTTCATCATATTCAGCCACTGCCAAACCCTAGTTACTTCGGTCTCACCGAGATGGGCTTGCAATCTCTCTGTGGTCTGATGCAACACTTTTGGTCTAACCGAGTTGGTGCAGTCGGTCCCATCGAGTTTGCCTGACCAATCCTCTGTTTACTTATTACGAAAATCGGTCCCACTGAGTTTGAGTAATCGGTCAAACCAAGTTGAGGTTTTACCCTAACCCTTGCACATCGGTCCCACCGAGATGACTATATCAGTCCCACCGAAAATCCTAACATTCACATTTTGAACTAAATCGGTCTGACCGAGTTTGCTGATTCGGTCCCATCGAGTTTGGGAATCTGTGTGTAACGGTTAGATTTTGTGTGGAGACTATATATACCCCTCCACCCACTCTTCATTCGTGGAGAGAGCCATCAGAACAAACCTACACTTCCATTACTAATTTTCTGAGAGAGAACCACCTACTCATGTGTTGAGGCCAAGATATTCCAACCCTACCATATGAATCTTGATCTATAGCCTTCCCCAAGTTGCTTTCCACTCAAATCATCTTTCCACCATAGCTAAATCTGTGTGAGAGAGAGAGTTGAGTGTTGGGAAGACTATCATTTGAAGCACAAGAGCAAGGAGTTCATCAACAACACACTATTTGGAGAGCGGTGTCTCCTAGATTGGTTAGGTGTCACTTGGGAGCCTGCGTCAAGATTGTGGAGTTGAACCAAGGAGTTCGTAAGGGCAAGGAGATCGCCTACTTCGTGAAGATCTACCCTAGTGAGGCAAGTCCTTCGTGGGAGATGGCCATGATGGGATAGACAAGGTTGCTTCTTCGTGGACCCTGCGTGGGTGGAGCCCTCCGTGGACTCGCGCAACCGTTACCCTTCGTGGGTTGAAGTCTCCATCAACGTGGATGTATGATAGCACCACCTATCAGAACCATGCCAAAAACATCTGTGTCTCCTATTGCGTTTGCAAACACCAATCCCATCCCTTTACTTTATTGCAAGTTGCATGCTTTACTTTCCACTGCTCATATACTCTTTGCATGCTTGCTTGAATTGTAATGTCTATTCTTGAAATTGTGTTAATCTACCACCTCAACTTGAAAAACTTAAAAAATGCCAACTTTGTTTGTTGAGGGTCTAATCACCCCCCTCTAGACACCTCTTCTCAATCCTTTCAGCGGCGGCGCCGGCGACGCCGGCGATGGCCGCGAGCTAGTGTTCCAGGGGGAGGGGCGGGTGCGGTGACTGTGGTGGTGGGGGGTTGTGGTGTTTGAGGATACAACACGGGTGTCGGTTCTATATCTGGCGTATCTCATAGTAGGGGTCTAAGCTAGGCGTCTTGGAGTGATGGTAACATGGACACGGGATTTTACCCAACTTCGGGCTCTCTTGAAGCGATAATACCCTACATGCTGCTTTTGATTGTGTTCTTATGGGGTGTAGTACAGAATACATGTATCTACCACGAGATTGTAGTAATGAATATGATATCTCTATTGACTAGCCTGGCCTCGGTTTATATAAGACACCGGAGGCCTAGGGTTTAGGAGAGTCCTTGTCTTGGGCGCCAAGTCTTGTGGAGTTTTCCTTGTATGCGGCAGGGGCTGTCCGAACTGGCTCATGAGTAAACGGCCCTGGGGGTCCTCGGCCCAATCCAAGAGATCAGGAGACGACGTGGTGACTACCCCCTAGTCCAGGACTCCGTCAGTAGCCCCCTGAACCGGTCTTCAAGTTGGGGACGCTCCTCGGTTCTTCCGAACTGCTCTTCGTCTTCGGTCGTCGGTCTTGAAAACTGGTTCAACAAATCTTCCCATCATCTATCTTGAGGATTTCCGAGCTAAATCTGAAGAGTTTACATGTGGGTATCCGAGGAGGCCTTTAAGTCTTCGACCTTTATCAATGCCTTGTTATTTTTATGCCCACCTCGGGTTTGAAGTTGTCCCCGTGCGGCGGTGTCCTCTTGCATCCAAGCTCCAATTCCGTACTGCATTTGAGGTATATTTTGCAGCCGAGCACCAACGCCAGACTGCTTCCGAGCTCCAACACCAGAAAGTATTCGAAGAGTCTTGTTACAGCCGAGCTCAAACGCCGGACTATGTCCAAGCTCCAATGCCAGACTGTATCCGAGGTGTCATAGCTCACCTTGGTTCAAAAAGTTGAAGGGGTTTTGTCGTGGAATTAACATGGTAGATGTCCAAGTGTGAGGACTTAGTCGTGAGGCCAACGCATCTATGTGGTAGCTTGAGAGGGGTTGAGCGGAATCGAGAGATGCAACACAAGACAAGGGTTTAGACAGCTTCGGGCCCGGGAAACATCATCCGGTAATAACCCTACATGTTGTTTGTGGCTAGATCTCATTATGCTCATGAGGGAGATGTCGTATCTCCGGCTCTCTTCTAGTTGGGTCTAGCCCTATAGATTGTTTTTTATTACTTGTCCCTCTGTGGGGGAGCCCTGCCCCTCCTTATATAAGTTGGAGGGGCGGGTTACATGACTAGTCCTAGTAGGATTAGGATTGTTCTATTACAATTGGAGTCCTAGTCTTGCTTCCTTTGTAGGAGAATAGTCCTTACGCTTTCCTCATGAACCGGCCCACCATTAAACGTGAACCCGCCTTCTGGACCTTGGGCCTCGTCATCCATTTGACCTTCCCGCCGGGTTAATAATGAACCGCCAAGCTCCGGGCGGGTTACCAGTGAGTCGCCGAGTCCGGCCGGGTTACGCCGCGGGTATCCCCGACATTAGCCCCCAGTTTAATTTGGATTTATCCATGTTAAACATATCTGCAACATAAACACAAGAACAAATTTGGCAGGTTGTGCTCCGGTTTAAATATTCTTATAAACCGGCACTTGATCATCCTTAAGTCATTGTCATTTCCTCCTAGAAAATCTGAGTCAATAGACCAGCTTCATAATCAATTTGCTTGCAGAAGATATTTTGTAAGTAAAGAATCCATTTGCATTGGTCTTCAATGCTCTGATTTGACAAAAATATTGGTCTTCAAATATTCAACTAATATTCAGCCGGTTTGAAAATGTAGAACTTGCCTGTTTATGATTACCGCCATTATCGGGTTATAAAAACTGATACTTCCGGGTCATGATTTTTGCCAATACCAATTCATGATTGTTGATGACGCCAGGTCAATCTGGTTTATTCAAAACTGAGAATTTGAAGATTTTTCTCCCTTATATCCATATTACCTGTAGCCCCAAAGTCTTAAGCAGAACAAAGTGATGGCTTAAGACTTGCTTCAATATAAATACTGCCACTTAAGAAGAAATCCATGTTGTTCATCCCAGTCACTTAGTAAAAGCTGAATACTCCATATTATGTAGCCCCCAAGTGCCGGGTTGTCATGCTTGCAGCAACCTTGGACTTGTAATTGTCTTATATCATAAAAACTTTAACCAGTGTAGCCCCCAAGGGCCGGGTCCTTGGTTGTTAATAGCCATTGCGCTGAAGCGACTTTGAAAACCTCAATCATAATATTGGTTGTTGATAACCATAATAAAAATCCAGCCATGTTGGCTATTAAAGATTTGAATAATATACCCAATGATTTATAACCGCATGATTCCAATGGCGCAATCCAAATATATACTGGCGACTTATAGTTCAAAGCCAGGCCGGGTTAATAAACACCGGTGATTTGTATTTATGCTTTATTCAACCTGTTTCTGCATACAACAAGTTAAAGTGTCCTGGCAGTTTACCACCGGACGGGTCATAATGCCCAACATATAACCCGAGTTTATAACCAAGCCTGCACTTAAGAATAATCAAATATTAAATATATCATACCTGTGACATTGAATCACATCGTTGGTTTACCAACTTTTTGTAGTAAGGGTGATAACCCAAATCTTGAGTATGATAACTCCCCTCATATTTTGCCGGTTTGTAATAAAACCGCGCCGGTGTTGTAATAAACACCGGATAATCATCCTGGCGACTTATAGTCAAAGCCAGATCGGGTCAATAAGCGCCGGATTATAATTGATCATGTACTGACAACTGATTGTTGATAGCCAAGCCGGGTTAAGAAACACCGGTTTATGTTATATTGACGACTTATAGTCAGGCCGGGTCAATAGACGCCGGTTTATCATAAAACCTTATCAAAGGAGAAAAGACTTTGACAAATAAAATCAAATAAAAACTTGTAGTCGAGGCTTTTCAAGGGCTGCCAGGCCCAAATCCGAGGCTTTTCATGGGCTGCCAGGCCACTGAGTTAAACCATTTTACAAAGCCTTTTAAGATGGACCTCAATCTTTAACCAATCGTCGTTTTAACTTTGACAAGTTCAGGGTCTATGAGATTGACTTGTCAAAAGTTCGGCGGGTCATACCAGGTTTACCTGGACGGAGTGTCTTACTTGATGAAGGCAGGTTAACCCGGGGATTTAGGTGAATGCACCAGGCTTCCAAGCTGTGGGTCGATACCCAATTACAAGGGTCCTTTCAAACTCTTTGTTGCTTTGCACAAAGAGCCCCCAAGTAACTTTGTGAGCTGTGCTCAATAGGTACCTATGTTTGAGCTATGCGTGGCAACAGACTCTCTTTGGTCCCTTGGGTGTGAAGCTCCCAAGCTTTGTTGTGGCTTTATAAGACGGATCAAGGGGTAAACCAGACTCCGCTTTATGAACAGAAGCCCCCACATGATAAATAATCTGATAAGCCAATAAGGCAGGATACCCATGTTTGAACCGCGCATCATGGTAGCAGGTCCTCTTCGGCAACCTTTAACTTTTTGCAAGAGATAAATTCTTCTTGAACCGGGATTTTGAACCGGATATTGAGAGCTTCAAAGCTTTGTGGGAGACATCTTTCCCTTGAACCGGATTTTAAACCGGAATCTTCATTTTCAGCCGGAAATTTTCTGACGGCCTTTAAACTCGAACTTGCGAGAAGTTAATTCCTTTTTGAACCGGACATTTTTAAACCGGATTTGAGAGCTTCAAAGCTTTGTGGGAGAACAGATTTCTCTTGAACCGGATTGTAAGCCAGATATTTGAGAGCTTCAGTGAGACTGACTTCTCTTGAGCCGGATTGTAAACCATAATCTTGTCTGATGACCCGAAACTTCTTCATTGAGCCGGGATTTTGTAACTGTCATATACTTTCTAAGCCGGAAATTTTCTGACGGCCTTTAAATTTTCATAAATATAACGATAGCCTCCGGGACCGGGTTATCTTTCCCTCCATCGTACTGGGGTTCTTGAATTTGCTGAAATCGGCAAGATTTGCTGAGTCATGTCATCGTAGCCCCCGAGTCTCAAAGGTGACTCGAGGAGTTCTCCATATTTGACCGTGATATAAACCGGCATAACTTGTACATCATTGGTGTTGATTGCACGATGTGAACCCATAGAAGGTTGAGGTGACTGCGGCGGGTTATGAATGATCCCGTATGAGCTGTGTCGGCAACTCAGCCAATGGTTCCTTCCAACTGGTGATTTGAAGTTACCAAACTATAGTGGCGGCGACTTGTGCGCCTGCCCATTGAACCACCCAGTGCAGACGGCGGTTGATAGTATATGATAATTTTCCTCCACTTTGTTGAAAGAAAAATGGGCTACCCAAGTTGTAACTTGCTCATACTCAATAAACAACTCATGCAGACAGGTGCGGCCCGGTATGTTGAGGCAGACCAGGCCGCGAGAGACGGACGAAAAAGACGACCGCAACATCAGAGGTGATATATATAGATGTCGGTCACGGCGTTGTAAGCCAGTACGGACGGGCGAGTCAAACACATGCGCGGCCCCGACAAGCTGATAAAAACCGGTCCATAAGGGCGGCGTCTTGCACGCGTCCATTCACCATGTAATGTGACACGGACGAACACTGGGCATGACGTTGCCAGCACGTGCTCCGTACCCATGGTATAAACCACGTTTTATAATGAATATTGTCCTGCATATCAAAATATACGGTCCAAAGTAATTATTCTCTTGACAAAAACAATGTGTCAAAAATAGACTTAGATAGATGTCACCTGATATATTAGGCCGGAAAATATCCGCTGTGGCGTTGATGGTCACCAAGGTGAAACTAAAAATCAACCACGGATTAGTCACCCGTAGGAGCAAACAGATGAGTCGGCCGTAGCGTTGTAAGCCGGTGCTGACGAGCAAATTGTTCTCCGCGTTGTAAACCGGCGTGGACGCGTGAACCGGTCGCGAGGGCGGACATGCGATCCGTCCGTGGCGTTGTAAGGCGGTACGGACGGGCGAGTCGGCCTGCGCGTTGATGTAAACCGGGCCGTGATATGCGTGTCCATGAAGTTGGGCGGCACAGCCGAACGTGCCTCCATGGTATAATACCACCTTTTTTTATAGCCATCCTGATGTTTCTGAAAGACAGATGATCTGTACGTGGATACTGATTATCCTCTATCTGGTCTGATGTGGCCTTTGCCTCATGTAGCCTTCTCTTATCTTTCTTTTTCCTTTCTTTTGATTTCCATATGGGACGGAGAGTAACAGTACTTGGTTACAATGACAACAATTCCGTGGTCACGTCTATCCGTTTTCGGGTTACGGCCTTCTCTTAACCTTTTTTTTTCAAACTTGGGCAGGCCATGACCCATTCTGCCTTTGTAGAAACTCCGCTAGTAAGGAGGATCGCTCTACCCGTGCCGGAGACCGGCGGGTCAAGCTGGCCCTCAAACGCCACACACGGTGGACTCTGGCGAAAAAATCTTCTTGTCCTATTCCCTAGTATTTCCATCTCCAGTAGATTTGACTGATGTACTGAGCTCTTGCGGCCGATCGTCGAATAAAATAGCAGCCGGTCCCGCTTGATGCAAAGGGCTTCACGTGAGTAGTACTAGTTGCTGGTTTGATAAAAGCAATTATTAAAAAACGAGTCTGGACCTTGCTGTATAGATTATTCCTTTCCAAAATTTGAGTCTTCACGTGGATAATATTCTAGTACTTGGTGGACCTTTTATGCGAATAGTAGCAGCGGAGTAATACTCGGGGTTGTCCGTTGTGGCAAACCGATACTAGTTGGTTTCTCCACCACGATGATTTTTTCTAGGGTCCCGATAACTGCCACACGTGTGGTGTATCGGGTAGTTGTGTCACACGCCTCGTGTGGGATGGACAGCAAGCAGCCCACACACCTACGTGTGGGCAAAACAACTAATGCTCACACACCTTTTTTTTCCTCCCGAACCTTCTCACATGCGTGTGTGTGTGGGCGAAGTTGATAACGCCCACACGCCCGTATGTCAGGCCTCGTACCCTCCTGGTCCCGCAGTTGCCATGGTCCAGACCCTCGTCCATGTTCGTTTAACTGCAGTTGCCATGTCGCTGAACTACGGTTGCCATGTCGGACAACTGCAGTTGCCATGGTTGCTCAACTGTAGTTGCCATGTATGGTCCGATCTAATGTAGTTGTCATGATTTCATAATTTTAGGAGTTGCCACATACTAATACTAGGCAGTTGAGAGAGTTGCCATGTGCTCACAAGTATGCTAGGGCAGTTGCCATGTAAAAAGGAAGAGTTGCCATCTGCTTACGTGCACGTTAGGGCAGTTGTCATGTACGTGCATGTTGGGGCAGTTGCCATGTACCATGCAAAAACACATGGCAACTCGGTAAAAGAGAGTTGCCATCTGCTTACGTGCACACTAGGCAGTTGCCGTGTACCCTGCAAAAACACATGACAACTCGGGTAAAAAAAGAGAGTTGCCACCTGCTTATAAAGCACACTAGGGGCAGTTGCCATGTGCGCTGCGAAAACACATGGCAACTAGCAGCTTGGGTGTGGGAGAGGAGACGGGCGTGTGGGCGAGATGACAAATGCCCACACACTAGCCCTTGTGTGTGCGTGCAAAGTGGCATGTGGCGCGAACTGCTGAACGGCCACACACCGGCTCCTCCGTGTGGTAAAACGAATGTGTGGGCGACCTCTCTCACACACCACACACGCGAGTTGTCCTAGGTGGCATACAAAATCAGCTAATTCGAGCCAAGATTCGTGCAGAAGTTACTGGACGGTGATGAAGACGTGTGGGTGAGTTGGCTGCCCACACGTGTGGGCGTTAACATTTCCGTTTTTTTATATGCAAGTAGCATAGCAGATCGCCTTTGGTTCGCCTCCAGCCACCACTTTGGAATTTCTCGGGAAATTGAAACATACATGGACAGCAACTACATGGATACGTGAGTCAGACAGTCAACATCAGTAGCAGTCAAACCCGACCGCTGAATCCGCGACAAATATCCGTGATGATTTCGGTGAAAAACCTTCCGTCGAACTTGGCTGATTTCTGAATTTGGACGGATCGTATGATCAGTAGATGCACACATAAGCGTAACCCTAATTTTCTTTGACTTGTCCGCTGTGTCCAGGGTTGTCATGCCTGGTTATCCAACGCGATTGTTTCGTGCCGTCTCTTCTTCCATCAGATCAACGCGAACTTCTCGATCCCTAAAAGATATCCCTTCAAGAACTCATCACCATCGTGCGCAGGCCCCACGGTGGGCGCCAACTGTCGTGGAATTAACACGACAGATGTCCTAGTGTGAGGACTTAGTCGTGAGGCCAATGCATCTATGTGGTAGCTTGAGAGGGGTTGAGCAGAATCGAGAGACGCAACACAAGACAAGGGTTTAGACATCTTCGGGCCCCGGGAAACATTATCCGGTAATAACCCTTCATGCTGTTTGTGGCTAGATCTCATTATGCTCATGAGGGAGATGTCGTATCTCCGGCTCTCTTCTAGTTGGGTCTAGCCCTATAGATTGTTTCTTATTACTTGTCCCTCTTTGGGGGAGCCCTGCCCCTCCTTATATAAGTTGGAGGGGCGGGTTACATGACTAGTCCTAGTAGGATTAGGATTGTTCTATTACAATTGGAGTCCTAGTCTTGCTTCCTTTGTAGGAGAATAGTCCTTACGCTTTCCTCATAAACCGGCCCAGCATTAAACGTGAACCGACCTTCTGGACCTTGGGCCTCGTCATCCATTTGACCCGCCCGCCGGGTTACTAATGAACCGCCAAGCTCCGGGCGCGTTACCAGTGAGTCGTCCAGTCCGGCCGGGCTATACTTCCGGCCAGGTTACGCCGCGGGGTATATCCCCGACAGGTTTGATGGGGGTTAGCCAAGCTTAGTGCCGGAAATGCCCTCTATAGAGCCAGCCGCTTGCATCTGAGCTTTATGCCGGACTGCTTACAAGATGACACACCACCTCGGGCTTGGGTTGATTGTTTGCGGATTTTATTTTTGATTGATGCAATTTACTTACTGACGAGATATGTAGCCAGTAGCCCTCAAGGTGTGTATCGGTCTAAAACCCGAGATGCACCTGAAGGATGACACAAGACCGCTGATCCCAGTGGCCCCTGAGACTCAGGTTGATTCGCAAAATCGGCCTGAGGATCAACTCCTAGCTCGGCAGAATACTTCGGGACACACAAAGCGGTGTGCAAAGTCCTAGAGACTCAGGTTCGGTGCGGCTGACCAACCTGAGGATCATAATCTCCTCAAAAACTATATTGCACTTTAAATTTTCTGCATTGGATTGTCAATGCAGACCTTTCCGATGTCCGAATATAGTCGTCCAATATATCGATCTTTATGTCTCAACCATTTCAAGACTCCTCGTCATGTCCCCAATCTCATTTGGGACTCCGAACTACCTTCGGTACATCAAAACACATAACTCATAATATAAATCGTCACTGAACATTAAGCGTGCGGACCCTACGGGTTTGAGAACTATGTAGACATGACCAAGACACGTCTCCGGTCAATAAGCAATAGTGGAACCTGGATGCTCATATTGGCTCCTACATATTCTACGAAGATCTTTATCGGTCAAACCGCATAACAACATTCGTTGTTCCCTTTGTCATCGGTATGTTACTTGCCCAAGATTCGATCGTCGGTATCTCAATACCTAGTTCAATATCGTTACCGACAAGTCTCTTTACACATTATGTAATGCATCATCTCGCAACTAACTCATTAGTCACATTGCTTGCAAGGCTTACAGTGATGTGCATTACCGAGAGGGCCCAGAGATACCTCTCTGACAATCGGAGTGACAAATCCTAATCTCGAAATACGCCAACTCAACAAGTACCTTCGGAGACACCTGTAGAGCATCTTTATAATCACCCAGTTACGTTGTGACGTTTGATAGCACACAAAGTGTTCCTCCAGTAAACAGGAGTTGCATAATCTCATAGTCATAGGAACATGTATAAGTCATGAAGAAAGAAATAGCAACATACTAAACGATCAAGTGCTAAGCTAACGGAATGGGTCAAGTCAATCACATCATTCTCCTAATGATGTGATCCCGTTGATCAAATGACAACTCATCTCTATGGCTAGGAAACTCAACCATCTTTGATCAATGAGCTAGTCAAGTAGAGGCATACTAGTGACACTGTGTTTGCCTATGTATTCACACATGTACTAAGTTTACGGTTAATACAATTCTAGCATGAATAATAAACATTTATCATGAAATAAGGAAATAAATAATAACTTTATTATTGCCTCTAGGGCATATTTCCTTCAACTACTACTACTACTCAGGTCGGAGGAGTGCGAACCATGGCAGACCAGTGAACCAGCAGTGCGAACCACGGTAGCCCAGTGAACCACTAGTAGAAAACAATGTGGTGATATGGCCATAAAAAACAATGTGCTACGGTCCACACTGTAGCATGTACAGTACTACTCCTCTTTGTTTGGATCCCTGAGTTAGAGCTAGTTTGGGTTGAAATAGCCTCAAATTATCGAAACAGGAGGAGTTAGTTTGAGCTAGTTTGCTCTAACCCAGCTAAAAAAACTAGCCCAGTGGAGAGGTTCTAATTGGGTTAGTTATCCTCGGGCCCACTAAAAGAGAACTAAACAAATCTCCCTTGCCCGCACCAGATCGCTCCCCCCTCTCGCACGACTCCTCTCTGTTCCCCATAGGGCCGCCCGCCCAAGCGCCGCTCGCCCTCTCTCTCCTTTGGCCGCCCTCTCCTTCCGGCCTCCGCCGCCCTACTCCGGCCGCCCTCTCCCTCCAGCATTCGAAGGTCGCCCCGCTCCCCCTTCATCGGTCGTTTTTATTCCTATGTTGTGCGCGGCAGCGGAGCATCTACCAGGGAGGTCGCAAGAGGGGTGAGTTTGTTTGTTCCTTCTCCGTCTCACAACCATATCATTGATCTTGTTCGCTCTAGCACTAATTCTGATTTGGAAAATTAGATCATGATGAAACTTGGTATAGATTTGTGGTGCACACATGGAATTGTTTGATGCTGCTTGAGGAGGTAATAAATCTTTCTAGAGGCCTAAAGATTCAGTTCACCTTTCTAGGTATTTCAGTTTCAGGCTTGCATTATTTCTAGAGGCCCAAATATTCAGTTCACCTTTCTAGGTATTTCAGTTTCAGGCTTGCATTATTTCTAGAGGCCCAAAGATTCAGTTCACCTTTCTAGGTATTTTAGATTCAGGCTTGCATTATTTCTAGAGGCCCAAATATTAAGTTCCCAGTCGGCGGCAAGCGGCCCTGCTACCCATGCCGGTGTCGACCTCAACTCGCAAGGGCCACCGTCGGAGGAGTTCCAGGGGCTTGGGCTCTACAGTGCCTTCCTCCAGAGCGACGATGGCGAGCTCCTCCCTCGTGCGTTAGGGGCTCCGGGCTCCCTCCCTATCGTGAATGACTTCCGTGATGAGTTAGCTCATGCTTTGTTTCATGGAGTGTTTTTTTTTGTGAAGCTTGAGTGACGACTTGTATGTTTAAGTGGGATATCTCATTTGTATGGACAAAGTAAAAATTATCATGTTTTTCATGCTTGATTTGTAAAGATGGTTCGTTTATGTCAATTGTGAGCGGGAGGAGGCCACACAAGAGTCGGCCACACCAAATCCGACAGGAAATAGGGTCCAACGTAGTCAAATGATTGAGAAAGAGCATTTATTGTCAATCTAACCCTGCCATCCATGCACCTCTTTGGTTTAAGTTAGTTCAGGGTTAGAATCTAACTCTAACCTCTAACTGAGTTAGAGTTCTCCTCGTCTCGGTTCATCGCCATCATACTTTGCCCATTCCTGTGTTTTTAGTATCCTGCGAATCAAAGAGGCCCTTTTTTGCGGGAGAAATCAAAAAGGCCCTTAGACTGGTTTAGGTCCAGGCATTTTTTATAACGTGTTATGTCCAAAATTTAATGAACATGCTCCGGTTTCTACGAAAATAATCCGGTTTCATGTAGTAATTCATTTATTTATTATTCTTCTACGGGGGGTTTTGCATGTAATTTGTGAGGTCTGAAATGTAAACTACCCCGGCATATGCTCCGAGTCGTGCATGCACTATGACCCAGATGCTCCATGTCCCACATGTCGGCGAATGGGAGCATGTGGAAATAGCCTAGGAGTACATATAGGAGGATAAATGGGTGAAAAAATATGTACTGTGAAGCGTAGCTACAGTTTGAAAAGGAGACCTAAAGTGATGAGAGCTATAGGTCGCACGCACCTAACTAGTGGTACTAGACATACGACTAATTTTTCCCTAAAAAAAAGAGGTACGAGTGCTCAGTACTCCTATTCTATCAACACGAGTCCCATCTGACAACAGCGTCCGTGCTACAGCTAGCTCTCCTCCCTCGTTTCTCTCTTCTAATTCTAAACTCGGCCGATGCCCGGTGGGCGGGGTGGGTTTGCTCAACTGCGGCCCCACCTCATAGTGAAAACGTTACGACTGGAATAAAAATGCCATATACTCCCTCCGTTCCTAAATATAAGCCCTTTTAGATACTATTTCAAATGGAATACAACATACAGATGTATGTAGACATAGTTTAGAGTGTAGATTCACTCATTTTACTCCGTATGTAGTAGTCACTTGCTAGAATCTTTAGAAAGACTTATATTTGGGAACCGAGGGAGTACTATACTAATAAAACATTAAGGCCACGAGGCGATGCAATGCTGGTTACAGGAGACAAGAAGAAGAGATGCATCCATCGACGATGTCCACCTCCTCGGCACAGGGCGCTGGCCCACACCAAACGGCGCCTAAGTAGCAGCGGCTTTCATGGCCAGGTCCAAAGATTCTAGCCGCTGGTAGAAGGCCAACATCTTTCTGTCCTCGCTTGCCATGTAGTGGCCTATGTAGATGATTTCCTCGTAGATGTGGATGTGCAGGTTGACGGTTTCCTGCATGGCGAGGCGCTGCATGGCAAGCGCAGCCTCGAGGTGCACATTCTTTGTCGCGACCTCCGGCACCTGCAGGGCCACAAGGGCTTGAAAGAGTTTGTCACCATGGAGGCCGATGAGGGTGGCAGGCAATGAGGAGCCTGGGCGCACGGGCTGGAGCAGTACGGCAAGGTCGTCCGCGCGCTTCTTGACAGCGGTGAACTTGCGGATGGAGTTGGCCATCATGCTGTCCATGCGAGAGGCGAAGCCGGCGTTGGCGAGGGCTACGATGTAGGCGGTCGCCAGCACCATCTGGAAATGCTGCATGGTGCGGGGCCGTAGGCCGGCGCCTTGGATGATTTGGCACAGCCGACTGCCGCTTGCGTCCATTGCCTCCATAGGTGCTTGTGGCTTCTAGTCACTTGGTCTTGGATTGGAGTGAGCAGTGTTGCGCGGAGACTTAGGAGTAGATGGATTGGAGTGGTGGGGCGCCTTTATATGAGAGTCCAAACTCTGTTGCATTCACATCGTGCTGGCTCTATTATGCTTCTCCAATTAATTCCCTCTGCATGTAATTGAGGATGCATCATTGACCGTTCAATGTCTCGGGAACCGCTACCCTCTCCCTCCTTGGCATTCAAGCACCTATGGAGGCGACTGCCACTCGCGTCTATCGCGTGTCAGGAGACGTTCCCGTCGACGACGAGGTGCCTATGGTGACTTCGTAAATTTGAAAATGATAGTGACATGCGTGTGTGCATTCATAGGGGTGAGTGTATGCGCGTGTATATGAGCGCTTGCGTCTGTACTGTGTCAAAAAACATAAATGCGTGTCAAAAAGAGACTAGTCAGTATACTCAATATTGTGCACCTCGGAGAGGAAAACAAGAGAACGACGTATTTATTTACGGTGCAGATTCACTCATTTTGCACCATATGTACTCCGTCTCGGTGTAGTCTTGTCACTTTCTGAAATCTCTAGAAAGGCAAATACTCCTTTCTGGTTTACAGGGCTATACTAGCAAGTAGTAGTACGTACTAGTACAATAGTGGGCTCATATAGCAATTTTGTCTCATGCAATAGCCTGGCTATATGCGTGCTCCAATGTTCACAACTGCCATGTTCGGGTTGCGCTTGGCTCTTCGCCTCTTCAAGAAGACGAATAATGATGTTACTACTACTGCTTCTACAGTGTCGAATCCACTACTACATGTCCGTCCACCGCGAGAGGGAGGGATAGCTTGTTGTAGTACTATAAGCAAAAGCATGTCCTCATTTGCGAGCAACCGCGCGCATGGGCAAGGGAGAAGGCGTGTTGTAGTAAAATCAAGCTTTTCCTCGTTGTACGAGTTGACACGACACATCATAGCACAGTACCCACATGCTTGCCTCTAAACTTGGCTGAAAGACCCGCAGTGTATAATATATTTGCTTCAACCTCTAACATTTACCCACCACAAATTAAAATATAAATTCCTATCTTCACCAGATGAGCGTGCAAACTACAATCACCAGGATGACAGGTAGGGCCAGAAGACTATTTTTTTTTTAAAAAAAACTTCGAGACGGCCACATAGCATGGAGACGACCCCAACGATTTTAAGATTATAGGCACGATACACGCTATCCTAGACTACTCTACACATGAAACTGCCACACGAGTGTCCGGGCTGCGCTTGGCTCTGCGCCTCTTCGGGAAGTCGAACAATGATGGAGTACTACTGCACCGGAGGAGTACTACTGTATGCTTCTGGACATCTGACACCGATTGAACTACTGCATGTCCATCGCGTGTGGGAGAGAGAGCGTGTAGCGAAAGCTTCTCCTAGTCTTGCCAGCCACCACGCTCATGGGCGAGGGAGGGACGCTCCTGCCTTTGCTTGTATGACAGCTGGGCCCGACAGGTGGGTGGCCAACCTGTCATACACCCAAAGGCAGGTGCACTTAAGTCTGCGAGGGAGAGGATAATTAAACTTCTCGTTGATGTACAGGTTGACGCGATACATCAAAGCACTACACTCAATATATTTCAATAATTTGCAATTACCGATGTATTAATTACAATGCATGCATGCATGTTGTGACTCTCCTTTTGATACTTTCATGTGTTGATTTAATGCACCTTGAAGCAGTATAAATATGTGACGGTAAAGCTTGGTAATGCCCCGGCCCAAGCAAGAGATGGTTCTGCACGAGGAGGGCGAGATCATGCAGACGGAACAGGACCCGACGATGGAGCTCTCTAAGGTCTCGATGGACCTCACCGTGCTCCACTACCCCTTGTGCCTCCACCCCTTGACGCCTCCAGTGTATGAGGTTCGAATACACCTCGTCCGTTCGGCTGATTGAGCAAGGTGCATGTTTCTTGATTGATGCGATGTGCGATTGATTTCTGCAGTGCAAGGGAGGGCACCTGGCCTCTGCGGACTGCCGCGTCGAGCACCCCAGGAACCAGCGGCAGTGCCAGAAGTGCGAGCGCGGCGGTGGCTTCGACGTGCGTAACACGGCGGTGGATGTCGTCCTTTCGTCGGTGAGGGTGAGTGCCCACATGAAGGATGTGGGCTCTACGTCACTTACCACAAGCTCGCCGATCACCAGAGCGTGTGTCCGCTCGCGCCCAGCAAATGCCCCGTGCCCGTCTGCGGCTACGAAGGCCTGCCGCCGGCGCTCTACCACCACATCAGCACCGCGCATCCCATGCCCGTGCACAGGATCCAGTACGGCAAGGTGCTCCAGCTGCAAGTGCCACTGTCGGAGCCATGGCTCTTGCTGTTCGCGGAGGAGGACGGTCACGCGATTTTCTTCGTCGGTGGCATGATCGACATCAGCGCGCCTATCACCGTGTCGGTCGTCTGCATCAGAGCGGAGGCGTCCCCACTACCATACTACATGGCCAAGCTGTGGGAGAACGGCCCGCCGGGGGAGCCCAAAGGCACGACCGACACCGTCAAGGTAGAAATGGAGGTGACAAGCAGCAAGGATCCCGGCGACGTCGCCGTGCAGGAGCTGACCTTCTTCACAGTTCCGCCCGAGCTGCTGGCAGGGGCTAAGCTGGTGTCCCTCCACATTCAGATTGACAAGCTCACGTCCTAAATGTTTCTACAGTGCCTTCTATTTATCTTAGTAATATGCTAATATAGGGATTACCTCGGTCTACTTTAGCTTAAGAAATGGTGGGTTTTGGTGGCGCTGCAGCAATTACTTCGACATCAGATCAGTAATTTCCAACAGTCGAACTGATATTTTGTGTCTGTTGGATATAAAGTTCTTTTGGGTAAGAAGTACTACTTGTGATCAAAATGGATAAAAGGAGATGTATGTAGACGTATTTTAGTTCTAGATACGTCCCTTTTTATCCATTTTGATGACAAGCACTCCCTCCGTTCCACAATACATGCCTTCCATTTGTCAAAATATAGATGTATCTAGACATGTTTTAGTATATAGGTACATCCATTTTTGGACAAATGGAAGTCAAGTAGAGTAGTATTTTGGAACGAAGGGAGTATATGCTTGTTTGTTCACGAAGTGTTTCATACTTGTGAGAGTTGATGAGACACATCAAAGTAGTACTACTACTAGTAGTACTCCCTCCGACCCTAATTTCTCTACGCATAAGTCGAGGCGCAGATACCAAGCAGGGCCTGGTTGTGTTGGACAACTCACCGGACTGCACACCAGGCAGATGAAGCTCGTGTCGTGTTGCTGCCGTGTGCGGCCCGCACATTAACCAAAACCTCGCGCCTCCGGCTTAGCCCTGCGTCTTAAACTTCTCAATCTCAAGGCCAAGGAGCAACGTGAATCCTATGATAGAGTCAATCGGATGGTTGAGAACACTACAATTCGTAGCTACAAATGCGTGTGTGACTCCCAGATGCAGAGGTCGGGGGTCATCATCCTCCTTTTCGAGAAAAAAGAGATGCGTGTGTGAGAGGATGAGTGCGTGCGTGCACCTCTTCTCTTCCTGTATAACGTACTAAACTCAGAGTACAAGTTTTTGTGGGTGGCACGATGGTGCGTGCGAGAAGTCCTGAGAGATAGGTTTAATGCATCTGAAAAAAAGACTAGCCTATAGCTCGCTACGCGGCTATTCCTTTCAAACACCCCATTAACCGCAAGATATGTATACGACGGTGCCAGTTATTTCACGTACACAGCAGTAGAAAAAGAACTACCATGGCATATGCTACACCATGGCCGAGAACACGTGCCCATGTTGCGCCATCCGGGAATAGTGCCGCACTTCGAAACTAGAACCATCAATGAATTTTGAGCTTGCGTCTTGTCACATTCCAAATTACTACTACTACCATGCTATATTGAATTGCAAACTTGTTCACATCGATCACAAACTAAACGGTTTCCCACTTAGGAGTGTATTAATACTCAGTTATAAATACTACTATGCCAAGATGATTGCACATTCCTCCTCAACTCCTCGCCCACAAAAACAAACAAGTCATTCAACATCCTTCCCTTGCGTCTGCCGTGGCCACGTGAGTTCTGGGTCGAGAGATTACCACTAGGGAGAGGCGAGCATGGAAGCGGAAGCACGAGAGATGTCCCGCCTCACTGCAAAAGCAGCCGACATGTCCTGCCGCGCGGAAGTAGCAGCATAGAGGTCCTGCCGCGCCGCCGAAGCAGCACGGAGGTCCTGTCGCACTGTCGATGCAGCAGATTGGTCCGGCCGCGCCGTGGAAGCAGCAGAGATGTCCCACCACGCCACGAATGCAGCAGAGATGTCCCGCCGCGCCGCGGCGGCCTGGGAAAATGTCTCGCGGGCAGGTGACGACTCTTACAGGCACATGCGTGCGATCGTCCATAGCCAGATGGATCAGATCTCCGGCTGGGCGATGTTGCAGGACGACATGAAAGCCTCGTTTGAACAGGCTACCGGCGTCATCGGGCAACTAAGGGAGGGCAATGAGAGGCTCTGGGCCGAGAGCGACCTACTGAGAGCGAAGATCGTCCGAAGTGCAGACCAGCAGGAGGAGACCAATGCCTTGTTGAAGAGGACCGGCGTCATCATCAAGAAACTTATGGACGAGAATAACATGCTCCGCATCGAGCGCCAAAGGCTGGTGGAGGAATCCGTGGATGCTCTCAAGCAGCGTCTTGAGGACACGAAAGAGCTCATCGCCGCTCGCCGTGGAGACTAGTTCCCGCGGCCTGCAGCAACGCATCAAGAAAGTAGAGATCAGCGAGCCTGATCCTTGTCTTCCTTCTTCTTTTGCCCTTGTGTATTTCGGGCATAGCCGCATGTGGGTTTCTTAATTATCTTCCTAATTATGTAAGACAATTAGTCATCCTTATATATTCATCAGTCTTGCTATAAGTCGTAGTAGATGCTATATAGTTCCGTCGGATCTTACATCAAGATCCATGCTTTCAAAGTTTCTTTTTTCTCTCTAGTCGAGTGAGACATAGCCACGCGATTAAACAGAGGCTCGAGCGTCATTAATGGAGACCTTGGGACAGAGGTGGATGGTAGATGGAGTTCAAAGGGATCTCCTCCCGATAAGCATGCGCGGGGGTCTGATCGCACGCCTCTCGTACTCAAATAGCTACCCTGCACGGCGCCTCCTAGCTAATAAAAAAAGGGGACGCGTGGCGGCACATAAATGGTAGTAATAGGATGCCCACGGTTTCAATAATACTTGTGTTTCCGACTGTAACGTGATAACACTTGTTCCAAAATGACTTTGTTGATTGTTAATGTGTGCGCCTTTGCAAATCTGACTGCAAAATTACCACAACATGTTGGTGCCATGTCATGGCACCAAGCCAAGTTTCATTTATTTTCATGCGTGTTTTCGATTTACAGGAATTAAAAAACTAAGTTTCTCAATGTTTCCCGCACAGCCACGATGCCCAGAGTTTTGAATTTCATTCCCATTTCTTGCATGGAACCTAGAAATTTACCCGAGGACACACATGTGATTTTTCAACCAACTTTGGTGCACTGGAGCATGTGCTTGTATTTTAAATTTGAATTATGCACACTAAATGACCAGAAACTCAATTAATGTATGAAAAAGGCCAAACAAACCCGGAATAATTCCAAAATTTAATAGGACACTCATGTAGTTCTATGTTGCCTTTGTAAATAAACTCAACGGGGACAATGTATATCATTCGCACTCAAAGGTGGCACGTTCCCTTTCAGAACCACGAGCCTTCTTGAGAGAAGCTTCGGTTTGCAAGAAGCTTATACCAAAATTTGTTCCTATTCGGCCAATTTTTTTACCACAACATGGTAGTACCATGACATGACACCATGCCAAGTTTCATGATTTTCAGACGTGTTTTGGATTTACAAGAATTTTAAAAACCAAGTTTCTCAATGTTCTCGACCGAGCCATGATGCCCAGATGTTTGAATTTTATTCTCATTTCTTGCATGGGACCTAGAAATTCACCCGAGGACACATATGTGATTTTTCAACCAACTTTGGTGCACGAGAGCATGTGCTTGTAGTTCAAATTTGACTTATGCACATTAAATGACCAGAAACTCAATTAATGTATAAAAAAAGACAAACGAACCCGGAATAATTCGAAAATTTAACAGGGCACTCATGTTGTTCTATGTTGCCTTTGTAAAGAAACTCAAGGGGGGGGGCAGCGTATATCATTTCACACTCAAAGGTGGCATGTTCCCTCTTAGAACCATGAGCTTTCTTGAGAGAAGCTTCGGTTTGCAAGAAGCTTATGGGGCTATTTGGATGGCAGCCCCGAGCTGCCCTTCCAAAATTTTGGTCGTTGACCACAGGTTGGGCCAGTGTTTGGATCGCAGCCAAGTTTTTGGCTCACAACCAACTTTTTGGCCAGCCGTTGTGATTCCGTACTAGCGTGTGGGTGAGTTCCTGGTGGCTATTTCCTTCACCAAAATTTTGGCTTGTCGTCGTTTTGGTCGGGCTGGTGTGGGCATAATCCAAACAGCCCCTATACCCAAACTTGTTCCAAATCGGCCCAATTTTTTCCCACAGTATGTTAGTGCCACGACATGACACCGTGCCAAGTTTCATGATTTCTAGGCGAGTTTTGCATTTACATGAATTTAAAATCTAAGTTTCTCGATGTTCTCGGCCGAGTCACGACACCCAGATGTTTGAATTTCATTCTCATTTCTTCCATGGGACTTAGAAATTTAACCAAGGGCACACATGTGATTTTTCAACCAACTTTGGTGCACCGGAGCATGTGCCTGCAGTTCAAATTTGGATTATGCACATTAAAAGTCTAGAAACTCAATTAATGTATAAAAAGGCCAAACGAAGCCGAAATAATTCCAAAATTTAACAGGGCACTCATATAGTTCTATGTTGCCTCTATAAAGAAAATCAGGGGGGAGGGAGTGTATATCGTTTCGCACACAAAGGTGACACGTTCCCTCTCGGAACCACGAGGCTTGTTGAGAGAATCTCCGGTTTAGCAAGAATCTTATACCAAAACTTGTCCCAATTCAGACAAAAATTATACATATGAAAACAGGGTTTAGATTATTCTGAACATGGTCACCTAACGATATATTCGAATTCAACATAACGTGGATTCAAAAATTGAAATTCGAGATCCTGGCATTTGTAATCATATAAAAAGGGACATTACTCTTTCTTTTGGTGGGAATTGATTAGTTTTTTGTTGTTGTTGAGGAAGTGTGAATCGATTTGGTACTGTACAGGGTAATCTTGTTCTCCCGATTTTTTTCACATTTTTCTTGTAGTTTTTTCAGTGGCATCTATTGCAATATAGTAAAAGGGGACATGACTCTCTTGTGTCTTGTATGAATTGTTTTTTTACACGTTAAGTTTGTTCTGCCAAACAAGGAATCCGCACCTTGTTATCCTGAAATTTTCAAGCTCGAGTATCTTCTGTCTCACCTGCATTGAAACTCCTGCCTCTTCAACCCACGCCGCGCCTTGTTATCCCGCAATTTCGATGCGCGTGAAAACTCCCTCCTCATCTGAAATCGGTTCCGCGGCCCAGACACGCGAAATCTCCCTTCTACTCCCCAGCCGGAAATGAAGCTCCACGTCGCAGTGTCAAAACCGGTGGGGCTATGCTGGTAACTTACCCTACATTTCAGACAAGCGCGTCCCTAAGCTTGGCTCCCCCTCCCTTCCCCTTCGGTCCCCCCCATTCATACACCAAGGCCGCCAAAACCCGTGAAACCCCACGCTCCTCCGTCGGCCTCCCGACCGCTGCCCAGCTAGAGACTCTTCCCCGACTACGTCGTCCACCACAATAGCTCGTCGTCCCTCATCCACCGCATCAGATGAGAATCAGTCGTCAATCTCGTCGTCCCGCCGGATCAGCCGCCCCATCCTGCACCTCCAAGGAGCTAACCCGACGTTCGCCTCGTCTATCGCGCCACCTCAATCCCCATAGCGCCATCTTGACCTGCCCCACCGGAACCCCAGCACCCTCACCAACTCCTCCGATGAAGCCGAGGCCAACTCGACGCCACCAAGGAGGTTCTGCACTCACCGCTGCATTTTATCTTTTATTCGATCTCACGGGGCTGCCGGTGCTCGATACCGAGTAGCCATTGCGGGTCTCCAACGACGGCGCCGTCGCCGACCACATCATCCACGGCGACTATCCCCCATGTCGTTGCTTCCTCGGCAGCGACTTCCACACCGCAACTAGCTGCAGCTGCTCCGGCTCTCGCTCGCATTGCGGCTCTGTTCTTGTTGTCGGTCACGCTGCTGCACTGCTCTTGCTTTCGTTCATGCTGCTGCTCTACTCTTGCTCTCGCTTGCGCTGCTGCTGCTGCTGCACGACCTCCGGTAGCTACAGGAGTTGCTACTTTAGCACTCGCTCGTGGTGCTACTGCACGACTTGCTCTCTGCTAGTGCATTCCCTGCTCGAGTGTCTGCTGATTTAGATCACTGCTTCTCTTCTACTAGTGCTCGAACACGCTAAACATCTATTGCAATGCTCTGCTACTAGTTCAATCAGTTTCGACAGTAAAAATTAGTTTCGACTGTAAAGTTCAGTTTCTTCAGTTAAGTTCAGAGTGAACAGTACTTACAGCATCTATCAGAGCGGCCGTGGCGTGGCTGATGCGTTTTACATCTAGTACTTTTTGGTGATGTATTTTACATCATCTATTGCAGATGATATTAGAGTCCCACTTCAGATTAACGTTGTCTGTCTTGTCCTGCTTCAGCCTCACCGCGTACACCTCACTGGAGCTGCTCCAAGGACGGAATCGTCCATCACAGCGGATCAGTACCCTCAGTGCCGTTTCCAGAGGCCTCGGATCTTCTTCCCCGCCTCCGACAGTCACACCAGGATCACCATCCTCCACGTCCAACCTAATGATGCTGAGGTCCACAAGGCTATGCCAAAGAGGTTGTACACTCGTTGCATCACTTTGTTACTCTGCATTCATGTTGATCCCTCAGGGACCATTTGCTATGGAACTACTATTTGTGCATTTGGTTTGAAGGAGTGGAGCAAAGCAAAAGTGGAGGATTTTTTTCCTTTGGTGTCTCTTTCGAAGAAAAAATGTCGGAATTTTAATATTTACTTGGATGTCCTTTTCAAATTAATATGCATGAAGAACAGAACTAATTGCACTACTGGCATAATAAGGTTCTTATTTTTTTTCATTTTCACGTGGTTTGACTTTAATTTGACCACGTTTCTCCATTCCTGCGTTCTTCCAATTCATGTGAACCAAACACCCAGGTTGACTGAAATCCTATGTTTCCAAATGCTCTGTTTTGCACGTGCAATCCTATCCTATTCTTGTGTTTTCCCTGTCCCTGCGTTTATAGAATCCTCCAATTCTAAGGAGCCCTTACAGATTTACTTCATTTTCAGATAGGCGTCAAAGAAAACTTTGTGTGTTATGTCCTACTCCTGCCGTGCCGTCATCCACCCCACATGAGGTGCACCATCGACAGAAGCGTTCACTTTAGCAGAGACCCCCCTGCAGACTTTCTTTTGCCACCTCAGATCATCTTCCCCGTTGCCGGAAGCCACGCCAACTGCATTACCATCATCAACTGAGAAGATGAACCGGAGGACTACACAGTTCCAGAAGAGATGTCGCTGTCTTTCGTGTTTGCTTGCGTTATACATCGGTTATTATTACCTGCTACTTTATCGTTCAAACTTGAGTTTTAAAATGCCCGTGAGTCTCATATCGAGCCAGCAACGAATAGTATCTATCTACTATCTGGTTCATCTGAGGTCTTCTATGTGATTCATGTTGGGTGGGCAACAAACAATAGATGATCCATCGTCTATCTTTTTAAACTGAAGCTATAATGTACCTGCTATCATTAGTTTTGAATCCGTCCACTCGTTTGCTACCATCAGTCTAGATTTTTGCATGCACCCCTTAGGCCTTACAAAATCTAACTATTTTGTTTATTATGCATGTCAGATATTGTACACAATCGTACTGAACATGTAGAGAAAAAGCGAAGACTGTTGCGTGGGAATATAATGTCATGCAGACGCCGCTCCATGGTGGGAGAAGTGGGCCCTCCCCCTCCTGCATTTCTAGATTGTATTCTAGGGGAAGATAACTATTCAGATGGGGATTCAGAAGGAGACGCCACGCCTGTTTACCACCTGAGGTGTTTGCTCTAACCCGACATGCTGATGTTGGTCATATCATGCATATGGCGCCTCGCATTGCTTACATTATACATCTTATATGTCATCAGCTTAGTTTAGATTTGCTTTGTGTGAATGCCACCTGTTTGGTTTCTATATCATACTTCCACCATTCCTAAATATTTGTCTTTTTAGAGATTTCAACAAGTGACTACATACAGAACAAAATGAGTGAATCTACACTCTAAAATATGTCTATATACATCCGTATGTGGTAGTCCATTTGAAATCTCTAAAAAGACAAATATTTAGGAATGGAGGGAGTATGTGGGAATTATGCAATGCCATCTTCTTTAGCCAGGCATCATATACGTGAATCATGCAATGCCATCCTGTTTAGCCAGTCATCGTATATGTGAATTGTATCATGCCATATTTTTTTCCATAATGTATTCCATTTGCCAACAATGTTTATACATTCATCTACTCTTCTTATGCATCAGCTGAGGGAGTCCTGGACTAGGGGGTGTCCGGACAGCCGGACTATCATCGTCCGCCGGACTCCAAGAGTAGGAAGATGCAAGATTGAAGACTCCGTCCCGTGTCCGGATGGGACTTTCCTTGGCGTGGAAGGAAAGCTTGGCGATACGGATATGTACATCTCCTACCATTGTAACCGACTCTGTGTAACCCTAGCCCTCTTCGGTGTCTATATAAACCGGAGGACTTTAGTCCGTAGGACACAACATACATTACAACAATCATACCATAGGCTAGCTTTAGGGTTTCGCCTCCTTGATCTCGTGGTAGATCCACTCTTGTACTACCCATATCATCAATATTAATCAAGCAGGACGAGGGTTTTACCTCCATCAAGAGGGCCCGAACACAGGTAAAACATCATGTCCCTTGTCTCTGTTACCATCCTCCTAGACGCACAGATTCGGGACCCCCTACGATATCCGCGGTTTGACACCGACATTGGTGCTTTCATTGAGAGTTCCTCTGTTTCGTCACCGAATAGGCTCGATGGCTTCTTCAATCAACAACCTTGCCCAGTGGTGAGACTTTTCTCCCGGACAGATCTTCAGATTCGGCGGCCGCATCGGGCTAATTCACTTGGCCATCTAGAGCAGATTGAAAGCTACGCTACCGTCGCCAGTCGATTCGAAGCCTAAACTTCACGGCCGACATCCGCGGGGACTTGATCTTCGACGGGCTCGAGCCACAGCCAAGCGCGCCGCACTGTTACGATGGGCATGATCTAGCTCTGCCGCCGAACAGTGCCTTGGTGGCCGCACAAGAATCCGCTCCGTCCCTTAGTCCGGAGCCGATCGCCCAGATCGAGGATCGGTGGTTGGACACCGCCTCGGGGGCTGCAACTTCTACGACGATGGAGCCGAACACTAACCTTATCCCTCGCAAAGCTCGTGACTCCGAGGTGCCGGACTCCTTGCCGGACTCCGGACCTCCCACGCCCCTGCCAATTGAATCTGATTGGGCGCCGGTTATGGAATTCACCGCCGTGGACATCTTCCAACACTTGCCCTTTGGCGACATCCTAAATTCGCTAAAGCATCTCTCGCTATCCGGAGGGTCCTGGCCGGATTATGGCCAGGATGGTTGGGATACGGATGACGAAGAAATTCAGAGCCCACCCACCACCCACTTTGTAGCCACTGTCGACGATCTAACCGACATGCTAGACTACGACTCCGAAGACATCAACGCTATGGACGACGATGTCAAGACAACAGGAACCAGCGCCTACTGGGCACCTGGAAGACCACCCATCATACGACATATACATGGTGGACACCCCAAAAGATGGGGACGGCGAAGAAGCAGCAGAGGCAAATTCCTTAAAGAAACAGCCCAAGCGCCGGCGTCAGCGGCGCCGCTCTAAATCCCTCCACAGAAAGAATGGAGATTCCGGCACAGGAGATAATAATACCCTAGAGAGTGCCGAAGACAATCCCCTCCAGCAAGACTCAGCGCAGGAGGATGCAGAAGCAAGCCCTCATGAGAGGGCGGCAGACGAAGAGGTCGAGGACTATAACTATATACCTCCCTCCGAAGACGAGGCAAGCCTCAACGACGACGAATTTGTCGTGCCCGAGGATCCCGTCGAACAAGAGCGTTTTAAACGCAGGCTTATCGCCACGGCAAATAGCCTAAAGAAAAAGCAGCAGCAGCTTCAAGCTGACCAGGACCTGCTGGCCGATCGATGGACCGAAGTCCTCGCGGCCGAAGAGTATAAACTCGAACGCCCCTCCAAAAGCTACCCAAGACGCAAGTTGCTCCCCCGATTAGAGGAGGAAGTATACATACCTTCATCACTAGCGCACGATACGGCTTACCGACCACCCCGTGGTTTCGACAGAGAGGCATCCAGGCCCTCCACCAAGACTGTACCACGGCATCGCTCAAAAAGTACGAAGCCAAGAGGGAACGCGCCGGACATGCGAGACGTATTGGAGGACAAAGCAAGGCAATCCAGATCCATCTACGGATCACGTGGGCGCCCCACGACCCACAACGAATACCGTCGCGCCGGATACAATAACCCCGGCCGGGCCGAACACAGCAGACAGCGCTCTCTCGAGCTACGTCGTGATATTGCTCAATATAGAGGCGCCGCACACACGCTATGCTTCACCGACGAAGTAATGGATCATCAAATCCCTGAAGGGTTCAAACCTGTAAATATCGAATCCTACGACGGCACAACAGACCCTGCGGTTTGGATCAAAGATTATCTCCTTCACATCCATATGGCCCGCGGCGACGATCTCCATGCCATCAAGTATCTCCCACTCAAGCTTAAAGGACCAGCTCGGCATTGGCTTAACATCTTGCCCGCAGAGTCAATTGGGTGTTGGGAAGACCTGGAAGCCGCATTCCTCGACAACTTCCGAGAACGCGTACAATGCGGCCACCAGACGCCGATGACCTAAGCCACATAATTCAGCAGCAGACGAATCGGCTAGACAATTACAGACACGGTTCTTGACAAAGAAAAACCAAATAAATCGACTATCCGGATGCGAGGCCCTCGCAGCCTTCAAACATAACATCCGCGATGAGTGGCTAGCCCGCACGGGACGGGAAAAGCCGAAATCCATGGCAGCCCTCACATCATTAATGACCGCTTTTGCACGGAGAGGATAGCTGGCTAGCTCGCAGCAACAACCTCAATAAAAATTCTGGCAGTCCGGATACTAAGGACCACAATGGCAGGTCGCGTCGAAGCAAAAATAAACGCCGCATTAACGGCGACGACAAGGAGGATACAGCAGTCAACGCCAGATTCCGGGGCTCTAAACCCGGTCAGCGGAAGAAGCCATTCAAAAGAACCACTCCGGGTCCGTCCAATTTGGACCGAATACTCGACCGCTTATGCCAGATACATGGCACCCCTGAAAAGCCAGCTAATCACACCAACAGAGATTGCTGGGTGTTCAAGCAGGCAGACAAGTTAATTGCCGAAAATAACAACTAGGGGCTAAACAGCAACGACGAGGAAGAGACCCGACCGCCGAACAATAGAGGACAGAACGGTTTCCCCCCACAAGTGCCGACGGTGAACATGATTTACGCAACCCATATACCCAAGAGGGAGCGGAAGCGTGCACTAAGGGACGTATACGCGATGGAGCCAGTCTCCCCGAAGTTCAATCCATGGTCCTCTTGTCCGATCACTTTCGATCGAAGAAACCATCCGACCAGCATCCGCCATGGCGGATTTGCCGCATTGGTTTTAGACCCAATCGTCGATGGATTTCACCTCACGGGAGTCCTGATGGACGGCGGCAGTAGCCTGAACCTGCTTTATTAGGATACAGTGCGCAAGATGGGCATAGACCCCTCAAGGATTAAACCTACAAAGACAACCTTTAAAGGCGTCATACCAGGTGTGGAGGCCAATTGTACATGCTCAGTCACACTGGAAGTGGTCTTCGGATCCCCGGATAATTTCCGGAGCAAGGAGTTAATCTTCGACATAGTCCCATTTCAGAAGCGGCTAACACGCTCGCTTTCGGACGAACGCGTTTGCAAAGTTCAACGCGGTGCTGCATTATGCATACCTCAAGCTCAAGATGCCAGGCCCTCGTGGAGTCATCACGGTCAACGGAAATATGGACCGCTCCCTCCGAACGGAGGAACATACAGCGGCTCTCGCAGCAGAAGTACAAAGCAGCCTTTTAAGGCAATTTTCGAGTCCGGCCGTTAAACGGCCGGATACAGCCAAACGCGCCCAAAGCAACACCAACCAAGACCACCTGGCACGATCCGAGCACGCGTAGCAACGCGGCACTAACCCCCGCCCTCGCATGATTCAAAGAACAACCCCCCGCGTACATCATTATGCTTTGGAGATACCATGGGCGTAGGGGAAGGGGCACGACCACAATAGACCCAGAGTGCGGCTCGACCACACCAGGGGCTCGCAAGTGTGTCACTCTTTCTTATTATTATTTTCCTTCCTTGTATACACAGGACTCCGTTAGCCAGAGGCCCTGTCCGGCGGTGAACCTGCCGAACTCCTGATGCAACAGCCGGGGAAGAAAGAATGCGGCGACGAACACTTAAATTTGATTATATACACCAAGTCCGCAGCCCATCCCTGGAGGGGGACATATTTAACTAGTCCAAAACCCTTGCTTACCGCACTATTTGTATCAGTCTGCACTCATAGCAGACTTCCTTTAATAAATGATGCAGCACCTTTTTGCCTGTTATTACATACATATGTTCATTACATGACATCCTGCACCCGTATATTTTGATACGGCCTAATACACGAGGGGCTTACGTGCCCCACATTATGGTGTGATAAGTCCGAACACTTTCACAAGTGCGGCACCCCGAACTTATAGCATTATATGAATCAGCTCCGAATCATGTCTTGGGTCAATAGTTGGGTTTGCCCGGCTCCCACGTTTTGGTGCCTTACGTTCCGTTCCGTCGGCTAAGGTGGCACTGGGAGAACCACTGTGATTGCGCCCCGGTTGAGCTGGGCGAGCGCCTCAGTGGAGAAAGCTAAAACTGACCAACATGATAAGGCGAGAGACTGGTCGCTGTTCGAGAGGTCTTTTCGGGTCCTTAAAGACTCACGCCGCTTCGAGCGAAGTTCCGGATAATGTCCGACGAAGGCGTGGATAGCTCCCCGAATTCGGTCTTCCGAATACTAGGGGCTTCGCCGAAATTTAAAATTATAGAATTCTATGGCTAAGTGAGAGTGTTCAAGCATTATAAGTCCGGTCGCCTTGTTCGTTGTGTTGAGCGCCTCCCTAGATGGACCCAAAAATGGGAACAAGAGTGCTCAAGTTATCCCGAACACCCCAGCACTTGCGGCTCGGGGGCTGAAGCCAACGACTTGCCATCTCTCAGATTTTATAAACGGCCGCACAGAATGTAATATTTTAAATTAAACAAGCGTTGCTTAAAGCGCACATGAACAATGTTTTTAGCGCATAGGATAATACACAGCGAGTTCACTCAAACATTACATCTCTAGGGCATTCATCCGCAATGTCGCGGGCTCCCATCAGGACAGTTTTATAATACATTTCGGGTGTACGATACTCCTTGCCCGGTGGCGGCGGGTCAAGAAAAGCCTCTCGCATCCAGCCTGCCCCAGCACCTTTGTGCGGGCAAGGGCCCGACGAGCACCTTCAATACAAAGCGGAGCGCTTGATGACCTCCACCGAGGACACGATCCACCAGCCGCCGACGAGGTCAAGTAGCTACAGGCATGGCCTGTCCAGGCCTGACCGGACTATAAGGCCCTTCATGGCCTCCTCGGCTACCTTTAGGAGTTCGACCAGCTGCTTCACTGGTCGCTTGGGGCACGGATGGCGGCCTCGGCGTCTTGAGACCGAAGACCTTCTCCGTTGAGCTCCCTCCTCGCCAAGGTAGAATCTTGCGCATCGGACACACTACGCAGCAGATCTGCAAACGCCCCTGGAGAGCTCCGAATGCGGGTAAGTATCAGGTAGTTTACATTAACATGCTTGCTTTGCATGAAAAATGCCTTACCCTCCGCTATCTTCTTCACATCTTCAACCTCCTGAAGGGCCTTACGGGCCTCGGCCTTGGCGGACTTGGCACTTTCGAGAGCCGAGGCAAGCTTGGACTCTCGAGTCTTGGAGTCACGCTCCAAGCTCTCATGCTTCTCCATGAGAGCCTGGAGCTCTTGCCGCGATACGCCACTGTGCCTCCTGCTTTTCTCGCTCTGCCCGTTCCGCGGCCGCACTGCGTTCGGCCGCGGACACAGCCTCCTTCAGGGCTGCCACCTCATTTGTGGCCCCTGCAATACCAATATTATCCTCGTTAATTTTATTTGCGACCAAAATCCTTTTCTGTAAGGTAACAATTCAAAGTGGTGCTACTCACCTTCTTTGTCCTCGAGCTGCCTCTTGGCATGGCCGAGCTCTCGCTCGGACCGCTCGAGATCTTGCTTTAATGTACCAACCTCCGATCGGTCTGGCAGAGGTCAAGAAAGACAGCCTACAAACCCATATCGACATAATTTATTAGCAACTGCGAATATCTTTTAGATCCTCGGTCCGGCTTTTCTTCCAACACCGAACCGAGCATCAGGGGCTACTGTCTATGCGGTATTACATTACACAATTTTAACTTCTTACCTCAAATCCTGTTAAAAGGCTACTGCAGGCTTCGGTCAGGCCGCTCTTGGCGAGCTGGACCTTCTGAATCACCGCACTCATAACAGTGCGGTGTTCTTCCTCGATGGAAGCGCCTTTGAGCGCCTCCAGCAAGTTGTCCGGCGCCTCCGGTTGGACGGAGGCCGCCAGCGTCATGGTCTTGCCCTTCTTTCGAAGGGGCCGCCTGCCGGACTCTGGAACCACTGCAGGTTCAGACGTTGAGTCCGGCGCAAAGTCCGGGAGGCTGCCTTGCGGCGCCTCTGGAGCCTCCTCCTGATGGGTCCCTTTCTGGGATCCCACTTCAGCGTCCTCATCGGCGCGGGGGGTAGAGGCATTCGGAAGTGAATCCACATCCAACGGGGCCAATGACCCGCTCGATGAAGCGGGGAGATCATCATCGGCCGGACTGCGGGCAGTATGCGGCATTAGTAGGACACTATGTGACACGAAAGAAATTGCATATCAGGGATCCGGATACTTACGATCTCGCCGGAGGCCTGGCCTTTGAAGGCCACTCCTCGTCGCCAACATCGGTGTTGGCGGAGCTATCCGGGGGAATAGTTCTCCCTCTCTTGGACCCTTCGGCCTCCCCTGTTGGGGAAGCGTTCCTCTTCCTCTCTCCCCCCTCTGGGAGAGAGTCTTCTTCCTCCTCCTCATCTTCGGGGGAGGAGTCCGCCTCGTCGTCGGATGCCTGATTACGGGAACTCTTTCGAGTGCCCGTGGCCACCTTCTTGGCCTTCTTCTCCGGCACCACGTGCGGTGCCGGAACCAGCAGCCCCACTAGACGGGCATCCACTAGGTCTTCTGGCATGGGAGCCGGGCAGATGAGCTGCTCGGCCTTCTTCATCCATTCCTGTCAAAGGAAAAGGGAAATTGAAACCCTCTTAGAATCAATCTATTTACAACAAGTGTCCCGTAAAGGGGTAGAATCACTTACCTCGTCAGCCGGATGCTGCGAGTGAAATCCGCGATCTTCCGTTGCGGATGCGGGGGCTTTGGCGCCCTTAAACAGCACCCTCCAGGCGCCTTCGTACGTCGTGTCAAAGAGCCCGCTTAGCGCCTGGTGTTGTTCCGGATCGAACTCCCACAGATTGAATGCCCGTTCTTGGCATGGGAGGATCCGGCGGACGAGCATGACTTGGACCACGTCAACGAGCCTGAGCTTCTTGTTCACCAGCTTCTGGATACAGGCTCGGAGTCTCGTCAGCTCCTTCGGATTGCCCCACAGCAAGCCCTTCTCTTTCCAGGAGGTGATCTGCGTAGGGATACCAGATCTAAACTCGGGGGCCGCCGCCCACGTAGGGTCACGAGGCTCGGTGATATAGAACCACCCCGATTGCCACCCCTTGACGGAGTCCACGAAGGCCCCTTCGAACCAGAGGATGTTGGGCATCTTGCCCAACATGGCGCCTCCGCACTCCGCCTGCGTGCCCTTCACTACCTTCGGCTTGACGTTGAAGGTTTTGAGCCACAAGCCGAAGTGGGGCCGGATGCAGAGGAGGGCCTCGCACACGACGATAAACGCCGAGATGTTGAGGATGAAGTTCGGCGCCAGATCGTGGAAATCTAGGCCGTAGTAGAACATGAGCCCCCGGACAAAGGGGTGAAGTGGAAAGCCCAGTCCGCGGAGGAAATGGGGAAGGAAAATGACCCTATCATGGGGCCCGGGGGTAGGGATGAGCTGCCCCTCGTCGGGCAGCCGGTGCGCGATATCGCCAGAAAGGTATCCGGCGCTGCGCAGCTTGGTGATGTGCTCCTCCTTAACGGTGGAAGCCAACCATTTGCCTCCCCTCCGGACATGGTCGGGGAAGGTTAAGACGAGATGCGCAAGCTTGGGCGTTGGAGCTTGAGTACGCGGAGGCGGATAAGCAAAGGAGGAAGAAGGCGTGGGTGAAAAGGTGAATCCTTATCCCTTATATATAGGTGGGCGAAGACTATGCGCCCCCCACCAGCCTGGTAAAACTTGCTTATCTCCCAAGCGCCACCATCAATGGCGCGGTTGGGTTACCCACGTCCGTATTAATGAGAATCCCGGAATAAGGGGAACACGATCTCTACTTTGACAAGACGTGCCAAGGAAACCGCTTCGCTAAACGTGCTGAGGTGGTATAATAAAAAAGAATTCAAGTAAAGGCTTGGTAGCGGTGTGATGTCATGCCGCAAAATACGTTAGCAGATTGGACTTGTGTACATTTTATTCTCTCTACGGTGGAATGTGGAATTTATTTTGCAGAGCCGGACACTATCCTGGTGTGCA
Organism: Aegilops speltoides; assembly: GCA_021437245.1. Taxonomy (NCBI): domain Eukaryota; kingdom Viridiplantae; phylum Streptophyta; class Magnoliopsida; order Poales; family Poaceae; genus Aegilops; species Aegilops speltoides. The sequence continues at coordinate 19,470,188 of CM038145.1, read as the reverse complement.
TGATCTTCTCTGGATTATTCAAAGGAGGAACCCGCCTTGCAATGCCGAACATTATGCGCGCCGTACTTATCGTCATTGAAGCCTGGTTCAGGGGCTACTGAGGGAGTCCTGGACTAGGGGGTGTCCGGACAGCCGGACTATCATCGTCCGCCGGACTCCAAGACTACGAAGATGCAAGATTGAAGACTCCGTCCCGTGTCCGGATGGGACTTTCCTTGGCGTGGAAGGCAAGCTTGGCGATACGGATATGTAGATCTCCTACCATTGTAACCGACTCTGTGTAACCCTAGCCCTCTCTGGTGTCTATATAAACCGGAGGGCTTTAGTCCGTAGGACACAACATACATTACAACAATCATACCATAGGCTAGCTTTAGGGTTTCCCCTCCTTGATCTCGTGGTAGATCCACTCTTGTGCTACCCATATCATCAATATTAATCAAGCAGGACGTAGGGTTTTACCTCCATCAAGAGGGCCCGAACCTGGGTAAAACATCGTGTCCCTTGTATCCTATTACCATCTGCCTAGACGCACAGCTCGGGACCCCCTACCCGAGATCCGCCGGTTTTGACACTGACATCAGCCATTTGAGTCGCTCATGGGAAAATCTGGAGCGAAAACAAGGTCTTCTGAGCAGTCAGTGCTACCTGTCGATGCAGATTTCTTGCTGGTTACAGATAGATCCTCAAAGGAGGATTAAGAGACAGATGAGCAGTCGTATTCCCTCCCCCCTGAGGTGCATGCTCTAACTTGGCTGGGTTATATTTCTCATATCATGCATATGGTGTCTTGCATTGCCATGCCATCTGCTTAGATTAGACATGCTTTGTGTGAATGCCTCCTGTTAAGTTATCCATCATATATCTGAAACTGTGTCATGCTATCCTGTTTAGTTAGGCATCATATATGTGAAATTGTGTCATGTTGTCCTGTTTGGTTAGACAACATATATGTGAATTACCACATCTGTCGATCATACAATGCCTGTAAGTTCAATTTCTTTTCTTGTTTATCAGCCATTTGAATTGGAGGGGGTGATGGCAGTATCTAAGGGAGCGAAAACCCGTTCTTCACAAAAGATAGTGCTAACCGTCAATGTTGATAGAACCATGGTTGTACTGGCCCACAAACTAGCCCCACCACTCATAATCGAGACTCTTCCAGATTGCACACTTACACCGTTGGGCAGAGAACCAGCTACAACCCATCTAACCGCAATCCCAGCGGATAGTAACCCATTTCTACTTGACAAAGCACCATGTCCACCACAGAGTACCCCACACGAGCAGTTTGTAAAGCTACTGCAGTGCCCAAAGCACGAAGGCCACCACAGCTAACCCAAACTCCACGTTTAAAGCAGAAGAGCAACTGTTCTTAGGTCAGATTTCGTAGCTATGGTCCATACTCCTTTTTGTTGCATCACTGTACCAACTACTTCCGAATTTGAAGGATCTAATTGAAACTCCAATGGCACAATAGGTATGTTTTAAACCTATTTCTTTAACTGGATTGCTGTTCTAACTTCTTGCTCTATGTTGATTTCAGTTTAAGTTGTATAAACAGTTATGTTCTCATGTGATGCACATTATAAGTGTTGCTAATGATGTGTAGTTTCTCACACTTATATTCTATCTATGCTGTTGTGTCTTAAAAATATATGAGTTGAACTGTGTCTCTATCTTGATTAGGCAACATAACCTAGAATGATATGGACAATACAGTGACCATAGTACATTGATATATGTTTGTTTCATGTTGTTATCCTATCCACCTTACTACTGAACCGGTTTACCAAAATGAGTTTCATATACTGCAAGCTAAACCTGTGATGTGTCTGCTTGTTTCTCTTGTAGTGTGCAAACAGAATATTGGAGAAGGGCACCCCACTATGCAATGGTAGAGAAAGTAATGCAGATAAGGTTCAAGATAGTGAGACAACCCTGTTCGTCTCCAAGAATGGTGATAAAAACGATCTTGTAGATAGTGAGAAAACCCCACAGTCCTGTGTTGATGTAGTGTTCGAATTCTTGGCTAATCGCTGGCACAAGCTCTTGAACTCATTGCCTCAATCACTTCGGCTTCTTCATCTCAGCTACAAGTGAAAGGCATCGATTAATTGTCTTTGCGGCAAGAAGCCGAAGGACTGAGAAAGTCCCTGCAGAATTCAGATGTGTACTTTCTTGTGCAACAGCAAGCGCTGGAGGATTTAAGCGCCAAACAAGAGAAAGTTAATAAGCTTGCTAAGCATTTTACTAGCATTATGGGTACCCAATATATTGTTTCTTGAGCTCTTCTGAAGTGGTTTCAGTTCTGGACTTGTTTTGTTGCGGCGTTTATATGCTGCTTTGTTCCCTAAATTGGCACTGGTGGCAAACTTTGATGCCCAGTGGATGTAATATGTGTAATAGCCGTGATAGCCTAGCGTAAGTTGCTTGCTTATTTATTTCCTTGTTGTATTGTTTATTTGTTTGCTTGTAGTTAGTGCAGTTCTTTTTCCACGGTTTGCTAGTGGCCGCAATAACCTAGTTTTTTTAAAACTAGGCCACAATAACCATGGGCTACATATTTACTGTAGTGACACTGGGCCTCCTACCGGCCGTAGAAACAATGGGCCTTCTATGGGCCGTAGACACAATGGGCCTTCTACGGGCCGCATCATCAATGGGCCTTATATGGGTCGTATGATCGATCGGCCAAACATGGGCCAATAATAGACCGCATTATAGCCGTAAACGGGCTAGAGTTGGATTCGTCCGTTCATGGGCCGACCATAACGGGCCGTCATTAATAGGCCATATTTGATGACGCTATGAAAACGGCCAACATATTAATGCGCCGACTATAACAACGGGCTGAATTTGGCCCACAAGCAGAAAATGACAGTAATAGGCCGTAAGTAACCGAATGCTGGAAATGAGCCCAAGAATAAATGGGCCCTAAGAAGGCCGAAAGATAACATGGGCTGGAAACGGCCCAATGGAATAATGGGCCATTAATGGGTATAAAGTGATACACTGTTCATTACGGGCCAGTTTCAGCATGGGCCATTAATGGGCCAAGAGTTACAAAGGGCCTCATATGGGTCGAAAGACGTCATGGGCCATACATGGGCCGGAAGTTAAAACGGGTTGGAATCATATTGGACGGCCCAGCTGACGCTACTGGGCCTAATTCGGATAGGCTGTTGTCGATGTCAAAACCGGCGGATCTTGGGTAGGGGGTCCCGAACTGTGCGTCTAAGGCTAATGGTAACAGGAGGTGGGGGACACAATGTTTACCCATGTTCGGGCCCTCTCTATGGAGGTAATACCCTACTTCCTGCTTGATTGATCTTGATGATATGAGTATTACAAGAGTTGATCTACCACGAGATCGTAGAGGCTAAACCCTAGAAGCTAGCCTATGATTATGATTGTTCTTGTCCTACGGACTAAACCCTCCGGTTTATATAGACACGGAGGGGGCTAGGGTTACACAGAGTCGGTTATAGAGAAGCTAATCTACATATCTGAATTGCCAAGCTTGCCTTCCATGCAAAGGAGAGTCCCACCCGGACACGGGACGAAGTCTTCAATCTTGTATCTTCATAGTCCAACAGTCCGGCATAAGCATATAGTCCGGCTGTCCGAGGACCCCCTAATACTGGACTCCCTCAGTAGCCCCTGAACCAAGCTTCAATGACAATGAGTCCGGAGCGCAGATTGTCTTCGGCATTGCAAGGCGGGTTCCTTCTCCAAATACTCCAAAGAAGATCTTGAACACAAGAATGGTGTTCGGCTCTGAAAAACAAATTCCACATACCACCGTAGAGAGCACAATATTCCACAAATTTAATCTGCTGGCAACTTTTTCTTAGCGTGACATCACGCCGTGGCCCGGTCCTTATTCAAACCATTTTTCCAACCTGCTACTGCACATTTTGCGAAGCAGTTTTATTGGCATGTCTTGTCGAAGCAGAGATCGTGTCCCCTTATCACGGGAATCTCATCAATACGGGCATGGGTAACCCAACCGCGCCATTAATCACGGCGCTTGGGGGATAAGCGAGTTTCCAGGGCAAGTGGGGAGGCGCAGGATCCCTGCCGCCTTTATAAGGAGATAAGGACTCCCCTTTTTCACCCACGCCTTCTTCTTCCTCTACTCATCCATCCTCTCTCGCTTGAGCTCCAACGCCCAAGCATTCACCTTCTCCGCCCGCAAAGGCCCTCCAAAAATGTCCGGATCTGGAGCGGGAGGCAAGTGGATGGCCTCTACCGTCCGGGAGAAGGATATCAAGAAACTTCGGGAGGCCGGGTATCTGGCCAAGAAGATCAGCCATTGTCTCCCGACGGTGGGACAGATCGTCCCTACTCCTGAACCACACGACAGGGTTGTATTCCTCCCTCACTTTGTCTGCAGGCTAGGGTTTCCCCTCCACCCATTCGTTCGCGGCATTATGTATTACTATGGGATCGATTTTCATGATCTATCCCCCAATTCCTTCCTCAACATCTCGACATTCATCGTCGTGTCTGAGGCCTTTCTCCGCATCCCCCCACACTCCGGCTTGTGGCTGAAGATTTTCAATGTGAAGCCCAAGGTGGTGAGCGGCGAGAACGCTGAGTGCGGAGGAGCCATGGTGAGCAAGATGCCCAACGTCACATGGCCGTCAGGTACTTTCAATGATTCCGTCAAGGGATGGCAACAATAGTTTCTACGTCACTGAGCCACGCGGCACAAAATGGGCCGCAGCTCCCGAATTCCGATCCGGAGCTCCACTGCGGCTTACGTCCTGGCCCAGGAAAGGCCTGAACTGGTCTTCGCCTGATGAGTTATCAGTGCTCCAGACGCGCGTCAAGGGTATGGAGGACAAGAATATCAAACTTGTCAACGTAGTCCAAGTGATGTTAGTTCGCCGGATTCTCCCTTGCCAACACAGAGCTTGCAATTTACGGGAATACGACCCGGTCAAGCACCAGAGCCTGCTAGGATTCTTCGACTCATTGCACGAAGACATCTGGAAAGTGCATTTTAAGTCCGGCAAATCATGGCCGAACCCAGCCGAGGACCGTGGGTATCAACTGTCCCGACCTGCGAGTTCGATAAGTTTCCGTATGTTGGCAAGTCACATGCTTTATCTGTATAATCCAAGGGAAACAGTCAGTGTATTTTTCTGCAACTCTCCTAGGGCTGGACGAAGAAGGCAGGGTGGATCTACTGCCCGGCCCCGCTACCAGAAGAACCAGCCGGCCCACTTCTGAAGAAGATGCTGGTCCCGGCGCCTTACAAGGCTCCAAAGAAGAAAACCGAGAAAGAGGTTAAAGAGACCAGGGGCGCCCGTCGTCGTCGAGGAACTTCGGCCACAATATCTGAAGACTCCAAGACCCGCTCTTCCTCCAAGGAGGACGAGGAAGGGGAGGAAAGACAATCTTCCCAGCGAGGGGAAGAAAGAAAAGGACGGCCTCCAGACACTTGGAGGCTGAGTCGCCTAAGAAGGGAAAAACTCCCCTTCCGGAGGAATCCGCCACCGCCACCGACAGCAGCCCGGAGTGGGATCCCAGGATCCAGCCCCTGGTGAAATCGTGAGTATATAAAATCTGGACACGTTTGCGCATCTAGACTCACTATTGTACGATGTTTAATCATTGAGCCACACTTTTTTGCAGTCTGGCGAGGTCCCGCGTCGAACAATCCTCATCGGAGGATTTACTGGGTTCGGATGCTATGGACAGCGGGACACCCCCGAAGGCCCCCTCCCCAAAACACGTGAACGACACCGAGGCATCGTCCCAGAGGGACCCAGGCAAAGGAGGGGGTGAAAAGACCGTCAAGGCGGCGCCAGGGGGTCAAACTTTGGTGGCCGGACACACGGGAGAAAAGGCTCCCATGGACACCGATGGCGGGGGCTATCTCGAATTCGGTCCCCAGCCGGACACAATTCCGGAGACCGATACGGCTCCAGAATCAGGCAGGCAGCCTCCCTCGATAGGAGGGCGTGCGCCTGTTCCACCGGCAACCTCTGCCCAACCAGAGGTGCCGGATACCTTATCAGCAGCGCTGAACAGCGCCTCCATCATTGAAGAACACCGTGCCCTCATGGGTGCGGTGATTGAGAAGATTCAGTCCGTTGAGAGCGGGCTGAATGAAGCCTGCATCAGCCTCATAACGGTCTTCTCATAACGGGCTTTGAGGTTTCAAAGAGTGTTATAGTATAGGTAGTAGCCCCTGATACACTGTTCGGTGTTCGAAGGAAAGAACCGGACAGAGGATCAAATACATGTTCGCAGGAGACTCACCTTGTGGCACCTCTCCCTCTTTTTTTAAGCAGGCATCTATAGCAACCGCCGCCTCTCATACTGCGGACGTCTCCGGACTGAAGCAAAGTCTGGAGCGGGCCGAACAAGAACTTGGCCAATTGAAAAAGCAGTTGGAGGATAACCAAGGTATGCAAAAACCTTGTTCGCGTTCAGCGTGAATGAATAATTGAGTATGATGGAAATATTTTCATCATTTGCTCTAGGGGCGACGGCTGAAGTCGAGGCTCTTAAGAAGGCTGTGGCCGAGGCCGAGAAGAAGGCAGCCGCAGAGCAGGCTCTTCATGAAAAGCATGAGGCCAGGGTTATTGAAGCTGAGCAAGAGCTTCAAGAGGCCGTGAGGAAATGCAAGACCTTGGAGCAGAGTTTAACGGGGAAAGAATCCGAACTCACCAAGGCTCATCAAGTCGCACGCGATGCCCGGGGGGAAGCCCAAGGCGCCCTGCAGGAACCAGGAGGCGAGGAAGATCGCGGCGGGTAAGGCTTTTTGTATGCAAAGCAAATATTTGAAGGGAGAAAATCACGTTACTAATTTGAATTTGGATTCTCCAGGGGTGTTTGCGGAACTGCCGCGCAACATATCTGATGCCGCACAATTCTACCAAGTGAAGAGAGGAGCACTGCGGAAAAGCTCTTCTGGTCGCAGTATCTGGCACCATAGTATCCGGTGCCCTTTGCCGATCAACTGAAGCAGCTTATCGAACTGCATAGGGCGGCCTAACTAGCCATGAAGGATTTAATTATCTGGCTATGGCCCGCTGAGGTGATTCCCAGCAGTTACTTCGGGCTCGTGAAGCAGCTTGTAAGTGCCTGCCCTCGACTTGAAGTCATCAAGCGGCCGGTCTGTATAGAAGGTGCGCGAATGGCCTTCGCCCGCGCAAAGGTGCACTGGGTGAAGATGGATGCCGAAAAGCTGATGACCGAAGAACCGCCTGCGGGGAAGAAGCACTGCAAGCCCGAGTTATATTATGATAGTGTCCTGAAAGGATCCCGCCTTGTCGCGGAGCAATGTGCCAAGGACATTATATTCCCATGAATACACTCATGTTGTCCTATGTAATGTTTAAACAAGGTCATTTAAATGATATAATGCCTGTTATTTGAAAATTTTACCTCTACCTCTTGTGCGCCATATATATATATATATATATATATATATATATATATATATATATATATATATATATATATATATATATATATATATATATATATATAGGACAAATTTTATCTACAAGCAGTGGTAGTTACCACTATCTTCTTTGGCCTCCACGTGTCCCTCTTCCCTCTCTCAAACTTGACATCAAGTCAACCGGGTAATAGATGCTGTTAACGGGTGCGGTGCAATTTAGTACGTAGAAACTAATTCAGTTTTATAATTAAATAATCCGCAAGCTGGTGACAGGTTGTTGCAACTACCTCCTTAATCTTGGGTGGATGAGCATGTGAACGTGATGCTGATATTTTTATAGGCACCGTAGATGGTAGTTTTTGTTGGAAATAGGTAGTATGGGAATTAATAACTCTTTTGGATTCTTCTGTTATAGTATGAAATTTATTGGCTTTTTCTTGAACCGCATAGAGTATAGTCATGTATACCTATAGTATGGAGTATCGACATGTAACTTTTTAGTATGGAGTATCGACAAGTAACTTTTTAGTATGGAGTATTGGCAATTAATTTTTGTAGTATGTAGTATGCCCTACTAACATAAAATTGGAGTATGAAGTATAGTCATTTGATTATTGGAGTATGGAGTATCAGTACTCTTTTATTTGAACATAAAAAATATGTGTCCCAAAAAAGTAGTATTTGGTATGTAATATATAGTAAATTATAGAATTATGGAGCTTACTACGTACTACTATACTGCTATAGTATGGAGTATATTTAAAAAGGAACGAAGTATGGAGTGCGTCCAAATAAGCAGTACATTGTCCAAAATAAGGAGTATCTTCCCACACAAAATATACATATACTCCCAAGATGAGAGAAGTATCTCCAGAAAAATAAATATACTTCCCTGCAGAAAAAAATACTGATCAAATGTACAAGAGTATGGATGTGTTTGTTATATTATTTTTTCATGTACAAATACAAGATTGCAAAATGAAAAATCCATCAAGATATGGCATCTTCATGCAATTGCATGTGCTAGCTAGAACATGACTGCTAGAAACAACATGGGGATACAAGTTTAACACGAAGTGATGATGCATGTCCATGCATGTACGTATACTTATCTATAACATGAGATCTGGATTGGAATTCACAGCAGTGCTGAACGTAGTGATAGTTTTGGAACGTTTGACAACATGGGGACGATGCAGCAATGCTGAGCTCTTCAACGGCCGCCGCGGTAGAGCCCGCACTGTGTCGTCGGTGGAGGACGCAACTCGACGACGGCTGTGTCGTCGGCGGCAACGACTCCACGATGGTGCGCCATGCATAAGGTCCTGAAATTTTGATGCATGGAGGGGTGTATGCATGGTTGACATCGGCCATGGCTGCTGATCGAAGAATTCAGTTAGATTGAAAAAACAATCAGGAAAAGTTTGAAAGATTTTGTCCGCCGGATGAATACCTTGTAACATGCATCGATGCTCATAATGCCAGTCGGCTGGGATTGCCAACACGGCCGCAACAAAATTTGATTCACTAAGTATCTGATCTCTTTTTCTAATATGGTGACCTGCTTGCCGGCGGCCAGATTTGTAAGCTGTCTACTAGACGTGAGGTAGTTATATCCATGCATGAAAATAGGAACTACACGGTTGATTGCTTTATCGGGTGGAGAGAAAAAAGTTCCAGAACCAAACCCGTTAATCAAAGCGCCATCAGAGACGAGATCAGACGGCGTTGGGCATGGGGTAACTACCACCGATGGTAGTAATGTTTTTCCTATATATATATATATATATATATATATATATATATATATATATATATATATATATACATGCCATCTATTCTACAATCGATGATAGAATAATATTCTGCAATAATCTCGTACTGCCCGGAATAAAGATCTGCATCGCTTCCGCATAACACTACTGTACTTCTTTTTCGTAAAGTCGGTACTGCTCTTCTGTACTTGCGTAGTAATTCACTAATAAATTCTAAACCGCTTTGCTTCCTCTGCTTCTAAGCCCGAGCATCTTCTGCTTCTACGATTCCCTTCCAAAACCCTCTCCCCTTTCGCTTGCTAGGCTGCTAGCCACCCCTACCAGGCCACCACCACCAAATCGACCACCGCCGACTCCTTCTGCGAGATGCTTCTCCCGCTCCGTCGCCTCTTGTCCCCCTCTGCTGCTCCCTCTCCACCGCCGTGTCATGCACCGCCGGGCGATGGTCACCGGATCTCCACGGCGGAGGAGTCATGCGCTTGGGCGCGTGTCCATCGCGCTTCGCCCGCGCCGCTTCGCCTCTCGCGTCTCCGTCCCGAGCACGCCTTTGGCTCGACCCGCTCCCGGACACGGCCAGCACCGCCCGGCGGCCGCCCGTCAACCGTCGACTTTGCGCCCGGCCCGCAAGCAGGGCTCCCCTGCCGGCGAGCTCCGGACACAACCTCATCAACGTCTTCGGCAGCGGCGTGCTCGCCACGAGCGGCGACGACCTCCTCCTGCTCGGCACTTTCAGGAACCGCGCCAGCGCCGCCAGCATCTTCCAGCACCAGGTCCCGTCCCCCGCCCCGTTCGAGGTCCTCGACTAGGCGTACGCACGCTCCTCCTGCTCCTTCAGTACTTGCCTGGAATAAAGAAGTTTTTGTACTGCTCAAAATGATTAAATTGTACTGCCCATAATTTCTTCCAGAGAACTCAAATTCCCTTCACATGTACCTTGTACTTCCGTGGAATATGAGTTTCATACTGCCCGATAATAATAATAATAATAATAATTGTACTGCTCAAAGTGAATAAATTGTACTACTCGGATTTATTTTAAAAGAACACAAATTTGCCTTATACTTCTGTGGAATACGGGTTTCGTACTGCCCGCAATAAAGAAGTTTTTGTACTGCTCAAAATGATTAAATTGTACTGCCCATAATTTCTTCCAGAGAACTCAAATTCCCTTCACATGTACCTTGTACTTCCGTGGAATATGAGTTTCAGACGCCCGATAATAATAATAATAATAATTGTACTGCCCAAAGTGAATAAATTGTACTGCTCGGATTTATTTTTAAAGAACACAAATTTGCCTTGTACTTCGTGGAATACGTGTTTCGTACTGCCCGGCAATAAAGAAGTTTTTGTACTGCTCAAAATGATTAAATTGTACTGCCCATAATTTCTTCCGGAGAACTCAAATTCCCTTCACATGTAACTTGTACTTCCATGGAATATGAGTTTCATACTACCTGATAATAATAATAATAATAATTGTACTGCCCAAAGTGAATAAATTGTACTGCTCGGATTTATTTTAAAAGAACACAAATTTGCCTTGTACTTCTGTGGAATACGGGTTCGTACTGCCCTGCAATAAAGAAGTTTTTGTACTGCTCAAAATGATTAAATTGTACGGCCCATAATTTCTTCTAGAGAACTCAAATTCCCTTCACATGTACCTTGTACTTCCGTGGAATATGAGTTTCGTACTGCCCGATAATAATAATAATAATAATAATAATAATAATTGTACTGCCCAAAGTGAATAAATTGTACTGCCCGTAAATTATTTCCACGGAACTAAACTCCCCTTGACATGTATTTTGTACTTTTTGTGAAATATAAGTTTCGTACTGCCTGGTAATAAAATGTTTTTGTACTGGTTAAAATACATGAATTGTATTGCCCAGAGTGATTCAATAGTACCACCACGTAATAAAAATGTTTTGTATGCTCAAGTTATATAAACGGTACTGCTCATAATGAATCAGTGGTACTTCCCATGATTGTTTTATGGCACTGCCGATAATAAAATAAACATGTTATTTAATCGCTTCTTTTAACCCTCGGATAATTGTTGATAAATGTTGATACTTCAATGGGTTGCGCCCAAAATGAATAAATGGTAATACTGCATCTTTTTTTAAATATGTAGTTTGTACTTCTTTATATATATGTTATGCACTGTTGATGGCAATATATTTTTTATTTCTTTCTATGAGGTTCTTGTACTGCTTATGATTTACTTATAACAAGTATAAAAGAATATAAGAGCATGTGCAGGTACGACGCCGATAGGGCAGGTATGACGTTTTTTTGTTGGCCGTCCTCTCGCCGCCGGCCGCGGCTCCGGGCTTGCTGTAGAAGAGCCTGTGCGCGGTGGCCATGTCCATCTCCATCGAAGCGGCGGCCGCCCCCTTCTTCTTGCTCTGCTTCTGCTGCGGCTGCGCCTGTGTTTTCTTGGCGGCGCGCTTGTCTCCTCCGGCGGTGGCGCATAATGCACTGGTCCTGGGCTTGGGCTTGGCGGGGGTCGAGTGGAGGAAGAGGAACTTCTCCTTGCCGTCGCTGTGGGAGCAGCCGCCGGAGCCGAGGATGTCGCGCAGGCGAAACCGGCACGCGGCCTCGCCCGTGCCCGTGGACGCGCTCTTGGGGAAGGCGGCCGGCTCATGCGCGGGCGGACCCGGTGCGGACCGCGGGCGCCCACGCTGCGAAGACGTGTCCGGCGAGGGCGCCGCCATCGCGAGGTGGCCAAGGCGAGGCGTCGTCGTCGTGGGCTGGCTGCGGTGGAAGATCGGTTAGGCCGGAGGATGCGATCGTCGCGAAGAGGTCGTCGGCCAGCGCCTCGCGCGCCGGCGCCAGCGGCCACGCATGAACGCGAACTCGAAGCTATCGCCGCTGGCGTCCGGCGCCGCGTCATCGCTCGCCGTGTTCTTGTTGTAGTCCTCCTGCGGCTCGGAAGGCGCGGCGCCCTCCTCGGCGTGGTCCCCAAAGCTAAGGATGGTGGCGAGGCGCGCCATTGTTGCTTGACCGTGGGCTACTGGCGTGGCGCCTGGACTAGCTAGCTGGTGGTGGCAAACAGCGGCCAAGGAGGAAGAGTACGGGATCGGGTGGGAGGTGGCGGCGGGATCGGGGATCTGTTTGGGATCCTTATATAGGGGCTGCCTATTGTAGAATATTATTCTACAATCAATTGTAGAATAGACCCACCTATATATATATATATATATATATATATATATATATATATATTCATTACGTAACAGTAATATTATTCTGTTACCCTCTGTCCCACTAAGGGCGCGACGCGCAGACCACTGTAGGAACTCGCTGACCCGCCCCCAATCCAACCCGCCTTCTACCGTCGGCCGGCCGGCCGGCCGCCCCCCGCCTTCAACCTTCGGCGCTGCGTTGCGCCCCCGCCTCCCACATCCGGCGACCCCGCCGCCCCACGCCCGACTCCTCGGTGGCTGCTGCCTGTCCCGCCTCCGGCGGCTACAGCCGCCGTCCCAGCCTCCCTCGCTGCCGCACCGCCATCCCCGCCCAGCGCCGCCACCCCGAGCCCCTCCGCCGTGCGCTCCACTGAGCCCGTCGCCTGCCTGTCACCCCGCTTTGCGAAGATCCTCCGGCCGGACCAGGCGTCGGCTGAATCGGCCAAGGCCCCGAAGCCGTCTTCTTCCTCGCCGAGACACGCGACAGCCACCCTAGTTCGGGCGTAGTAAGTACCTCAGTACGAGTTAAAAACGGTGGTCCGTTCGGAATAAAAGAAATGGCCGAAATTCAAATTGTAAAAAATCAAGCAAAAAAAGGAACCCCATGAAAATCCTGCTTAGTAAGTACCTCAGTACAAGTCGTAAAATGAGAGAAGTTCAGAACAACGTTGTCAAAAAAATGTTGAGGTAAAAAAACAAAACAAACACATTTTCTTTTTGAATAAAATAGCATTCAGTTCGATGATACAAACCATACAAGTAAAGGGGCGACGATACAGTAAACCATTGAAAACTTACGAGAAAAATATTACCCAAAAAACAGAGCAAAGTCTAGTTAGTGAAAACACGCTTAGTACAAACCCATGCAAGCATCAGTACAAGTACCCTTTTTCGGAACCATTCAAAATTACTCTACAAAAAACAGCTCAGTACAAACATACACATATATCAGTACGACTACTCTATTTTTCAGACGAGAAAACAACAGGATCCGTCATGCCGTATTCAAAATTACTCTTAAATGGTTGCGAAGTAGACAAAATGTTCAACATGAGTAAGTTTCGCATTTTCGATAGCTATCCAACGGTATATTATTTGCCATATTTCGACAAACTTTTTAAAAAAATCGCATTCAAAATCAAATTTGACCGTATTTAAATTCGTTTTTAAACCGTAAGGAATTAGAAAAACATTTATATATGCAAAAGTTGCGATTTTCCATAGCTTTCCAACGCCGTATCATTTGCGTCAATCCGACAAACCGTTTGCAAAAAATCGCGAAAATACGTCTTGCCCAGAATTTCACCAGTTTTCAAATTACTTTTAAATAGTATGGAATTACAAAAAACAATACATATATGGAAGATGCGGATTTTCACTAGCTTTCCAACGCCATCTTATTTGCTCAATTCCAAAAAACCGTTTGAAAATTGAGTCCAAAATACGATTCACGTTTTCGGTTTTGAAAAAAATTGTTTTTTCAAAACTGCTCTTAAACCATAATGATTTTGCAAAAACGTTCAATATACTTGAAATATAGTTGTCAAGAGATTTCCAACGATATATTACACGCCCCGTTCCGATAAAAAAATTACAAAAAGTTTTTGAACTAAAGAAGACGATCTGTTAAACACAACTGAAAGTATGAGTTCAACCGCTTCAAAAACATCAGTACAACCACCTGCAACCGTCAGTTTAAAAAGGGTAACAGAATAATATTACATTACGCGTAATGTAATAGCCCGATCGTCGCCGATCGGTGCTCGCTTCGCCCCCATGTAGGAAGTACGGGGGTGTTCGGGATAAACCTGAGCACTCTTTACCCCATTTTTTGGTGTTTGAAGGAGGTGTTCAGCGCAACGAACCAGGCAATCGGACTATAAGGCTTTATCACCCTCACTTAACCATAGGAGTTTGACAAAAGAAAAGTAGGTGCAGCCCCTGGTGTTAGGAAGACCGCACTAGGGGCTCTATAAGCGCCTGATCGGAAGAAAAAGCCGATCCATCGCACGCTGCATTAGTTATCGCATAATGCGGAACAATTCCTTAAAGATTTGGTAACCTCTCGAAAAGCTGACCAGCGCTCGCCGTATCATCACAGTCAGTTTTCGGCTTTCTCTGCCGAGGCGCTCGTCCGGAAGAACCGGTACGCAATCGCAGTAGTTCTCCCTTTACTACCCTAGCCAATATAGCAGAGCGTAGGGTAGCAAGCACAGGAGTCGGGCAACCCAACTATTGACCGAAGACATGATTCGGAGCCGATGTACATAATGCTATAAGTTCGGGGTGCCAAACGACCGTGAAGGTATTCAGACATTATTGTCGTATTATGGGTACAACGAGGCCCCTGGCATATTAAGGCATACCGTAGTGTACGGATGCCGTTTGACAAAGAATATAAAATAAAAAAAGGAACAGCAAGTGAGCGTCATGTAAAGCCACATGTTGTGATTGAATAATACGTCGATGCGTACGAGTACAAGTAATGTGATAAAAAGAAATATGACTTCGGAACCTGCTGAGACCAGGCGGGGGAGGCTGTGTGTGGATCCGGGTTGTAACCGGATGGTCATCGAGGGGAATATCTAAGGATTCCCTTACGCGTTCGGGATGTTTCCCTTCTTGGTATATTTGTCCCTCATGGGTCTGGTCGCCATGTCGCCAGTGATGGCCTACACGAAAGTGGACCTGCAAAGAAAATGCAAAAAATGTTGTTTACCACGGAGCGGTTAAGCCGCATTGTGTGGACTATCCCAGCTTTGCCTCCATCTTCCGCCGGAGTGGTTAATTGAGCTCTTGACGAGCCGGGCTATCCTGCCGCAAAGTGGTTCGGACTCTTGTGGCGGTATCTGGGAACCTGGCTGTCGAATGAAGGTTCGATTAAAAAATGCCACTCTGCACTTCTACTGTTAAGGCGGTAGTGTGCTCTTCACTGCGGAGGGAGCGTTCGGCTTTGCCATTGACTATTATGACACCGCGTGGACTGGACATCTTGAGCTTAAAATAAGCATAATGGGGCACCGCAATGAATTGGGCAAACGCGGTTCGTCCGAGTAATGCATGATAGCTGCTGCGAAAAGGGACGATATCAAAGATTAACTCTTCGCTGCGGTAATTATCTTGGGGACCGAAGACCACATCCAGAGTGACGGAGCCTGTATAGCAGGCCTCCACGCCTGGTATAACACCTTGAAAGGCGGTTTTTGTGGGTTTGATCCTTGAGGTATCGATACCTATCTTGCACACTCTATCCTGATAAAGCAGGTTCAGGCTGCTGCCTCCATCCATAAGGACTCGTGTGAGGTGGAATCCGTCAATTATTGGGTCAAGGACTAGTGCGGCTGAGTTGCCCTCACTGGTATTGGCCGGACAATCCTTACGGTCAAAGGTGATCGGGCCGGACGACCATAGGTTATATTTTGGGGCGACTGGCTCCATTACGTCGACATCCCTAACTGTGCGCCTCGCTCCCGCTTGGGAATATGGGTGGCGTTTATCGTGTTCACCATTTTGATTTGCGCGGGAAACTTCTTTTGTCCTCCTATGTTCGGTGGCCGGGGCTCCTCGTTGTCGTCATCGCTTTGCAACCCCTTCTCCTTGTTTTCGGGACATGACCTGCCGGCTTGTTTGAAGACCCAGCATTTTCTATTGGTGTGATTGGCTGGTGTTCCTGGGGTGCCATGAATTTGGCATGGACGGTCGAGTATACGGTCCAGTCTGGACGTGCCCGGGCTGTTTCTTTTGAATTGTTTCTTCCTTTGACCGGTATTAGAGCTGCTGAATCCGGCATTGACGGTCGTGTCTTCGGCATTGTCGCCATTATCACGACGCTTATGTTTGCTGCGTCGGGGCTTGCCGTTGTTATCTCTTGGTCTAGAAGTCCCAAGCTTGCTTGAGACGATGTTGCTACGAGCTAGCAAGCTGCCCTCGCCCGCGTAGAAGTGAGTCATGAGTGTTGCAAGGGCTGCCATGGATTTCGGCTTCTCTTGGCCAAGGTGTCGGGCGAGCCACTCATCGTGGATGTTGTGCTTAAAGGCCGCTAGGGCTTCGGCATCCGGACAGTCGACAATTTGGTTCTTTTTAGTTAAGAACCGAGTCCAGAATTTCCTGGCTGACTCTCCGGGCTGTTGGGTTATGTGACTTAAGTCATTAGCGTCCGGAGGTCGCACATAAGTGCCCTGGAAATTGTTAAGGAATGCGTCTTCCAGGTTCTCCCAACTGCCAACAGAGTTTACCGGCAGGCTATTCAGCCAATGCCGAGCAGGTCCCTTATGTTTTAGTGGGAGGTACTTGATGGCATGCAAATCATCACCGCGGGTCATGTGAATGTGGAGAAGGAAACCTTCAATCCATACCGCATGGTCTGTTGTTCCATCATATGGTTCGATGATGTCATGGGTTTAAACCCTTCTGGGAACTCATGCTCCATTACCTCGTCAGTGAAGCATAGGGGTTGTGTCCCGCCTCTATGCTGGGCTATGTCGCAACGCAGTTCCAATGAGTCTGGTCTGTTGTATTCGGCCCGGACGGATTTGTATTTAGTATATCCGACATGGCGGTCATCGTCACGTGTTGGGGCGCGCCCCCGCGATCCATAGATCGATCTTGACTGTCCTGCTTTGTTTTTCAAGTCTTCTCGCAGGTCATGCGTGTAGCCCCGGGCCTTCGTGTTTTTGTTTGATTGGCGATGGGGTGTGGGCTGATGTTCAGGCTGATATGCCACTTTATCTCGGCCACGAGATGGTCGGTCAGCCGCATCATGTGCTGGTAGTGTGGGCTCTAATGCCTCGTCATCAAATTAAGGTAGCAACCTGCGCCTCGGGTAGCTTTTGGTTGGGCGGTCGAGTCCGTATTCCTCGGCCGCCAGGACCTCGGTCCATCTGTCACTTAACAGATCTTGATCAGCTTGAAGCTCCTGCTGTTTTTCTTTAGGCTCTTTGTAGTGGCTATAAGCCGGCGCTTGAAGCGTGATACATCTCCAACGTATGTATAATTTTTTATTGTTCCATGCTATCATATTATCCATTTTGGATGTTTATGGGCTTTACTTTACAGATTTATATCATTTTTGGGACTAACCTACTAACCGGAGGCCCGGCCCATATTGTTGTTTTCTTGCCTATTTCAGTGTTTCGAAGAAAAGGAATATCAAACGGAGTCCAAACAGAATGAAACCTTCGGAAAAGCTATTTTTGGAACAGAAGCAACCCCGGAAACTTGGAGTGCAAGCCAGGGAAGCGTCGAGGAATCCACGAGATAGGGGGCACGCCCACCCCCCTGGGCGCGCCCTCCACCCTCGTGGGCCCCTCGAGGCTCCCCCGACCGACTTCTTTCGCCTATATATTCCCATATACCCCAAAAACATCGAAGAACAAGATAGATCGGGAGTTCCGCCGCCGCAAGCCTCTGTAGCCACAAAAAACCTCTCGGGAGCCCATTCCGGCACCCTGCCGGAGGGGGGATCCCTCACCGATGGCCATCTTCATCATCCCGGCGCTCTCCATGACGAGGAGGGAGTAGTTCACCCTCGGGGCTGAGGGTATGTACCAGTAGCTATGTGTTTGATCTCTCTCTCTCTCTCTCTCTCTCGTGTTCTCTCTATGGCACGATCTTGATGTATCGCCAACTTTGCTATTATAGTTGGATCTTATGATGTTTCTCCCCCCTCTACTCTCTTGTAATGGATTGAGTTTTCCCTTTGAAGTTATCTTGTCGGATTGAGTATTTAATGATTTGAGAACACTTGACGTATGTCTTGCCGTGCTTATCTGTGGAGTCAATGGGATATTCACGTGATTCACTTGACGTATGTTTTGGTGATCAAGTTGCGGGTTCCGCCCATGAACCTATGCATAAGGGTTGGCACACGTTTTCGTCTCTACTCTCCGGTAGAAACTTTGGGGCACTCTTTGAAGTACTTTGTGTTGGTTGAATAGATTAATATGAGATTGTGTGATGCATATCGTATAATCATGCCCACGGATACTTGAGGTGACAATGGAGTATCTAGGTGACATTAGGGTTTTGGTTGATTTGTGTCTTAAGGTGTTATTCTAGTATGAACTCTATGATAGATTGAATGGAAAGAATAGCTTTATGTTATTTTACTACGGACTATTGAATAGATTGAGCAGAAAGAATAACTTTGAGGTGGTTTCATACCCTACCATAATCTCTTCGTTTGTTCTCCGCTATTAGTGGCTTTGGAGTGACTCTTTGTTGCATGTTGAGGGATAGTTATATGATCCAATTATGTTATTATTGTTGAGAGAACATGCACTAGTGAAAGTATGAACCTTAGGCCTTTATTCCTACCATTGCAATACTGTTTACGCTCACTTTTATCATTAGTTACCTTGCTGTTTTTATAATTTCAGATTACAAAAACCTATATCTACCATCCATATTGCACTTGTATCACCATCTCTTCGCCGAACTAGTGCACCTATACAATTTACCATTGTATTGGGTGTGTTGGGGACACAAGAGACTCTTTGTTATTTGGTTGCAGGGTTGTTTGAGAGAGACCATCTTCATCCTACGCCTCCCACGGATTGATAAACCTTAGGTCATCAACTTGAGGGAAATTTTCTACTGTCCTACAAACCTCTGCACTTGGAGGCCCAACAACGTCTACAAGAAGAAGGTTGACATCAAGCTCTTTTCTGGCGTCGTTGCCGGGGATGTGAGTGCTTGAAGGTATATCTTTAGATCTTGCTATCGAATCTTTTTGTTTCTTGTTTTATCACTGGTTTAGTTTATAAAAGAAAACTACAAAAAATGGAATTGAGTTTGTCTCATAAGCTTCAGCTTTTAATATCTTTCGTGAGTATGATGAAAAGGAAAATTGTGCTCAAGTGCTAGAAGAAGAAGTCTATAAAATGTTTGGTACTAAATCTTTGAATGATGAGCATGATTGCAAGGTTGTTAGTATGAATTCCATGATGCTAATGATATGCAAAACCACAAGCTTGGGGAAGCTATGTTTGATGGAGATGATATTTTTTGTCCCCCAAGTTTTGATGAGCAAATTTATTATGATGAAAGCATGCCTCCTATTTATGATGATTATATTGATGAAAGTGGGTTTGGAAGAGTGTCAACTTTAGGAAGTAATGATCCCACTATTTTGGAGGATGTTGAATATTATTGTGATAATTATGAAAGTGGATTTGGAGAGGTCATGACTTTATTTAATGATGAATCCACTATTTCGGAAGAGGTTCCAATTGATTATGAGAACAAAGTTGCTATCTATGATGATTATTGTGATGACTTGTATGCTATTAAGAATAATGATAACCATGAAACTTGTCATCATGATTTTAGTTTTCAATTGGATTATGCCTCACATGATAATTATTTTGTTGAGTTTGCTCCACCACTATTCGAATGAGAAGAACTTTGCTTATGTGGAGAGTAGTAAATTTTCTATGCAAGTAGATCATGAAAAGAATACTTTAGGTGCTGGTTATATTTTTGAATTCATTCATGATGCTACTGAAAATTATTATGAGGGAGGAACATATGCTTATAGGAATTGCACTAATATCAAGTTTCCTCTCTATGTGCTTAAAATCTTGAAGTCATGCTTGTTTTGCCTTCCTATGCTAGTTGATTATTGTTCCCATAAGTTGTTTGCTCACAAAATCCTATGCATAGGAAGTGGGTTAGAGTTTCAGTGTGCTAGTCATATGCTTCATGATGCTCCTGTTATGTTTCAATTCTTATCTTTTAGGTGAGCATCATTGTCATCATCATGCCTAGCTAGAAAGGCATTAAAGAAAAGCGCTTGTTGGGAGACAACCCAATACTTATCCTTACTGTTTTTGTATGTTCACATGATTATGGTACTGTAGTAATCATGTTTTATATCTTTTGTTTCAATAAAGTGCCAAATAAGACCTTTAGGATAGCTTACGGTGATAGTTGTGTTGATCCTGCTGAAAATCAGAAACTTTTGCACCCTGTAAATTAGTTTTTCTAATTCACAGAAACGTGATTTTGACCTGATTCTTTTTGATCTGGATTGGTACACAAATTGCTCAGGCTTTCCTAATTTGCTAGGAAGTTTGGAGTTCCAGAAGTATACGTTCTGTACAGATTACTACAGACTGTTCTGTTTTTGACAGATTCTGTTTTCTATGTGTGGTTTGCTTATTTTGATGAATCTATGAGTAGTATCGGAGGTTATGAACCATAGATAAGTTTGAATACAGTAGATATTACACAAATATGAATTTAGAATGAGTTCATTACACTACCTAAGTGGTTGTTTTATTTTCTTATACAACGGAGCTTACGAGTTTTCTGTTGAGTTTTGTGTTGTGAAGTTTTCATGTTTTGGGTAAAGATTCGATGGACTATGGAATAAGGAGTGGCAAGATCCAAAGCTTGGGGATGCCCAAGGCACCCCAAGGTAATATTCAAGGACAAACAAGAGCCTAAGCTTGGGGATGCCCCGGATGGCATCCCCTCTTTCGTCTTCGTTCATCGGTAACTTTACTTGGAGCTATATTTTTATTCGCCACATCATATGTGTTTTGCTTGGAGCATCTAGTATGATATTAGTATTTGCTTTTTTTAGTTTTCCACAATCTTCCTTGCTGTACACACCTTTTGGGAGAAGCCCACTTGATTGGAATTTATTAGAATACTCTATGTGATTCACTTATATCTTTTGAGCTAGATAGTTTTGCTCTAGTGCTTCACTTATATCTTTTAGAGAACGGCGGTGGCTTAATTTTGTAGAAATTTCTAGTCTCTCATGCTTCACTTATATTACTTTGAGAGTCTCTTAGAACAGCATGGTATTTTCTATGGTTATAAAATTGGTCCTAGAATGGTAGGCATCCAAGTTGGGTATAATAAAAACTATCATAGGAAGTGAATTGGATGCTATGATCAATTTGATACTTGATAATTGTTTTGAGATATGGAGGTAGTGATATTAGAGTCATGCTAGTTGGGTGATTATGAATTTAAAGAATGCTTGTGTGGAAGTTGGCAAGTCCTGTAGCATGCACGTATGGTAAAAATTGTGTAACAAATTTATTGCATAGGGTGCTCTTTTGATTGCCTTCCCTTAAGTGGAGGTCGGGGGCACACGATGGTTAACTCCTACCAACCTCCCCCCAGGAGCATGCGTAGTAGTACTTTGCTTCGAGGGCTAATAAAACTTTTGCAATAAGTATATGAGTTCTTTATGACTAATGTTGAGTCCACGGATTATACGCACGTTTACCTTTCCATCATTGCTAACCTCTTCGGTACCGTGCATTGCCCTTTCTCACCTTGAGAGTTGGTGCAAACTTCGCTGGTGCATCCAAACCCCGCGATACCATACGCTCTATCACACATAAACCTCCTTATATCTTCCTCAAAACAGCCACCATACCTACCTATTATGGCATTTCCATAGCCATTCCGAGATATATTGTCGTGCAACTTTCCACCGTTCTGTTCATCATCGTGACTTAGATTACTATTGTCATATTGCCATTGCATGATCATGTAGTTGACATCGTATTTGTGGCAAAGCCACCATGCATAATTTTTCATACATGTCACTCTTGATTCATTGCCCATCCCGGTACACCGCCGGAGGCATTCATATAGAGTCATACCTTGTTCTAGTTTTGAGTTGTAATTCATGAGTTGTAAATAAATAGAAGTGTGATGATCATCATTATTAGAGCATTGTCCCCAAAGAAAAAAAAAGAAAAAAGAAAGAAAGGCCAAAAGAAAAGAAAAGGAAAGGCCAAAGAAAATAATAATAAAAAGAAAGAAAGACCCAAAGAAAAAAGAAAAAGAAAATAAAGAAAATAAATAAAAAGGGGGGCAATGTTACTATCTCTTTTTCCACACTTGTGCTTCAAAGTAGCACCATGTTCTTCATATATAGAGTCTCATATGTTGTCACTTTTATATACTAGTGGGAATTTTTCATTATAGAACTTGGCTTGTATATTCCTACGATGGGCTTCCTCAAATGCCCTAGGTCTTCGTGAGCACGCAAGTTGGATGCACACCCACTTAGTTTCTTTTGTTGAGCTTTCATACATTTATAGCTCTAGTGCATCCGTTGCATGGCAATCCCCACTCCTCATGTTGACATCAATTGATGTGCATCTCCATAGCCCGTTGATTAGCCTCGTCAATGTGAGACTTTCTTTTTTTGTCTTCTCCACACAACCTCCATCATCATATTCTATTCCACCCATAGTGCTATATCCATGGCTCACGCTCATGTATTGCGTGTGAGTTGAAAAAGGCTGAAGCGCGTTAAAAAGTATGAACCAATTGCTTGGCTGAAACTGGGGTTGTTCTTGATGGGAGTATTTTCTGTGATGAAAATGAAACATAGTCATGTTATTTTGAGAAAACATGATTGCTTTGATTAGTATGCTTGAAGTGTTACTATTTCTTATGTCAATATGAACTTTTATTTTGAATCATTTGGATCTGAACATTCATGCCACAATAAAGAAAATTACATTGAGAATTATGCTAGGTAGCATTCCATATCAAAATTCTGTTTTTATCATTTACCTACTCGAGGACAAGCATGAATTAAGCTTGGGGATGCTGTTAGTTCTAATCTTGTTACAGGTCATTAATACTAGTGTCATGCATGCATGTTTAATTAGTAGTGTGTTAGTAATCTGGCTGAGTCGCTGCATGTACGTGTGGCATAGGCGTGTGCACGTGATTTAAGTCATTGCATGTATGTAGAAGTAGTAGCCAGAGACGTGCTTGTTCACGTTGCGGCAGTCAGCGCGTGGGTTGTTAGGCCATGATCACCACGTCGTGGGATGGCACGATATTGATGGATCGTGGAGCTGTAGTTGGCCGAGACGTCCGGCCGTTAGCTTTGTAATCTGCCAGTTTGTTACGGGAGAGAAAATAAGAAGAGAAAAAAAGCAAGAAAAGAGGCAAGCAGTTGCGCCTCGCAAAAACACCAGCGTCTTCGTGTTCCTCTCTCTCGTATCTCCTCCACCGTGTATGTGTGTGTACTCCGG
The DNA here is from genome assembly GCA_021437245.1 of Aegilops speltoides. Lineage (NCBI taxonomy): Eukaryota > Viridiplantae > Streptophyta > Magnoliopsida > Poales > Poaceae > Aegilops > Aegilops speltoides. Next base: position 19,446,769 of record CM038145.1, on the reverse strand, counting down.
CCTGTGATCCAACATTTGGTATCAGAGCCTAGTTGTGGTCGGAGGTGAATCGGCGGCGGTGTGTAGCAATGGGAGATCAGTCACCAACGAAGAGCAACGCTGGTGGCGGCGGAAAGTACACGTCGCCGAGCAAGAGGCTCGGAGCCAGCAGCTCCGACGATGGGACGATCGTCGTGGCCGCGCCGGCGAGGAGCGTCGGAGTGCCGATTCAGTACCCGCAGCTGACTGAAAGCAATTATCAGTTGTGGGCAGCAAAGATGAAGATCATCCTCAAGCCAATGGGCGTGTGGTCGGCGATCACCGGAGAAGACGTCGGTGAGGCCAAGGATCAGGGAGCCATGGCTGCTATCTCTCAGTCCGTTCCCGACGATGTGATGATGTCCATCGTGGAGTACGAGTCGGCGAAGGAGGCTTGGGATGCCATCCGTACCATGCGTATCGGCGATGAGCGCGTTGTGCAGGCACGCATCAGCCACCTCACAAGGCGTTTTGAGCGCCTGACCATGGAAGGAGGTGAAGACGTCGGTGCATTCGGCGCCGGCTCACCGCGCTTCGTCGGAGAAATTCGAGCGCTTGGCGAGAACTTGCAGGAGCACGCCGTTGTCAAGCGGCTCTTCGCGGGCGGTCCCGGATCGCTTCTGCCGATAATCGGGACGATCGAGCAATGGGGCGACGTCAAGAAGATGTCGATCGCCGAGGCCATTGGGCGGCTGCGGGCGTTCGAGGAGAACGAGTCGGGCGGCGCCAAGACCGTGGCGATGACGGCGAAGTTGATGTTGGTCTCACGTGCGCAGCTGGAGGCACTGGTCCGGAAGAAAAGAAGAAATGAGAGGGCTCCAAGAACGGCGGTAAGGACGGCGACAGGCGTGGCGGTGGCCGCGGCCGAGATGACGACAAGAAAAAGCCTCGCGGCAAGTTCGACAAGTCGAAGATTACCTGCCAGTGTGGGGAGAAAGGACACTTCAAGTCCGAGTGAGGCGTTGAAGAAAGAGAAGGCACTCCTTGCAGCTGCCGACGTCGACTACGAGCCGGGCTGTTGATGGCGGTGGCATGTGAGCTTGTACAAGGCGAGGAGCACGCCACGGACGCCGTCGAGCTAGAAGGTATCAAGGTGAAGGAGGTGCCGCCCCTTAGATGTGGAGGCTGAGTTGAGGCTGCCATGGCGAGGCTGAGCGGCTCGCAGGAGCTGGCCGCGGCGAACGCTGGCGCATGCCATGTCCGATGTGTACTGGACACAGGCTGAGGCGTTGGTGCATGCTAGTGAGGAGAAGGCAAAGTTCCTGGAGGTGCAGCGCGTGATCTGTGATGAGAACGCATGGCTCCGGGATCTGGTGATGCACACTGCTGCAGCGCCCGTTCAAGTCAAGGCGGAGCAGGCCATAGGGAGTGCAGGAACCGTGGCAGCAACGCCGCAAGTGGACAGGATGCCCATGACAGCTGAGGTGACGCTACCGGTACTGGCACCGGCGAGCGCGACACCGGCCATGACTACACTCGGCATGGAGAAGCCGGGAGTGGAGCTCAATGGTAAGAAGTCCCATACTGAAATGATGCAGATCACAAATGAAGCAAGTGAACTTCTGAAGAAAGGCAAGGACTTCCTCTTGCTGAATGGGAAGAATGTTAAGCCTTTGCTGAGCATAGATGGATCAGTTGATGCATGGTGGCTTGATAGTGGTGCTAGCAACCACATGACAGGCTCACGGGACAAATTCAAGGAGATAGATGAAAGCATCCGTGGATGTGTGAAGCTTGGAGATGGGTCTACAGCTCTTATTGAAGGAAAAGGTTCAGTCCTTGTTGAATGCAAGAGTGGTGAGCAGCTGCATCTGACCGAGGTATACTTTGTACCAAGTTTATGCAGTAACATAATCAGTCTTGGAAAGCTCTCAGAGGATGGAAATAGAGTAGTGCTAGATGATACCTTCATGTGGATTAGAGACAAGTCTGGGATGGTGCAGATGAAGGTAAAAAGAACCCCTAACCGGCTGTACAAGGTGTTACTAAAGACATCAAGTGGGAATGTGCACAAGTCACCAAAGAAGCAGCCTGACCAGGGAAGACCACCAGGCAGTGGTGGTCACGCCAATGGTGGCAAAAGTTTGCTTGGTGCTGGCAACGGCGGCACCAGCGGAGGGATGGCATCAAGATGTTCAGTACGGAAGAAACATTGAGTTACAAGATTAGGGAGGTGAATGTTAGTTCTAATCTTGTTACAGGTCATTAATACTAGTGTCATGCATGCATGTTTAATTAGTACTGTGTTAGTAATCTGGCTGAGTCGCTGCATGTACCTGTGGCATAGGCGTGTGCACGTGATTTGAGTCATTGCATGTATGTAGAAGTAGTAGCCAGAGACGTGCTTGTTCACGTTGCGGCAGTCAGCGCGTGGGTTGTTAGGCCATGATCACCACGTCATGGGATGGCACGATATTGATGGATCGTGGAGCTGTAGTTGGCCGAGACGTCCGGCCGTTAGCTTTGTAATCTGCCAGTTTGTAACGGGAGAGAAAATAAGAAGAGAAAAAAAGCAAGAAAAGAGGCAAGCAGTTGCGCCTCGCAAAAACACCAGCGTCTTCGTGTTCCTCTCTCTCGTATCTCCTCCACCGTGTATGTGTGTGTACTCCGGCCTGTGATCCAACAGATGCTTGATACGTCTCCAATGTATCTATAATTTTTGATTGTTCCATGCTATTATATTACCCGTTTTGGATGTTTATGGGCTTTACTTTACACATTTATATCATTTTTGGGACTAACCTACTAACCGGAGGCCTAGCCCATATTGTTGTTTTCTTGCCTATTTCAGTGTTTCGAAGAAAAGGAATATCAAACGGAGTCCAAACGGAATGAAACCTTCAGAAAAGTTATTTTTGGAGCAGAAGCAACCACGGGAACTTGGAGTGCAAGCCAGGGAAGCGTCGAGGAGGCCACGAGATAGGGGGTGCGCCCTCCACCCTCGTGGGCCCCTCGAGGCTCCCCCGACCGACTTCTTTCGCCTATATATTCCCATATACCCTAAGAACATCGAAGAACAAGATAGATTGGGAGTTTCGCCGCCGCAAGCCTCTGTAGCCACAAAAAACCTCTCGGGAGCCTGTTCCGACACCCTGCCGGAGGGGGCATCCCTCACCGGTACCCATCTTCATCATCCCGGCGCTCTCCATGACGAGGAGGGAGTAGTTCACCCTCAGGGCTGAGGGTATGTACCAATAGCTATGTGTTTGATCTCTCTCTCTCTCTCTCTCTCTCTCTCTGTCTCTCTATGGCACGATCTTGATGTATCGCCACTTTGCTATTATAGTTGGATCTTATGATGTTTCTCCCCTCTACTCGCTTGTAATGGATTGAGTTTTCCTTTGAACTTATCTTGTCGGATTGAGTATTTAATGATTTGAGAACACTTGATGTATGTCTTGTCGTGCTTATCTGTGGTGACAATGGGATATTCACGTGATTCACTTGACGTATGTTTTCGTGATCAAGTTGCGGGTTCCGCCCATGAACCTATGCATAAGGGTTGGCACACGTTTTCGTCTCGACTCTCCGGTAGAAACTTTGGGGCACTCTTTGAAGTACTTTGTGTTGGTTGAATAGATTAATATGAGATTGTGTGATGCATATCGTATAATCATGCCCACGGATACTTGAGGTGACAATGGAGTATCTAGGTGACATTAGGGTTTTGGTTGATTTGTGTCTTAAGGTGTTATTCTAGTATGAACTCTATGATAGATTGAATGGAAAGAATAGCTTTATGTTATTTTACTACGGACTATTGAATAGATTGAGCAGAAAGAATAACTTTGAGGTGGTTTCATACCCTACCATAATCTCTTCGTTTGTTCTCCGCTATTAGTGGCTTTGGAGTGACTCTTTGTTGCATGTTGAGGGATAGTTATATGATCCAATTATGTTATTATTGTTGAGAGAACATGCACTAGTGAAAGTATGAACCTTAGGCCTTTATTCCTACCATTGCAATACTATTTACGCTCACTTTTATCATTAGTTACCTTGCTGTTTTTATAATTTCAGATTACAAAAACCTATATCTACCATCCATATTGCACTTGTATCACCATCTCTTCGCCGAACTAGTGCACCTATACAATTTACCATTGTATTGGGTGTGTTGGGGACACAAGAGACTCTTTGTTATTTGGTTGCAGGGTTGTTTGAGAGAGACCATCTTCATCCTACGCCTCCCACGGATTGATAAACCTTAGGTCATCAACTTGAGGGAAATTTTCTACTGTCCTACAAACCTCTGCACTTGGAGGCCCAACAACGTCTACAAGAAGAAGGTTGACATCAAGCTCTTTTCTGGCGTCGTTGCCGGGGATGTGAGTGCTTGAAGGTATACCTTTAGATCTTGCTATCGAATCTTTTTGTTTCTTGTTTTATCACTGGTTTAGTTTATAAAAGAAAACTACAAAAAATGGAATTGAGTTTGTCTCATAAGCTTCAGCTTTTTAATATCTTTCGTGAGTATGATGAAAAGGAAAATTGTGCTCAAGTGCTAGAAGAAGAAGTCTATAAAATGTTTGGTACTAAATCTTTGAATGATGAGCATGATTGCAAGGTTGTTAGTATGAATTCCATGATGCTAATGATATGCAAAACCACAAGCTTGGGGAAGCTATGTTTGATGGAGATGATATTTTTTGTCCCCCAAGTTTTGATGAGCAAATTTATTATGATGAAAGCATGCCTCCTATTTATGATGATTATATTGATGAAAGTGGGTTTGGAAGAGTGTCAACTTTAGGAAGTAATGATCCCACTATTTTGGAGGATGTTGAATATTATTGTGATAATTATGAAAGTGGATTTGGAGAGGTCATGACTTTATTTAATGATGAATCCACTATTTCGGAAGAGGTTCCAATTGATTATGAGAACAAAGTTGCTATCTATGATGATTATTGTGATGACTTGTATGCTATTAAGAATAATGATAACCATGAAACTTGTCATCATGATTTTAGTTTTCAATTGGATTATGCCTCACATGATAATTATTTTGTTGAGTTTGCTCCCACCACTATTCCGAATGAGAAGAACTTTGCTTATGTGGAGAGTAGTAAATTTTCTATGCAAGTAGATCATGAAAAGAATACTTTAGGTGCTGGTTATATTTTTGAATTCATTCATGATGCTACTGAAAATTATTATGAGGGAGGAACATATGCTTATAGGAATTGCACTAATATCAAGTTTCCTCTCTATGTGCTTAAAATCTTGAAGTCATGCTTGTTTTGCCTTCCTATGCTAGTTGATTATTGTTCCCATAAGTTGTTTGCTCACAAAATCCCTATGCATAGGAAGTGGGTTAGGTTTCAGTGTGCTAGTCATATGCTTCATGATGCTCCCGTTATGTTTCAATTCTTCTCTTTTAGGTGAGCATCATTGTCATCATCATGCCTAGCTAGAAAGGCATTAAAGAAAAGCGCTTGTTGGGAGACAACCCAATACTTATCCTTACTGTTTTTGTATGTTCACATGATTATGGTACTGTAGTAATCATGTTTTATATCTTTTGTTTCAATAAAGTGCCAAATAAGACCTTTAGGATAGCTTACGGTGATAGTTGTGTTGATCCTGCTGAAAATCAGAAACTTTTTCACCCAGTAAATTAGTTTTTCTAATTCACAGAAACGTGATTTTGACCTTATTCTTTTTGCTCTGGATTGGTACACAAATTGCTCAGGCTTTCCTAGTTTGGTAGGAAGTTTGGAGTTCCAGAAGTATACGTTCAGTACAGATTACTACAGACTGTTCTGTTTTTGACAGATTCTGTTTTCTATGTGTGGTTTGCTTATTTTGATGAATCTATGAGTAGTATCGGAGGTTATGAACCATAGATAAGTTTGAATACAGTAGATATTACACAAATATGAATTTAGAATGAGTTCATTACAGTACCTAAGTGGTTGTTTTATTTTCTTATACAACGGAGCTTACGAGTTTTCTGTTGAGTTTTGTGTTGTGAAGTTTTCAAGTTTTGGGTAAAGATTCGATGGACTATAGAATAAGGAGTGGCAAGATCCAAAGCTTGGGGATGCCCAAGGCACCCCAAGGTAATATTCAAGGACAAAAAAGAGCCTAAGCTTGGGGATTCCCCGGATGGCATCCCCTCTTTCGTCTTCGTTCATCGGTAACTTTACTTGGAGCTATATTTTTATTCGCCACATGACATGTGTTTTGCTTGGAGCATCTAGTATGATATTAGTATTTGCTTTTTTTAGTTTTCCACAATCTTCCTTGCTGTACACACCTTTTGGGAGAAGCCCACTTGATTGGAATTTATTAGAATACTCTATGTGCTTCACTTATATCTTTTGAGCTAGATAGTTTTGCTCTAGTGCTTCACTTATATCTTTTAGAGAACGGCGGTGGCTTAATTTTGTAGAAATTGCTAGTCTCTCATGCTTCACTTATATTACTTTGAGAGTCTCTTAGAACAGCATGGTATTTTCTATGGTTATAAAATTGGTCCTAGAATGGTAGGCATCCAAGTTGGGTATAATAAAAACTATCATAGGAAGTGAATTGGATGCTATGATCAATTTGATACTTGATAATTGCTTTGAGATATGGAGGTAGTGATATTAGAGTCATGCTAGTTGGGTGATTATGAATTTAAAGAATGCTTGTGTTGAAGTTGGCAAGTCCTGTAGCATGCACGTATGGTAAAAATTGTGTAACAAATTTATTGCATAGGGTGCTCTTTTGATTGCCTTCCCTTAAGTGGAGGTCGGGGGCACACGATGGTTAACTCCTACCAAACTCCCCCCAGGAGCATGCGTAGTAGTACTTTGCTTCGAGGGCTAATAAAACTTTTGCAATAAGTATATGAGTTCTTTATGACTAATGTTGAGTCCACGGATTATACGCACGTTTACCTTTCCATCACTACTAGCCTCTTCGGTACCGTGCATTGCCCTTTCTCACCTTGAGAGTTGGTGCAAACTTCGCTGGTGCATCCAAACCCCGCGATACGATACGCTCTATCACACATAAACCTCCTTATATCTTCCTCAAAACAGCCACCATACCTACCTATTATGGCATTTCCATAGCCATTCCGAGATATATTGTCGTGCAACTTTCCACCGTTTTGTTCATCATCGTGACTTACATTACTATTGTCATATTGCCATTGCATGATCATGTAGTTGACATCGTATTTGTGGCAAAGCCACCATGCATAATTTTTCATACATGTCACTCTTGATTCATTGCCCATCCCGGTACACCGCCGGAGGCATTCATATAGAGTCATACCTTGTTCTAGTTTTGAGTTGTAATTCATGAGTTGTAAATAAATAGAAGTGTGATGATCATCATTATTAGAGCATTGTCCCCAAATAAGAAAAAAGAAAAAAAGAAAGGAAGGCCAAAAGAAAAGAAAATGAAAGGCCAAAGAAAAAAAGAAAAAAAAAAGAAAGAAAGACCCAAAGAAAAAAAAAGAAAATAAATAAAAAGGGGGCAATGTTACTATCTCTTTTTCCACACTTGTGCTTCAAAGTAGCACCATGTTCTTCATATATAGAGTCTCATATGTTGTCACTTTTATATACTAGTGGGAATTTTTCATTATAGAACTTGGCTTGTATATTCCTACGATGGGCTTCCTCAAATGCCCTAGGTCTTCGTGAGCACGCAAGTTGGATGCACACCCACTTAGTTTCTTTTGTTGAGCTTTCATACATTTATAGCTCTAGTGCATCCGTTGCATGGCAATCCCTACTCCTCATGTTGACATCAATTGATGTGCATCTCCATAGCCCGTTGATTAACCTCGTCAATGTGAGACTTTCTTTTTCTTGTCTTCTCCACACAACCTCCATCATCATATTCTATTCCACCCATAGTGCTATATCCATGGCTCACGCTCATGTATTGCGTGAGAGTTGAAAAAGGCTGAAGCGCGTTAAAAAGTATGAACCAATTGCTTGGCTGAAACTGGGGTTGTTATTGATGGGAGTATTTTGTGTGATGAAAATGAAACATAGCCATGTTATTTTGAGAAAACATGATTGCTTTGATTAGTATGCTTGAAGTGTTACTATTTCTTATGTCAATATGAACTTTTATTTTGAATCATTTGGATATGAACATTCATGCCACAATAAAGAAAATTACATTGAGAATTATGCTAGGTAGCATTCCACATCAAAATTCTGTTTTTATCATTTACCTACTCGAGGACAAGCATGAATTAAGCTTGGGGATGCTTGATACGTCTCCAATGTATCTATAATTTTTTATTGTTCCATGCTATTATATTACCCGTTTTGGATGTTTATGGGCTTTACTTTACACATTTATATCACTAACCGGAGGGCCAACCCATATTGTTGTTTTCTTGCCTATTTCAGTGTTTCGAAGAAAAGGAATATCAAACGGAGTCCAAACGGAATGAAACCTTCAGAAAAGTTATTTTTGGAGCAGAAGCAACCACGGGAACTTGGAGTGCAAGCCAGGGAAGCGTCGAGGAGGCCACGAGATAGGGGGCGCGCCCTCCACCCTCGTGGGCCCCTCGAGGCTCCCCCGGCCGACTTCTTTCGCCTATATATTCCCATATACCCTAAGAACATCGAAGAACAAGATAGATTGGGAGTTCCGCCGCCGCAAGCCTCTGTAGCCACAAAAAACCTCTCGGAAGCCTGTTCCGACACCCTGCCGGAGGGGGCATCCCTCACCGGTACCCATCTTCATCATCCCGGCGCTCTCCATGACGAGGAGGGAGTAGTTCACCCTCAGGGCTGAGGGTATGTACCAGTAGCTATGTGTTTGATCTCTCTCTCTCTCTCTCTCTCTCTCTCTCTCTCTCTCGTGTTCTCTCTATGGCACGATCTTGATGTATCGCCAGCTTTGCTATTATAGTTGGATCTTATGATGTTTCTCCCCCCTCTACTCGCTTGTAATGGATTGAGTTTTCCCTTTGAACTTATCTTGTCGGATTGAGTATTTAATGATTTGAGAACACTTGATGTATGTCTTGTCGTGCTTATCTGTGGTGACAATGGGATATTCACGTGATTCACTTGACGTATGTTTTCGTGATCAAGTTGCGGGTTCCGCCCATGAACCTATGCATAAGGGTTGGCACACGTTTTCGTCTCGACTCTCCGGTACAAACTTTGGGGCACTCTTTGAAGTACTTTGTGTTGGTTGAATAGATTAATATGAGATTGTGTGATGCATATCGTATAATCATGCCCACCGATACTTGAGGTGACAATGGAGTATCTAGGTGACATTAGTGTTTTGGTTGATTTGTGTCTTAAGGTGTTATTATAGTATGAACTCTATGATAGATTGAATGGAAAGAATAGCTTTATGTTATTTTACTGCGGACTCTTGAATAGATCGAGCAGAAAGAATAACTTTGAGGTGGTTTCGTACCCTACCATAATCTCTTCGTTTGTTCTCCGCTATTAGTGGCTTTGGAGTGACTCTTTGTTGCATGTTGAGGGATAGTTATATGATCCAGTTATGTTATTATTGTTGAGAGAACTTGCACTAGTGAAAGTATGAACCTTAGGCCTTGTTTCCTACCATTACAATACCGTTTACACTCACTTTTATCATTAGTTACCTTGCTGTTTTTATAATTTCAGATTACAAAAACCTATATCTACCATCCATATTGCACTTGTATCACCATCTCTTCGGCGAACAAGTGCACCTATACAATTTATTTTGTATTGGATGTGTTGGGGACAAAAGAGACTCTTTGTTATTTGGTTGTTGGGTTGTTTGAGAGAGACCATCTTCATCCTACGCCTCCCACGGATTGATAAACCTTAGGTCATCCACTTGAGGGAAATTTGCTACTGTCCTACAAAATCTGCACTTGGAGGCCCAACAACGTCTACAAGAAGAAGGTTGTGTAGTAGACATCAAAGCGCTCCTACTTGACGAGATCCTCAGGCACGATAAATTCATCGTCGCCTAGGCTCACCTCGTACCTGCACCATTTGCTCGCGCTTGCGCAGTCGTGCTGATTTCACAATGCACTTGCATCGCACACGGTTAGGCCAGTACCTACACCATTCTGCTCGCGCTTGCACAGTCATGGTGATTTTACAGCGCACTTGCATCGCACAAGGTTAAGCCAGTACCTGCACCACTTTGCTTGCGCTTGCACAGTCATGGTGATTTTACAGCGCACTTGCATCGCACACTGTTAAGCTAGTACCTGCACCATTTTGCTCGCGCTTGCGCAGTCGTGGTGATTTCACAACGCACTTGCATCGCACACGGTTAAACCAGTACCTCCACCATTTGCTCGCGCTTGCGCGGTCGTGCTGATTTTACTGCGCACTTGCATCGCACATGCTTAAGCCAGTACCTGCACCATTTTTCTCACGCTGGTCACCCTATGGGACCTACTCCCTCCTATCACACACATTTGTTCTTTTGGAAACTGTGTGCGATGGCTAGTGTGTCGCCGCCTAGCCTTCAATGAGTACTCACATAGGTAGAGGGAAACCGATGGGAGAAGAGGCGGGGAACCGATGAGAGGAGTGGCAAGAAAAGGTAGCATGTTTAGAAAACGTACAAGAGAAGGAAGCGTGAGCTAGCACGATGCATGCGCACACTGCTTACCCATGCACTGCATGTGCTATCGAAAGGGCTGAGGGTTGCCGTTTGATCTGGGAGCATCCAACGGTGCAGACGTACGATTCGTGGGGTTTGGGTTCTGGCCAATCATATCGCGGGCAGCATCGGCCACGGTTTCGTAGGCACACGGCTTTCGTTTGGCCTTTTTTTACACTAATTGAGTTTCCTAGGCATTTAATGTCCATAATTCAAATCTGAACTTCAAACATGCTCCAGTTCACCAAAATGGCTAGAAAAATTATACATTTGTCCTTGGGTGCATCTTTAGGTCCCATGCCACGAATGGGAACGAATTACAACCGTATCGGCGTCCTGGCTCGTCCTCAAACATTTCTAATCTCGGTTTTTAAATCCCCGTAAATCCTAAACTCACCAGAAAGTCATGAAAGTTGGCATGATGCCACGTCATGGCGCATACATGTCATGGTAAAAGCATTGTCCAATTTGGGCCAAGCTTTATTACAAACCTCAAATAAACTCTGAAAAGGTTGAAAGTTGGCATGGTATCATCATTTCACCCACATAGCATGTTCTAAAAAGTTGAGAGGGTTACGGCAAAAACAAAATGCACTTCGTGTGCAAAATGGACAATCTCTTTCGAAGTATCAGGGTTTCGAACGAAAACTCATCTATTACAAAGGGATTTCATTTTTTTTCAACTTATTTGAACTCCAGAATTTTTGTGTGTTCAAAATGCACCATTCAAAGCCACATCATCAATTTTCAACCCTTTCTGACTTCATTTGGTATTTTTCATGCATTTACTGATTTTTTTGAGCTAAATGACATGAAATTGAAAAGCACTTCAAATGAACTCTGAAAAGTTTGAAAGTTGGCATGGTATCATCATTTCACCCATATAGCATGTTCTAAAAAGTTGAGAGGGTTACGACAAAAACTGGATGCACTTCGTGTGCAAAATGGACAATCTCTTTCGAAGTATCAGGGTTTTGAACGAAAACTCATCTGTTATAAAGGGATTGCATTTTTCTGAACTTATTTGAACTCCACACTTTTTGTGTGTTCAAAATGCACCATTCAAAGCCACATCATCAAATTTCAACCATTTCTGACTTCATTTGGTATTTTTCATGCATTTACTGATTTTTTTTAGCAAAATGACCCTGAAATTGAAAAGCATTGCAAATGAACTCTGAAAAGTTTGAAAGTTGGCATGGTATCATCATTTCACCCGAATAGCATGTTCTAAAAAGTTGAGAGGGTTAAGGCAAAAACTGGATGCACTTCGTGTGCAAAATGGACAATCTCTTTCCAGGGCATGGTGTCACGTCATGGCACATATATGTCATGGTAAAAACATTGTCCAATTTGGGCCAAGCTTTATTATGAACCTCTTAGAAATCAGAGCTTCTCTCAACAAGAAGCCTTGTGGTTCTGATAGGGAAACGTGTTCCCGTTGTTATTGAAACGTAATCACAACCTCTTTTCTCCTTGTATTTTCTTCTACAGGCAACATGGAACTACATGATATCCATGTTGAAATTTAAACTTATTCAGGGTTTGTTTGGCCTTTTTATACACTAGTTGAGTTTCCTAGGCATTTAAGGTCCATAATTCAAATCTGAACTACAAATACATGCTCAAGTTCACCAAAATGGCTAGAAAAATTGTACATGCATGTGTCCTTGGGTGCATGTTTAATTAGGTCCCATGCCCGAATGGGAGCAATTACAACCGCATCGCATCTGGCTCGTCCTCAAACATTTGGAATCTCGGGTTTTAAATCCCCATAAAATCCACAACTCACCAGAAAGTCATCAGAGGTGGCATGGTGTCACGTCATGGCACATATATGTCATGGTAAAAACATTGCCAATTTGGGCCAAGCTTTATTACAAACCACTTACAAACCAGAGCTTCTCTCAACAATAAGCCTTGTGGTTCCGATAGGGAAACATGTTCCCCTTGTTGTCGAAATGTAATCACGGCCTCTTTTCGCCTTGTATTTTCTTCTATGGGCAACATGGAACTACATGATATCCATGCTGAAATTTAAACTTATTCAGGGTTCGTTTGGCCTTTTTATACAGTAATTGAGTTTCCTAGGCATTTAATGTCCATAATTCAAATATGAAGTACTAATACATGCTCCAGTTCATCAATGGCTAGAAAAATTATACAAGCATGTGTCCTTGGGTGCATGTTTAGGTCCCATGCAAGGAATGGAAACGAATTACAACCTAACCGGCGTCTTGGCTCGTCCTCAAACATTTGGAATCTCGGTTTTTAAATCCCCATAAATCCAAAACTCACCATAAAGTCATTAAAGGTGACATGGTGTCACGTCATGGCACATATATGTCGTGGTAAAAACATTTCCAATTTGGGCCAAGATTTATTACAAATCTCTTACAAACCAAAGCCTGTCGCAAGAACCCTTGTGGTTTCGATAGGAAACGTGTCCCCTTGTGGGCCAAACGATAATCACTCCCTCTTCTAGCCTCGTATTTTTTTCTACATGCAACACGTACGGAACAATGGGAGATTCGCACTGAACTTTGAAATTATTCAGAGTTTGTTTGACCCTTTTATTCATTAATTGAGTTTTCTAGGCTTTAATGTCCATAATTCAAATCTGAACCACAAGTACATGCTCCAGTGCACCAAAATGGCTAGAAAAAACGTACATGTATCCTTGGGGTGCATGTTTAGGCTTCGTTTGGCCATTGTATATATTACTAATTAAGTTTTCTACGCATTAAATGTAGTCCATAATTCAAATTAGGACTACAAGCACAAAATGGGTGGAAAATTGTACATGTGACATTGGGTGCATCTTTAGGTCTCATTTAAGGAATGGAAAGGAATTATAAACTTGTCGCCGTCCTAAAACATTGAGAATCTCGGTTTCTAAATCCTAGTAAATCAAAAACTCACCCAAAAAACATGAAACTTGGCTTGGTTTCATGACATGGCACATATATGCCGTGGTAAAACAATCGTCCAGTTTGAGAAGAGGCGCACACATTAGTAGCCAACGTTAATATCACAAACGGTTGTATTATATGAACCGTGTCAATATTTAACCATACTCAGTGGCGTGCATGAAGCTGTTTGATTAGACAGAACGAGCGCGAGAAGTCCGCCGTGCAGGCTCGACGGGACGCGTGCGAGCAGTCCATCACGCAGGCTCGACAGGACGCGTGCATCCTGTCCACCTCGTAGGCTTGACGGGACACGTGCGAGAGGCAAGGCCGCACATGCTCACCGGGAAGCGAGCTCTTTGACCTCCATGCACCAGCCGCCGCCCGCCTTGGTTAAAAGTTTGCCATTAATGGGTTAATTAATGCACTTAGACGGAGGTTTTTTATAGGGGTGGACAGAGGGTGTTTGGTTGTGATCCCATGGCAGCATTTGCTTTGTTTGTGTTTTCAACTCGTATTCCAGCCTAATTTAAATTGCCACATAGGGCAACGGATAATACGACGACAAATAAAATGGCAACGGATAGTACGACGACAAATTTATAGTGGCGCAGATAATAATTGTCTTACATATTTAGGATAATTTTAAATGCCGCATGCGGCAAAGTTCGGAAGACACGAGGGCAAGAGAAGAAGGAAATTGTAGACTACGATCTAGATCGCTACTATATCTACTCTTCGATGGATCGTCGGGCGATGACATCCTCCAGCTCCTTCCTCATTTCCTCACAGCTTTGCTTGTAAGCAGCCACGGATTCCTCCACCTCCTGCTCCACTCGATCCGGATCTTCCTCAAGTCACCCATCAGTTCCTCGACGACCGCTGTCAGCGTCATCCCCGAGGCACTTCTCTGCTCATGCAGCATCTTCCAGCCAGCGGCCTCCTCCTCCTTCCCGGTGAGTGCCTCGAGGAGCTTCGCATTGTCACCCATGAGTTGCTCGACGAGGCCGGTCGCCTTGTCAACCAAGGCATCGCTGATCTTGAGCAACTTCATCAAGCCGTCGACCAGCTCCTGCTGCTTAATGAGGCCAGCGAGAATGTCGTCGTTGCGGGCCAAGGACTTCAGCAATGCCAGCTCGTCGCGATCGCCGATGTGGCGAGTGCGCTTGTGAGAGACCTCGCATGCCCGTTAGAGCTCGTTCGAAGGCCCCGCGACGTGCCGGGACATCTCTGCTGCGGCAGCCGCTTCGCGGCAGCCTCTCTAGTGCTTCCACGGCCTTGGTCTTTGCTGCCTGGTTATATGCCCACCCGAAACTCCTCCTACCGGTCATGGCGGAACGACTTGATAGGAAAGACCAGTTTTGTAGGTGATGAGGAGAGGAACTGTGAAGTAATTTTCGAGTGAGTAGTTTTTATAGCCCGGTGCTAAGTGTGAACACATATTAGTTTGATCAGTGTGAACACATATTAGTTTTATCTGTGTGAACAGATTTGCAATTACTTATTGCATTGTAATTTGCAACTAGATCATGAAGACGCGCGTTGCCGCGCCCACCCATATTGAGAAAGTATAGAGATATGCATTATGATGGTTGATACAATGAATTAATTATTCAAGAAACACAATATTAGCCCAGTTCATCTTAACAATCTAGGATAACATTCCCTTCTGTGAAATGCCAAGGTTGTTAATATATCATTTTAACATTGGAGAAGGTAAGACATTATATTTGCCTACTTTGAGAAGCCATCGCCTATGACCGTGTCATGCGTTCTTTTGTGATATGACAATGACATTCAACGCACATGATGAAGTATACGTCAAACTTGGCAAATAAAATATCCTCACAAACTGAATGGCAATTTCATCTGGTATTGAAACAGATTAAAACTAAATAATTTTCTACATAAGCCAAAATTAAAATTATTCATGCTCATAATTACCCAAATAGACCCATGCTACAAGCGAAGTACTAATATTGACATGTTTCTATCTACATACATACATATCGTATCATAGGGTCCATCGTTGAGTTGTGCAAAAGTAGAGAGAGGGCAAAAAAACTCAGAATATGATTGTGGAAAAGAGCATGGATAACAAACTGCATGGTCAATGATATTCGCATTAGGATTGCACACTTTAATTCCTAATGATTTATGGCTAGAAGGAATTAAACACAACCTGAAATTATCAACACTTGGCAATGACACTCTATTTCCAGAAGATCGACAATAGAAGAATGCATGATAAACAAAGGGACATTTACATCTGTGCCCCTAACTCGAACCCACTACTCAGATTTGCCCCTAATTTTGAAGAATGCTCAAATTTGCCCCTCCGCCGTTAAGTCACTACTCAGAAATGCCCTTCCGTACAATACTGTAGCACTTTCCGTCCAATATTGTAGCACTTTCTGTCTGCTACAGTACACATCGGCCTTTGACGGTCAAAGGCCTTTGACTGGACGAAAGGGCATTTCTGAGTAGTGACTTAACGGCAGAGGGGCAAATTGAGCATGCTTTGAAATTAGGGGCAAATCTGAGTAGGTGGTTCGAGTTAGGGGCAGAAATGCAAATGGCCCATAAACAAATGCCATTTTATCATGATTCATGCATCAAGCATATTCTACCCATGCGGCCAAGCCTACTCATTTTAGACTAATTAAGTTCTTTAGGTAGAACAATTCTAAAATGTTGATAGCAGGAGCAAAGGAAAGAACATAGGCAATAAGAGTTATTCAGTCTTACATACCCAAGCTGTACCAAAGAAACTAATCTTCATAAGTTCAGCTCATGCCAGAGACAGATTATATGAAATCCGAAACAAAGAGAAGGAAAGGGAGCAGGCAAAACGCAAGTGCCTGGCTGAAATAAAAACCAAACAAATCGCATGGAATGCAGCACTAAACTCACAGTAATAGAGAGAACAAAGATGAACAAAGGGCAATAATTTGTGAATTGTCACACCTGTCCGCCCGCCATGATCGCATAGCTGGCTGAGGTTTACTGTTTTTTAATTGGGTTTGAAGCACACCCCTTGAGAAATTCATACAGAAAAACTCCAATGAACGAGCACTGCAACCCTGCAAGGAGGAATAGAAAATCAGTTCCATAGATATGAAGACATGGAGGAGTGTGCGTCAAACCCAATTAGGGAGAATGAAAGATTGTAGTGACACAGCGATAGCGGAAATCATTTGCCATCATTACACACCGTCGACAATTATCAGGATAACTATGCGCTAGGTCTCAGCTTCCATGTCAAATTTCAGGTATGGAATTGGAAAGGGCGGGATCAGCCGATCATGATATGGCAGTACAGCTGCAATGGCATGTACACCGGTGGTGTGTGCTGCCGCCGCAGCCGCTAAGAAGGAGATATGTATGTCACTCTTGCGTTGACGAGGATTCTGGTGCAGCAGTCGCCTCCACCTCCTCCTCGCACCAGCGAGATGCCGCCACGTCATCTTGTGTCGGCAAGATGTATGTAGCTGCTTGATGCTGCCGCATCACTCTTGAGCCATTCACATGGCCTCCTCCTCCTATTGATCGCCCGCCTTCGTTGCAGCCAAAGCTCTCTCGCTCATTGTCGCCGCATCCATGATTCATGGACAATCACCAATAAGAACAGCCGGGGTCAGCCCTATGAACTTCGAGGACATAGGGAGGGGGAATCAACATAGGGTTGCACTTACAATGGACTGTTACTAGAGGAATACCGTTGACCTTGACCGGAGCCACCACCGGTTTCAGGGCAGCATATGGTGAAGAACCTGAGCCGATCGGGATGACAAGAAGTCAGGACGATCAACCCTCTCGCGGCGCTCGATGTAAAATTCTGACCGTTCATGAGAAGGCTCCCAAGTCGATCCCTGGAGCAGCGGCCCGATAACGGGGTAGGGCGACGGCTAAAAAGGCCCACGAGGGTCGAATGATCTTCAGTGTTAAACAGTAGATCGGATGGTCCAGACCGTCAACTCGCTGTGGAGGGGCGTTGGTGGCTGAGTTTTACTGTTTTACAATGTGAGGAGAAACAAAGTCAAAATTTATTGATGGTTCTGGGCCCACAAAGCCCCTTTTTTGTTGTTTCGTCTCATCGCAAACAGTTCTTTTGGATCAACCATATGCCACGCTGTCAGGACCCCGACTCAATACCACATCGATCTAGCATGTAACACCTCATATCACTTTGCGGCCTCACGCACGGTATCCCCACGGGTGTCACCTTACCTTTGCCCGGGACCGTTTGCACCTTTTGTCACACGTATATGATAGTGTTGCTAGCATCCATATGATAAGGAGCCCGGGCTGACATGGTTAGTCGTAAACCCAAAGTGGCACAAACTTACAAGGACAGGCATCCATGACCCAGCATCGAACGTGTCGGTCATCAGCGAGTGAATCCAGGCTGTAGCACTGGGCTAACAGGACTCCGGTGAACCGGGCTGTAGCGGGCTAACAGGACTCCGGTATTCATCACGTGACATTTCCCCGAAGGGATAAACACAGGAACGAAGAAGGACACATGCCAGCCAGCCTAAGTGTTCCGGAGCAGTAGCACGCTACCATGGCTCAGTGGAAGCACTAGGAGACATTTCCCGGTAAGAGAGGCTACTAACAATAAACAACTAGATAGTCAGATCCCACACATAGCAATACACATTACACGTACGCATAACATGCAAGTATGTGCTGTACAACATGGCATCACAACATAACTCAACAACTCATATAGATAAAGGCTCAGAAGAGCCATCATAGCATTATTACAAGCAGGGGTCACATGACCCAACATTCAGAGCAAACAAGCAACAAGCGGAAGCATTACATGTCTGAGTACAGACATCTACAAATGAAAAAGGCTGAAGAGCCTGACTATCTACAACATCCGATCAAGATTGTAGCTGAGGTACAAGCTACTTGTCGAAGCCCACGAGAACACTAGTAAGACCGAAGTCTCCGCTGCAAAAACATAAATAAAGCACCATGAGTACAAAGGTACTCAGCAAGACTTACATCAGATCCTATCATACATGCATTTGTATCAAGAGGGTAATGTGGGGTTTAGTTGCAGCAAGCCAGCTTGACTCTGTGGCTATCCTGTTCTACGACTACCAGAACTTCTTTGAGGTGATATGGCGCACACGAGTCCACTAATCACCACACAATACACTACTATGGATTCATCCCCGTCTCCCTACGAGAAGGCCATCCATAGCACTCACACTTGTCTTGAGCATTTTAGAGTATCCACTTCAAGTTGTCTATGTACCATGTAAGCATCCAAGAAGTCCATATCCGCGGACCCGGCTATTCGAATAGATCATGTTAACCCTGTAGGGGTGTACTTCTTCACACACGCTCTCGCCACTTAGCGCCATGTACACGTCATGTATCTCGGCAACCTTCAAGCGGAAGCCTGGCGAGGGTGTCGGCCACGACCTGACTAACCACACAAGACTCTAGCCCAGGTTTATCGCCTATTCGGGTTCCATCCGCAAGGAGATCCGGCCGGGGTGTCGCTCACGGCCCCAAACGATGTGTGCAGGGTTCCCGAGCCAACCACCCGGGTGCCACTCGGTACACCAGGCCAGGTGTGCCTAGTCTGTCCCAAGCCCACCCTGCCGGGTGCCACTTGGTAGAAAAATAGCACTACCTACAAACACCAGAAACTAGTTGCGACTCCTGGACAGAGATCAAGTTGGTTAATAAGTCGAGAGGGCTTGGAGCGCCCGGAGCCCAATATGTGGTAGTATCGAGTCATTGGACAACATACATAGAGCTTAGTGCTTGAGGACGGTTCCAGTGAGACAACCCACCATGTACTCCTACATGGCCTCTCACCGCTACCTTTACCAAATCGTGTTCACACGTTCACTCTCAAACATCGTAACATAGAGCATCAGACTCCAATTCATTCCCAATGAATCGGACTGACACAACTCTAAGCAATAGCAGGCATAGCATGGTAGGAACACAACATGGCTCAATCAACTCCTACACATGCTAGTGGGTTTCAACTATTTACTGTGGCAATGACAGGTCATGCAGAGGAATGGGTTCAGCTACCGCAGCACAAAGTAGCAGATGAATCGTTGTTGTCCTAATGCAATAACTGAGAGCAGGAGCGAGAGAGTAGGATTGTATCGGAATGAACAAGGGGTTTGCTTGCTCGGTAGATCAACAAGGAGGCTTTGCTTCATAGGCAGTACTGGAGCGGTCTCCGGAGCAAGACCTATCGAGAAGGAACGGTGCCAACAATCAATACACAAGCATATGCAACAATATGATGCATGAACATGGCACGAAGATGTGATGCTGTTTGAGCTAATGCAACTAGTATTCATTTGGTTTGAAATCCATTTGAACCAAAGGTTCAAATGCATCTCCAAAATAAGCTCTTTATATAAGCCATTATAGTGTTTCACTTGTACAGCAGGTATAACTTGGTTTTTCATGCATGAAACTCGTACAGATGGATAGGTTGCATTTTTCTGATAATTTTTCATGTATAATTTATTTCAATCTGAGCTACGGTTGAATTGATATGAATTTTTGAAGTTTTGAACATTTTCTGGAATTTCCTGATTTATTTAAATCTAGAAAATGAATAAATGCGTCAGCATTACAGAGGCATGACGTCAGCAAGTCAACCATGGCTGACCGGGTCAAACCTGACGTGTGGGGCCACACGTCAGTGACACGGGTTAAACAGGGGGGGTTTAGTTTAGTTTAATTAAAGATTAGGGGGCACTGGGCCCACATGTCAGCGTTAGGGGTAGGTTAGTTGGTGATTAGCTTAAGCTAATCACCTGACGGCGGGGTCCACCTGTCAGACCGGCGAGGTCGTCGCCGGCGACCACGGGACACGGCGGTGTCCGCGATACAGGCCACGGGGACGGCGTCGGAGAGCACCGGCGTGGCCGGGCTCGCGATCCGTGGAGCAAGTCGGGGCTGGGGTGGCCGGCTCGCGGGCAGAGCTTCATGGCGGCGGCGGAGCTTAGGCTCGGAGGGCACGCTGCTACGGCGTCTGGGGAGGCAGGAGGAGGGGAACCGACGGGAGAGCTCACAAGGGACCGGAAGAGACGACGGCGAAGCTCGGGAAGGCGCCGACGGCGGCGAAGCGGCGACGGAGATCCACGGCGGCGGAGGTGATGAAGGCGGCGACAGCGGCTCCACGGGCATCCGGAGGTGACTGGCTCGACGAGGAGGTAAAGGGGTCGTGGCGGAGCTCGTGGACTCTACGAGGGGCGAGGGAGCGGGGGAGCGCGGCGGTGGTGGCAGCAGCGTCGGGCGTGAGAGAGGAGAGGTCCAGGAGGAGGGAGGCGAGAGAGAGTGGGAGAGGACGGGAGGCGGCGTGGCGACGTTCGGGGCATCCAGACGAGGAGGGAAGGGGCAGGCAGGCAGGGAGGGAGGAGGTAACCGGGCGCGTGGCCGCGGCCGGCTGTGGCGCGGGCACGCAGCTGCTTTGGGCGAGGGGGAGGAAGAGGACAGAGGAGGCCAGGTGGGCTGGGCTGGCCTAGCCCCAGGCTGCCAGCCGCCTGAGAACGGGCTGCACGGGGGGTAGGCGCTAGGTAAGTTTTTCTCCTGATTTGTTTCTCTTTTCTATTTTTCTGACATTTGTTCGATTTAATAAAAATACTAAATCATTTCATTTACTTATGCCAATTTTTGTAGGAACTAGTTGTATTATTCTAGAGCTCCTCAGCAAATGGCATAATTTTTGGACATATATTATATATAAAACAAATATATATCCAATGCAAATAATTATGCATTAATTCCAAATGACCAAAATAAATACTTATGAGCTCTTAAAAATATTGGTTTGATTTTTTATCTCTGCCCAATATTTTCAGAGAGCAACATGAACATTTTCTTGGACCTTTTTGGAGCAATTTTTAATTGGGTCATTTCCATAGATGATTCTGAGGGTTCACAAATCCTCATTTCAAATTTAAATGGAATTTAGACATGATGCACAAATGACTAGCTAGTCTAGGTCATACCAGAACTAGGGACGTGACACATGCATTGGAAGCCCGAAACGTGGGTCGTTGTTCTCGGATGTACGTGTCTGCCTACTATCACGCACGGTCATGTATCACCATCGTGTCCTATGGATGTGCCGCCACGTCTTTTACGGGGTGCTAGAAGGTTGACCACGCGGTTGCTCGCCGTGGCGTCCCTACTTTTTTTTCTTTTTTTGCGGGTCCGTGCCGTCCCTGTGCGTGCTCTGCTCGCCGTTGAGGTAAATTTACAATGGCAACGGTTAATAATTGTCTTGCATATTCAGGATAATTTAAAATGCCACATTCGGCAAAGTACAAGGCACTCATGACCTACTTATACATACAATTATAATAAAATATAGGCTTAAAAGCTGAGCCGGCGGCCTTCTGACGACGGTCTTCTCGGACTCGATGATCAGCATATCACCCTTGCGGCCGTTCATTATGTGTAACTTATTAATCATCCCACACGAGTACTTGCAGACGCATCGTGTGTGATACTCCTAGACACCGCAAGCAACTAGCTAGTTTGCATTTTTCAAAGTTTTTTGTACGAACAGAATCACACACGAACTTACTATAGTAAGCGTCCGTGTTATAATTTCTCATCCCAAACAGTTCATCCGAGTGGGTTGTTTGCTGCTTATCACACACAACTGGTTTACACGAATCGTTTGTGTTCTTTTGGCTGATCGCAAATGCCGCATATCACACACATCTTGTTATGATGAACCGTTTATGTTCTCTTGCCTAATCAAAAACAGTTTGTCCGAGTGAACCTTATGCCGTATATCACACAGACCTTGAACTGGCTAACCGTTTCTGTTGCATTTCCTAATAGCACACAGTTCATTGGAGGGAACTGTATGCCGTATATCACACACACATTGATATGGATGCCCATTTCTGTTGCTCTTCCTCATCACAAACAGTTCAGCTGGATCAACCGTATGCCCAGCATCGCGCACATAACTAAAATCTGAACCGTGTTTGATGTGTCCACCATTGCAAACATTTTGCACCTTTTTGACTGTTTTTCACAGCATCGTTTGCAATTATTGCATCGCACACAATTTCGTCGAAGGGTCTCTGATCGTAGTGTCGGGTTAGCAGCATCCTGCAGTAGTGCAAGATGACATGATGTAGAGGGATAGATCCAATCAATATGAAATAAAGCCCATCTTTTTGTCCTTAACGGCAACAATACAAATACATGCCTCGCTACCGCTTCTGTCACTGGGTTAGGACACCGCAAGATTAAACCATTACAAATCACATCTCCCATTGCAAGAAATATCAATCTAGTTATCCAAACCAAATCAATAGATCGGAGAGAAATACAAAGATATCTTAATCATGCATAAAAGAGTTAAGAGAAGACTCAAAGAATAGATAATCTGATCATAAACCCACAATTCATCGGATCTCAACAAATGCACTGCAAACGAAGATTACATCGAATAGATCTCCAAGAACAACGAGGAGAACATTGTATTGAAGATCAAAGGGAGAGAAGAAGCCATCTAGCTACTAGCTATGGACCCGTAGGTCTATGGTAAACTACTCACACATCATCGGAAGGGCAACAAGGTTGGTGTAGAGGCCCTCCGTGATCGAATCCCCCTCCAGAAGAGTGCTGGAAAAGGCCCCAAGATGGGATCTCACGAGAATAGAAGCTTGCGGGCGGTGGAAAGGTATTTTTGGTGTGCCCTTTGGTATAGGGGGATATTTGAGTATTTATGGAGCTAAGATTAGGGTTAGAGGGGCTACGGTGGGTCCACAAGCTTGGAGGGCGCCCGTAGCTCTTCTGCCCCCTCCCCCCGCCCGATGCTTCCTAGGCATCTTCTTGTCCAAGAAAAATTGTCAAAAAGTTTCATTGCGTTTGGAATCGGTTTGGTATTGATTTTCTGTAAAAAAACAAAAACAAGGAAAAAATAACAACTAGCACTTGGCACTAGGTTAATTGGTTAGCCCCAAACAATGATATAAAATAGCATATAAATGCATATAAAATATCCAAGATGGATAATATAATAGCATGGAACAATAAAAAATTATAGATACATTGGAGACGTACCAACTCTCAGCGGCTGCTCTAGCGCTCTTGACATATGCCTGAGCGCTCTCGGTGGCTGCTCAAGCACTCTCGGCATAGGCGAGCACGATCTCCGTGTACTGAGCCACCCTCCGAGCAATGTCTACGGCAGTAGGAATTCCGTCTATGGGTGTAGGAGTCCTAACGAGGCGTCTTGACTTCTCCATCTAAATCGCATTAAACAATTTCATATTTAGGTAAAACATTTAGATGTCTTTGTAAGTAGATCGCCCATAAAAAAGTAATAAATTTATGGAAAAAAACTGCATGACCTTTGATAGAAATTGGAAATATTTGAAGGAAATATGCCCTAGAGGCAATAATAAAGTTATTATTTATTTCCTTATTTCATGATAAATGTCTATTATTCATGCTAGAATTGTATTAACCGGAAACATAATACATGTGTGAATATATAGACAAACAGAGTGTCACTAGTATGCCTCTACTTGACTAGCTTGTTAATCAAAGATGGTTATGTTTCCTAACCATGAACAAAGAGTTGTTATTTGATTAACGGGGTCACATCATTAGTTGAATGATCTGATTGACATGACCCATTCCGTTAGCTTAGCACCCGATCGTTTAGTATGTTGCTATTGCTTTCTTCATGACTTATACATGTTCCTATGACTATGAGATTATGCAACTCCGTTTACGGAGGAACACTTTGTGTGCTACCAAACGTCACAACGAATCGGGTGATTATAAAGGTGCTCTACAGGTGTCTCCAAAGGTACTTGTTGGGTTGGCGATTTGAGATTAGGATTTGTCACTCCGAATGTCGGAGAGGTATCTCTGGGCCCTCTCGGTAATGCACATCACTTAAGCCTTGCAAGCATTGCAACTAATGAGTTAGTTGCGAGATGATGTATTACGGAACGAGTAAAGAGACTTGCCGGTAACGAGATTGAACTAGGTATTGGATATCGACGATCGAATCTCGGGCAAGTAACATACCGATGACAAAGGGAACAATGTATGTTGTTATGTGGTCTGACTGATAAAGATCTTCGTAGAATATGTAGGAACCAATATGGGCATCCAGGTCCCGCTATTGGTTATTGACCAGAAACGTGTCTCGGTCATG
Source organism: Aegilops speltoides (assembly GCA_021437245.1). Classification (NCBI taxonomy): domain Eukaryota; kingdom Viridiplantae; phylum Streptophyta; class Magnoliopsida; order Poales; family Poaceae; genus Aegilops; species Aegilops speltoides. The sequence goes on along the minus strand of CM038145.1, from coordinate 19,422,049 downwards.
TCTACATTGTTCTCGAACCGTAGGGTCCGCACGCTTAAGGTTTCGATGATAGTTTTATTATGAGTTTATGAGTTTTGATGTACCGAAGGAGTTCGGAGTCCCGGATGAGATTGGGGACATGACGAGGAGTCTCGAAATGTTCGAGACGTAAAGATCGATATATTGGACGACTATATTTGGAGTTCGGAAAGGTTCCGAGTGATTCGGGTATTTTTCGGAGTACCAAAGAGTTACGGGAATTCGCCGGGGAGAAGTATTGGGCCTTATTGGGCCCTGTGGGAAAGAGAGAGGGGCTGCCTAGGGCAGGCCGCGCGCCCCCCCATGGCCTAGTCCGAATTGGACTAGGGGGAGGGGCCGCACCCCCTCCTTCCTTCCCTTCTCTCTTCCCCTTCCTTGTCTCCTACTCCTAATACATGGAAGGACTCCTAGTTGGACTAGGAAAGGGGGAATCCTACTCCCGGTGGGAGTAGGACTCCCCTAGGGCGCGCCATAGAAGAGGGCCGGCCCTCCTCTCCTCCACTTCTTTACATACGGGGGTAGGGGCACCCCATGGACACACAAGTTGATCATCGTGATCGTTCCTTAGCCGTGTGCGGTGCCCCCCTCCACAATATTACACCTCGGTCATATTGTAGCGGTGCTTAGGCGAAGCCCTGCGACAGTTGAACATCAAGATCGTCCACCACGTCGTCGGTCGACGAAACTCCTCCCCGTACCTCTGCTGGATCGGAGTTCGGGGTGCGTCATCGAGTTGTACGTGTGTCAAGAACTCGGAGGTGCCGGAGTAACGGTGCTTGGATCGATTGGACCGGGAAGACGTACGACTATTTCCCCTACGTTGCGTCAACGCTTCCGCTTCGGTCTACGAGGGTACGTAGACAACACTCTCCCCTCTCGTTGCTATGCATCACCATGATCTTGCGTGTGCGTAGGAATTTTTTTGAAATTACTACGTTCCCAACAGTGGCATCCGAGCCTAGGTTTTATGGTTTGATGTTATATGCGCGAGTTGAACACAAGTGAGTTGTTGGCGATATAAGTCATACCGCTGCCAAAGATGTCATACTTTGGTTCGGCGGTATTGTTGGATGAAGCGCCCGGACCGACATTACGCCAGACGCTTACGCGAGACTGGTTTTACCCCGTGCTTTGCACACAGGTGACTAGCGGGTGTCAGTTTCTCCAACTTTAGTTGAACCAAGTGTGGCTACGCCCGGTCCTTGCGAAGGTTAAAACCGCATCAACTTGACAAACTATCGTTGTGGTTTTGATGCGAGGTGAGATTGGTTCTTGCTTAAGCCCGTAGCAGCCACGTGAAACTTGCAACAACAAAGTAGAGGACGCCTAACTTGTTTTTGCAGGGCATGTTGTGATGTGATATGGCCAAGACATGATGCTATATTTTATTGTATGAGATGATCATGTTTTGTAACCGGTTATCGGCAATGGCAGGAGCCATATGGTTGTCGCTTTATTGTATGAAATGCAACGCATCTGTAATTGCTTTACTTTATCACTAAGCGGTAGCGATAGTCGAGAAGCAATAGATGGCGAAACGACAACGATGCTACGATGGAGATCAAGGTGTCGCGCCGGTGACGATGGTGATCATGATGGTGCTTCGGAGATGGAGATCACAAGCACAACATAATGATGGCCATATCATATCACTTATATTGATTGCATGTGATATTTATCCTTTATGCATCTTATCTTGCTTTGATTGACGGTAGCATTTTAAGATGATCTCTCACTAAAATTATCAAGAAGTGTTCTCCCGAGTATGCACCATTGCCAAAGTTCGTCGTGCCCGGACACCACGTGATGATCGGGTGTGATAAGCTCTCGTCCATCTACAACGGGTGCAAGCCATTTTGCACACGCAGAATACTCGAGTTAAACTTGACGAGCCTAGCATATGCAGATATGGCCTCGGAGCACGGAGACCGAAAGGTCGAGCATGAATCATATAGTAGATATGATCAACATAGTGATGTTCACCATTGAAAACTACTCCATCTCACGTGATGATCGGTTATGGTTTAGTTGATTTGGATCACGTGATCACTTAGATGACTAGAGAGATGTCTGTCTAAGTGGGAGTTCTTAAGTAATATGATTAATTGAACTTAAATTTATCATGAACTTTGTCCTGGTAGTATTTTGCAAATTATGTTGTAAGATCAATAGCTTGCGTTGTTGCTTTCATATGTTTATTTTGATATGTTCCTAGAGAAAATTGTGTTGAAAAAAATGTTAGTAGCAATGATGCGGATTGGATCCGCGATCTAAGGTTTATCCTCATTGCTGCGCAGAAGAATTATGTCCTTAATGCACCGCTAGGTGACAGACCTATTGCAGGATCAGATGCAGACGTTATGAACGTTTGGCTAGCTCAATATGATGACTACTTGATAGTTTTGTGCACCATGCTTTATGGCTTAGAATCGGGACTTCAAAGATATTTTGAACATCATGGACCATATGAGATGTTCCAGGAAGTTGAAGTTAATATTTCAAGCAAATAACCGAGTTGAGATATATGAAGTCTCCAACAAGTTCTATAGCTAAAAGATGGAGGAGAATCGCTCAACTAGTGAGCATGTACTCAGATTGTCTGGGTACTACAATCGCTTGAATCAAGTGGGAGTTAATCTTCCAGATAAGATAGTGATTGACAGAATTCTCTAGTCACCATCACCAAGTTAGTAGAACTTCGTGATGAACTATAGTATGCAAGGGATGATGAAAATGATTCCCGAGTTTTTCATGATGATGAAATCGATGAAGGTAGAAATCAAGAAAGAACATCAAGTGTTGATGGTTAACAAGACCACTAGTTTCAAGAAAAGGGCAAAGGGATAGAAGGGAACTTCAAGAAGAACGGCAAGCAAGTTGCTGCTCAAGTGAAGAAGCCCAAGTCTGGACCTAAGCCTGAGACTAAGTGCTTCTACTGCAAAGGGACTGGTCATTGGAAGCAGAACTACCCCAAGTATTTGGCGGATAAGAAGGATGGCAAAGTGAACAAAGGTATATTTGATATATATAAATGTTATTGATGTGTACTTTACTAGTGTTTATAGCAACCCCTCGGTATTTGGTACTAGTTCAGTTGCTAAGAGTAGTAACTCGAAACAGGAGTTGCAGAATAAACAGAAACTAGTTAAGGGTGAATTGACGATGTGCGTTGAAAGTAGTTTCAAGATTGATATGATCATCATCGCACACTCCCTATACTTTCGGGATTAGTGTTGAACCTAAATAAATGTTATTTGGTGTTTGCGTTGAGCATGAATATGATTTGATCGTGTTTATTGCAATACGGTTATTCATTTAAGTAAGAGAATAAACTGTTTTTCTGTTTACATGAATAAAACCTTATATGGTTACACATCCAATGAAAATGGTTCATTGGATCTCGATCATAGTGATACACATATTCATAATATTGAAACCAAAAGATGCAAAGTTAATAATGATAGTGCAACTTATTTGTGGTAATCGCCGTTTAGGTCATATTGGTGTAAAGCGCATGAAGAAACTCCATGCTGATGGGATTTTGGAATCACTTGATTATGAATCACTTGATGCTTGCGAACCATGCCTCATGGGCAAGATGACTAAGACTCCGTTCTCCGGAACAGTGGAGCAAGCAACTGACTTATTGGAAATAATACATACTGATGTATGCGATCCGATGAGTGTTAAGGCTCGCGGCGGGCATCGTTATTTTCTGACCTTCACAGATGATTTGAGCAGATATGGGTATATCTACTTAATGAAACATAAGTCTGAAATAGTTGAAACGTTCAAAGAATTTCAGAGTGAAGTGGAAAAATCATCGTAACAAGAAAAATAAAGTTTCTACGATCTGATCGCGGAGACAAATATTTGAGTTACGAGTTTGGTCTTCAATTAAAACAATGTGGAATAGTTTCACAAATTCATGCCACCTGGAACACCACATCATAATGGTGTGTCCGAACGTCATAACCGTACTTTATTGGATATAGTACAATCTATGATGTTTCTTACCGATTTACCAATATCGTTTTGGGATCATGCATTAGAGACAACTGCATTCACGTTAAATAGGGCACCATCTAATTCCGTTGAGACGACACTATATGAACTGTGATTTAGCAAGAAACCAAAGTTGTCGTTTCTTAAAGTTTGGGGCTGCGATGCTTATGTGAAAAAGTTTCATCCTGATAAGCTCAAACCCAAATCGGAGAAATGCGTCTTCATAGAATACCCAAAGGAAATTGTTGGGTACACCTTCTGTCACAGATCCAAAGGCAAGATATTCGTCGCTAAAAATGGATCCTTTCTAGAGAAGGAGTTTCTCTCGAAAGAAGTGAGTGGGAGGAAAGTAGAACTTGATAAGGTAATTGTACCTTCTCCCTTATTGGAAAGTAGTTCATCACAGAAATCTGTTCCTGTGACTACTACACCAATTAGTGAGGAAGCTAATGATGATGATCATGAAACTTCAGATCAAGTTACTACAGAACCTCGTAGGTCTTCCAGAGTACGGTCCGCACCAGAGTGGTACGGTAATCCTGTTCTGGAAGTCATGTTACTAGACCATGATGAACCTACGAACTATGAGGAAGCGATGATGAGCCCAGATTCCGCAAAATGGCTTAAGGCCATGAAATCTGAGATGGGATCCATGTATGAGAACAAAGTGTGGACTTTGGTGGAGTTGCCCGATGATTGGCAAGCCATATTGTATAAATGGATCTTCAAGAGGAAGACAGATGCTGATAGTAGTGTTACTATCTACAAAGCTAGAATTGTCGCAAAAGGTTTTCGACAAGTTCAAAGTGTTGACTACGATGAGAGTTTCTCACTCGTATCTATGCTTAAGTCTGTCCGAATCATGTTAGCAATTGCCGCATTTTATGAAATCTGGCAAATGGATAAACAAAACTGCATTCCTTAATGGAGTTATTAAAGAAGAGTTGTATGTGATGCAACCAAGAGATTTTGTCGATCCTAAAGGTGTTAACAAAATGTGCAAGCTCCAGCGATCCTTTTATGGACTGGTGCAAGCATCTCGGAGTTGGAATATACGCTTTGATAAGTTGATCAAAGCATATAGTTTTATACAGACTTGCGGTAAAGCCTGTATATACTAGAAAGTGAGTGGGAGCACTACAGCATTTCTGAGAAGTATATGTGAATGACATATTGTAGATCGGAAATAATATAGAATTATTCTGCAAAGCATAAAGGAGTGTTTGAAAGGAGTTTTTCAAAGAAAGACCTCGGTGAAACTGCTTACATATTGAGCATCAAGATCTATGGAGATAGATCAAGACGCTTGATAAGTTTTTTCAATGAGTACATACCTTGACAAGATTTTGAAGTAGTTCAAAATGGAATAGTCAAAGAAATAGTTCTTGCCTGTGTTACAAGGTGTGAAATTGAGTAAGACTCAAAACCCGACCATGGCAGAAGATAGAAAGAGAATGAAAGTCATTCCCTATGCCTTGGCCATAGGTTCTATAAAGTATGCCATGCTGTGTACCAAATCTATTGTATACCCTACACTGAGTTTGGCAAGGGAGTACAATAGTGATCTAGGAGTAGATCACTGGACAGCGGTCAAAATTATCCTTAGTGGAATAAGGATATGTTTCTCGATTATGGAAGTGAAAAAAGGTTCGTCGTAAAGGGTTACATCGATGCAAGTTTTGACACCGATCTGGATGACTCTAAGTCTCGATCTAGATACATATTGAAAGTGGGGGCAATTAGCTAGAGTAGCTTCGTGCAGAGCATTGTAGACATAGAAAAATTGCAAAATACATAATGGATCTGAATGTGAAAGACCCTTGACTAAGACTCTCTCACAAGCAAAACATGATCACACCTTAGTACTCTTTGGGTGTTAATCACATAGCGATGTGAACTAGATTACTGAATCTAGTAAACCCTTTGGGTGTTGGTCACATGGCGATGTGAACTATGGGTGTTAATCACATGATGATGTGAACTATCGATGTTAATCACATGGTGATGTGATCAGATTATTGACTCTAGTGCAAGTGGGAGACTGAAGGAAATATGCCCTAGAGGCAATAATAAAGTTATTATTTATTTCCTTATTTCATGATAAATGTCTATTATTCATGCTAGAATTGTATTAACCGGAAACATAATACATGTGTGAATATATAGACAAACAGAGTGTCACTAGTATGCCTCTACTTGACTAGCTTGTTAATCAAAGATGGTTATGTTTCCTAACCATGAACAAAGAGTTGTTATTTGATTAACGAGATCACATCATTAGTTGAATGATCTGATTGACATGACCCATTCCGTTAGCTTAGCACCCGATCGCTTAGTATGTTGCTATTGCTTTCTTCATGACTTATACATGTTCCTATGACTATGAGATTATGCAACTCCGTTTACGGAGGAACACTTTGTGTGCTACCAAACGTCACAACGAATCGGGTGATTATAAAGGTGCTCTACAGGTGTCTCCAAAGGTACTTGTTTGGTTGGCGTATTTCGAGATTAGGATTTGTCACTCCGAATGTCGGAGAGGTATCTCTGGGCCCTCTCGGTAATACACATCACTTAAGCCTTGCAAGCATTGCAACTAATGAGTTAGTTGCGAGATGATGTATTACGGAACGAGTAAAGAGACTTGCGTAACGAGATTGAACTAGGTATTGGATACCGACGATCGAATCTCGGGCAAGTAACATACCGATGACAAAGGGAACAATGTATGTTGTTATGCGGTCTGACCGATAAAGATCTTCGTAGAATATGTAGGAACCAATATGGGCATCAGGTCCCGCTATTGGTTATTGACCGAGACGTGTCTCGGTCATGTCTACATTGTTCTCGAACCGTAGGGTCCGCACGCTTAAGGTTTCGATGCAGTTTTATTATGAGTTTATGAGTTTTGATGTACCGAAGGAGTTCGGTGTCCCGGATAAGATCGGGGACATGACGAGGAGTCTCGAAATGGTCGAGACGTAAAGATCGATATATTGGACGACTATATTCGAGTTCGGAAAGGTTCCAGTGATTCGGTATTTTTCGGACTCTTGGAGAGTTACGGAATTCGCCGGGAGAAGTATTGGGCCTTATTGGGCCTGCGGGAAAGAGAGAGGGCTGCCTAGGGCAGGCGCGCTTCCCATGGCCTAGTCCCAATTGGACTAGGGGAGGCCGCACCCCTTCTTCCTTCCCTTCTCTCTTCCCTTCCTTGTCTCCTACTCCTAATACATGGAAGGACTCCTAGTTGGACTAGGAAAGGGGGAATCCTACTCCCGGTGGGAGTAGGACTCCCCTAGGGCGCGCCATAGAAGAGGGTCGGCCCTCCCCTCCTCCACTCCTTTATATACGGGGGTAGGGGGCACCCCATGGACACACAAGTTGATCATCGTGATCGTTCCTTAGCCATGTGCGGTGCCCCCCTCCACAATATTACACCTCGGTCATATTGTAGCGGTGCTTAGGCGAAGCCCTGCGATAGTTGAACATCAAGATCGTCACCACGCCGTCGTGCTGACGAAACTCCTCCCCGTACCTCTGCTGGATCGGAGTTCGGGGTGCGTCATCGAGTTCTACGTGTGTCAAGAACTCGGAGGTGCCGGAGTAACGGTGCTTGGATCGGTTGGACCGGGAAGACGTACGAGTACTTCCGCTACGTTGCGTCAACGCTTCCACTTCGGTCTACGAGGGTACGTAGACAACACTCTCCCCTCTCGTTGCTATGCATCACCATGATTTTGCGTGTGCGTAGGAAATTTTTTGAAATTACTACGTTCCCCAATAATATTGAGTGCCAAAAATTAAGGGAAAGGAAACTTAATCCACATTTTGCAAAAATGTTGGCACTCACTGTGAATACCCCTGCATCATGAAAAAATAATGTACTATATGTTCATCCGTATGTAGTATATTTTGTGTAGCACACACATTCAATTTCAAGACATTTACTTATGAAGATTCAATGGTACATCATACAATAAATTTTAGTTACACTAATAAAACGGTGTACTATATTTTTATCCATATGTAGTACATTTTAACTACACTAATAAAATCACCATTAACATAGAGAATGGAGGTGTGCTCACCGGGTCGGAGTCGGACGGCGGGTTGGACGAGGCCAAGGTCGATGGCGGAGGCATCGGCGGACGACGAGTTCAACGGAGACGAGGACGATGTTGGATGCGGAGGAAGGCGCTGGCGACGGTCACAAGAAAGTAGTTCGAGGTAGCTTTGCACGGCGACGCCGATGAACTTCGAGGCGGGGACGGACGACGGGGAATATTGGCTCCTCGACGCCGTTCGAGGCGGCGGATGGTGGCCTCGCCGGTGGCGACGGACGATGCCACGACGCTGGCAATAGCGAGACAGAGGAGAGAAAGGGGGAATGGGATCTAACTGTTGCGGGTGGGGATGCAGTGGATAAAGGTGTGTATGCCAGTGATGGGCACAAGGCAGAGCCCGCCATCGCAGTACATGCGCAGTAGGCGCCAACGTGACCAAATATAGCTGTGGCGGGTGATAGAACGAACCCGCCACCCGCTCTCTGAAAAGATTTGATTTTTTTTGGCGTGTGGGTACCAAATATAGCTGTGGCAGGCGATAGTAGCAGCCCGCCACAGCGGTGCAAGGTAACTGTGGCAGGCGCGCAACCTCGCGCCGCCACAGGTGCTAGTCAACCATGAAGGAATTAGAAATTGCATAGCTGTGGCGGGTCTCGTGCGTTGCCCGCCACTGGTACCTGTGTAGCCGTGGCGGTCACCATTTATCACCCGCCACTGCTTGTTTTAAAAATAGTTGTGGCAGGTGCCCCACCTCTCTCGCCTCTTATTTGGGTTCACCTACAAGCCCTTTCCTAGTAGTGTGAAGCCCAAGCCGCCACCACGACGAACACCACCACTCATCGTGGCTTGCAGCCATGCACCTGACCGCGCGCACTCCGGGACACCGCCGGCCGCTTCCCAGATCTGTCGCCCACAGATGCAGGGGAAGCCCCCCCCCCCTACCCCCCGCTGCCGTCTGCCATGGGCTTCCCCCGCCGCGTCCTTTAGCGGCGGCGCGAGGAAGGGATGGAGGAAGAGGGAGTGGCGCCGCCGCTAGGGTTAGGGCCCCCAAGTCTCCCTGGGCAGGGGCGACCCGAGGGGAAGGGGGAGCGCCTCCAACTTAGAACTAGATTACGAGTTGGTTATTAGAAAAGGTTTTTGTGTAAAATGCGCGTTGGACTGGTAGAAATAGCCCTCCCTTTATATTAGTACTAGCACAAATGCCCGTGCATTGCAACGGGAGAGAAAATTGATGTCTCGATATGAATAAGAATTATGCTCCTCTCGTCTCATTTAATTTAATTAGAGACAATCAGGCAATGCCAAGCTCACAAATCCTTGTAATTAGAGCCAATCCAGCATGCTTGTGTCATGCATGTCCCCTCTTATATGGAGTTTTCTCTCCTTTGGCACGTTGTTTCCTCTGTTTCTTTTTTTAGGTGACTTGCTGATATCTAAGACTACTTGCAAACATAGTTTAAAAAATCGGACCGGACTGGCGGTCGAACCGGAAAAAACCGGAACTGGCGGCCTCAACGGGTTTTTAAGCTAATAAGACCGCTATGCAATCAGACCGGAGAAAACCGGTCAAATAGGCCAGTTTTCTAAAAATCCGGTGAAAACCGGGCCATTGAACCGAAAAAACCCAGAAAATTGTTTTAATAAAAATTGGGGGAAGTGGAATTCGATTTTGAGCAGTGCACGAGGCCTGCCCACGGCTCAGTAACCAACTTCGTTGTGCTAATTTGTTGTCCACTACATGAAAATAATTTTATTTGACCATTGTTTCACACTATGTGTGCACATATATTATTCAATATATATTATTTTATTGCTTAAAAAACCGACAAGCGAACCGGTGAACCGGCGGTCTGACCAGTAAAAACCTGGACCGACAACCTTTCCGGTTCAAAGTATGCTTGCAAATCTATATAAATTGGTGAGCTTTGACACAAAATATTGAGTTGAGACTATTACATGAGGAACCCTTTTTATTCCTGAAGCGCGTGCTAGCTCGGTTGGCTGTGGTCCTCTGCGCGGCCGGTGAGGTCCTTAGTTCGAATCTCAGACCTCTTCCAATGCAAAGGTGCTTAGATGAGGTGCTAAGTACATTAAATACCTTATCAACTCAACTCCCCAATGCATAGGTGCTTAACTTCTTGTTGCTAAGCACACTTTAATGAGTTAGCACATAAAGTCTTTCATGCATTGGTCAAATTATTTCATTTAAGTGGTTTGCCTAGGTTCTCACGCTTGGCATTGGTTCTTCCTGGGGTCACCTAAGGCTGGTCATAGTGGGGAGTAACTTATACCAGTATCATGCATATGATACTAGTCTAAGTTACTATCTCCATAGTGCAAAGTAACATAGTAGTAGTGTCATAGATGGCTTCATTTATTAGCTCATAGACTCATTTTGCCTCGGGAAATACTATGTTACAGTAACATATTATGTTACCACAAACACCTCTTTCCTCATTAAATACATGCCACATAAGCAAAATGGTCTTGGGATGTGTTAAGTTACTACCTAAGTTACCCCCACTATGGCTAACCTAAGGCTGGTCATAGTGGGAGTGACATAGGTAGTAACATAGATGCCACATAAGCAAAATGTTGATGTGGCAGGTAGTTAATGAGGAGAGAGGCAAATAGAGTAACCTAATATGTTAACATCACATAGCGCTTTCCAATGCAAAATGAGTCTACAAGACAATAAATGAACATATGTATGTTACTACACATATGACACTTCCCACTATAAGGGTAGTAACATAGAGTAGTAACGTATGCATGTTACTGCTCTAAGTTACTCCCCACTATGACTAGCCTAAGTGCTCTCCCCCTTTCTTAAATGTTGTGCCATGTCATTTTTTCGCTTATGTGACATTCTTAGCACATGTTCACGGTGGAACACTGGAAAGGGCCTCACACGGCTGGTCTTCTTGTCGCTCCTCCCAAAACGCCAAAAAAATGCGTGGATTAGGCCCATGTCGGCCCATGCAATTTACATAGATTGATTGACGTACGTATGACCCAAGCGAAGGAACGCACGCCCGAAACCTTTTTTTAACGAAACTTGGGTGTGTGGTTTAGTATCACACTCGTGTATTTCATATAACCTAGAATCAGATGCGGGATGAAACCAAAAATATCACCTTATTTTATTAGTAGATAATAAAACTATAGATATAGATATAGATATAGATTGGCTACTGTATTTTTTCTTGATAATCAGTTTTATGATGTCCTTTCGTGTTTAAAAGAAAAACACGAATCTTTCTCAGAAAAGAAAAGGAATCCAGTGATTAACTTGTCTCTCACGCAGTCTCACCCACCCACGCACCTCTTTCTCTCTCTCAAAAAAAGAGAAAGTTCAAGTCATAAAGAAAAAGTAAAGGAAAAGCTAAAGTAAATAAAAAGGTAAAAAGAAAAAGAAAGATGCCATCCCAATTCCCAATTTCCCATCTCCATCCACACCGAGGCGCACACAACCAATCCCCCCTCCCATCATCACAGCGCGGCGTAGCTGTCGATCCTTCTTCCTCCAGCGCAACGGGGCGGGAGCAGTGTGGCTAAAGGAGCAAGGAGTGGAGGGGGAGACCGCGTGCGCGGAGAAACCGAGGGAGTTGTGCACCGCAAGCCCAACTGTCTCTAGTAATTCAGTCGCATCGTTTCATCCAAGGTACCTATCTCGATCTATTGCTCCTACTTCTGTTGTTTCATCCATCGTTGTAAAACAGCCTTTATGCATGCCCAAGATCTAGATTAGAGATCCATTGTTATCACTTCTCACTGTTATCAGCAATGAACTCACTCAGGTAGCTGCACAGTACTACTACCAACAAATTGTTTTCGAAATGCTGCAAGTACGATAATGACCGATATGGTATTCATTTCGTTTTTTGTTACAGAGCGAATTTCTGAAGGTGCAGCAATGGCGATGGTCCTGGATGCATTTACATCCTACGTGCAAAGCATGGTGGATGAAATGGTCGCAGATGAGGTGCCCATGCTGCTCGGAGTTTCCGGGGAGATCGAACAGATGGGCTTTAAGCTTTGGGACCTCAAGAACTTCCTGGCCGACGCCGAGAGGAGATTCATCACCGACAGGAGCGTGAAGGAGTGGGTGACGCAGCTCAAGCATGCCATGTACGAAGCCACCGTCATCCTCGACATTTGCCAGCTCAAGGCCATGGAGCGGGGTCCTACTGAAGGCATGGGGTGCTTCAGCCCCTTGCTTTTCTGTCTGCGAAATCCCCTCCACGCCCACAACATTGGCAGCCACATCAACGCGCTCAACCAGAGGCTTGAAACCATCAAGAAGCGCAGCGCTGTTTTCAACTTCATCAATCTCGGTTCCCATGAGGACCGTAACAGTAAGGTCAGGGGAGCCAATACCAGGCGCAAGACTTCAGCGCTGATCGACCGGTCGGGTTTGGTTGGGGAGAAGATTGAAGAAGACACAAGAGCACTGGTTGAGTTCTTGCTGGCTGATAAGGAGGGCAGCAGCAACATCATGGTGGTCGCCATTGTGGGTGTTGCTGGGATTGGCAAGACCACCCTTGCCCAGAAGGTCTTCAACGATGAAGCCATAAAGGACAGCTTCAACAAGATGATATGGCTGAGCGTCAGTCAGGACTTCAGTGAGGCTGATCTGCTTAGGAGCGCCATCCGGCATGTTGGGGGAGACCACTGGGCCGCTGGAAATGAAAGGGCTATGCTTCAGCGAACCCTCATGGATGCCTTGAACGACCGCAAGACCTTACTGGTGATGGATGACGTTTGGAACCACAGAGCATGGGAGGATGTGCTCCGAATACCATTTGTTAATGCTGCTGCTCAAGGTAGCCGGGTCCTCGTCACCACAAGAGATGAAAGAGTCGCCACAGGGATGAGAGCAGTGTGGTCCTATCATCATATTGACAAATTAGAGGAGGAAGATGCCTGGTCATTGCTCAAGAAACAGGTCTGTAACTAAATCGAACATATGCCTGAATGCCTCTGTTTTTAGCCCAATCATAGGTCTCGCCGTAAGGTTCATGGTTCAACTCATCATCACTGTGTAATGACAAATGAGAGCACAAAGATTCCTGTTCATTACTCCCTCCGTAAAGACATATAAGAGCGTTTAGATCACTAGGGAGTACATAAGAACAGGTGCATATGTAATCTAGTATTAACCTCTGAATCAATATCATATAATCTGAATAGGCTTAGATTCCGATTCTTGAGACCATATTAAAATAATATAAGACTTAGGTCACTACAGTGACCTAAAATGTCTTATACTCCCTTAGTCCGGAATCACTTGTCACTCAAATGGATGTATTTAGCACTGAAATATGTTCAGATACATCCATTTCAGCGACAACTAATTCCAGACGGAGGTAGTATTTGTTTACAAGAGGGTTCTTTTCTACAATCTGGACTGTTTTAGTTGTGATATTAAGAATAAGTAATATGATTTATTTAGTTTTAAATTTGTGCAACACACATGCATTTAGCTAGTACTCCCTCTGTCCGGAAATACTTGTCATCAAAATGGATAAAAAAGATAAATCTAGACATATTTTAGTTCTAGATACATCTCCTTTTATATATTTCGATGACAAGTATTTCCGGACTGAGGGAATACCAATAAAGAGAGTACCATGGTTTTTGAGTCGCTGATTAGTCGCTGTATAGTCGCCGACTAATCGCCAAGTCGTTTTCCAAAAATCAGGGTGACTCGCGACTATACAGCGACTTATGGCGACTATACAGCGACTTTCCTCGACTATACGCTGAGCCGCAGGGCTCGCGGCGACTCGCCAAGTCGCGACTCAAAAACCTTGGAGAGTACACTCTAGGACTACGTCCCCGTTGTCTTGTTTCGTAAGTATGTGTTTGATCAGTTTGATTCCACTGAATCCAGAATACGTTATCAGCACGATTCACTCGTGAATCTAGTGCGCCGCTGATCATCGATGAATCTCTGAGTCTCTTTTCATTAGAACAAGTAGACCTCGCCCCTAGCTATATTTTTAGTCTGAACACGCCCTCTTCCTTGGTTCAATCTATCAACATGAAACTAAAAGGTTCTAACTTCAGACTCCAATAGACGTTATTGATCCGCCTTATGGAAGTGTCCACATTGGATTATTCCACAACATATGGTTCTTAATTTCATGGTAATAAGAGAAAAAATAGAGATCGATTAAGATGTCTTCGTCATGGTAGTTTTCTTTAAATATAACTTTAAATAATCAAAGTAAAATTATGCAGGTCGCTTGATAATTCTACTTTTGGTAGTACATCGACTACTAAGGCAGCCCTTGAGAAAAAAAATATCACTAGCCACTACCAATATTTATTGTTTTTTGTGTATAAACTGCTTGCAGGTAATATCAAGTGAGATAGATGGACTTAGGTTTGATAAGCTAAAGGATATTGGATTGCAAATTATAGCAAAATGTGATGGTTTGCCACTAACTATCAAAGTAATGGGAGGAATCTTGTGCCAGAGGGATTTACAACGACGTGATTGGGAGAAGGTTTTGGATCATTCTATTTGCTCAGTATCTGAAATGTCCGAGGAGCTATCCGCCACAGTAAATTTAAGCTATGAAGATTTGCCTCCTGGACTGAAGCAATGCTTTCTGCACTACTCCATTCTCCCCCAAAGTACAGAGTTCAGTGAGCATGACATTGTTGGCATGTGGATTAGCGAAGGGTTTCTTCATGGAAAAGCAGATGTACTAGAAGAATTAGGAAGCAAGTACTACAAGGAGCTGATACTTAGGAACCTTATAGAGCATGATACTAAATGTGTTGATCCATCAGTTTGCAAAATGCATGATGTTGTTCGCTCATTTGGTCAATTCATGGCTAGAGATGAAGCACTAGTAGCCCAAACTGGGAAAAACGGTATCATTAATAAGCTCAGTTCACAGAAGTTTATTAGGTTGTCCATAGAAACAAAAGGATTGGAATCAGATGAATTGGAATGGAGATTCATACAACCTCAGACATCACTCAGAACACTAATATTGGTTGGACACTTCATGATCCAGCCTGGTGATTCATTGGCTGTCTTTTCCAGCCTACGGACTCTACACATAGAATCTGCAAATTTTGCGACACTGGTTGAATATTTGTATGGACTCAAGCACTTGAGGTATTTGTCCATAGCACACACAGATGTATCTAGACTTCCAGAAAACATCAGCCAACTGAAATTCTTGCAGCACATTAGCCTACTTGGTTGTGAAGGTTTGGTGAAACTTCCTGATAGCATTGTAAAGCTAGGGCAGTTGAGATATCTTGGACTTAATGGCACAAATATAAATGGTATACCTAGGAGTTTTGGTGCTTTAACGAATTTGAGAAGACTATATGGGTTTCCAGCACATATGGATGGTGATTGGTGTAGTTTGGAAGAGTTGGGCCCTCTATCCCAGCTCAGGGCTCTTGGACTAAAGGGTCTGGAGAATGTATCTTCTACCTCATCCGCCTCAAAGGCCAGGCTTGGTGAGAAAGTGCATCTTACTGAGTTGTTCTTACACTGTAGCAGTAGAGTGGGAGATGATGGGCTGATCAAAGAGGAAGAAGGGATCTCTGAGGAAGAGCAATGCCGAATTGAGGAGTTGTTCGATGAGCTCTGCCCTCCGCTGTCCATAGAAACTGTTGGCATAACAAAATATTTTTGCCGACGTCTTCCAAGGTGGATGATGTCAACAAGTTTGGTTTCCCTTATTAATTTGAGGACTCTAACGATGAATGACCTGGCTTGCTGCACCCAACTGCCTAATGGCTTGTGTCAGCTCCCCAATTTAGAGTTTGTTCAGATTGAAGGCGCTCCAGCCATCAAGCGTGTTGGTCCTGAATTTCTGCATTATGTAGCGGTTGCATTTCAAAGACTGAGCAAGATGAACTTAGCAGGGATGGTTGAATGGGAGGAGTGGGAGTGGGAGGAGGAAGTGCAAGCCATGCCCCGTTTGGAAGTGCTTGTGCTCAAACTCTGCAAATTGAGGTGTCTTCACTGGTGGAAAAAAGGCCTTTGGTCGCGGTTCGCAACTGCCATTAGTCGCGGCTGCGCAACCGCGACCAAATAAGCGCGACTAAAGCCCCCCACCTTTAGTCGCGGCTGCTTAAGAACCGCGACTAACGGCCCGTCCACGTGGGCGCCAGCGGCCGTCAGGCGGAGGACCTTTAGTCGCGGTTCTTCGCCAACCGCGACTAAAGGCCGCAGAGTTTAGGGTTTTAGCCCCCCTAAACCTGTTTTCTGTTTAATTTGTATTGTTTTATTTCTTTTGTGCTTTATTTTAATTTTGAAGGAGTTTCAGATATTCTACGGTACTACATACATGCATATGAATGTACAATTTCAAATAAATTTGAAATTAGAACCAAAAGAATTCAAGAGGAATATACAATATATATTCAATATCATCGGATGACCATATACAATTTTGAACAAGTTTCCATACATGATTTAATCCATATAAAGTTCTACGTCCTCGTAATAGTGTTCTCCTTTAGGATGGAGGACTTCCCTGCTGAACCATCCAGCTAGTTCCTCTTGAAGTGGTCGGAAGCGAGCTTCTGGACTAAGCATCCACCGGAGGTTATTCCTCTGAGCATTGGTATCACTCGGAACCCGCTCAGAGGTGTATCTCCGGATCATCTCACAGACATAGTATCCACATAGATTGGTCTCCGGTGGCTGAATATCCCCGAGATTCTTAGGCTTTAACCTTTTGAATTCTAGCTCTTTTTGAATTCACCGACCTTTGTATCTCTGAACCGTCTCCAAACCCTACGAGGCAAAGAAAATTAAATGAACAAGAGAGTTATTAGTTACTTGATATTAGGAAATGAACGAAATAGGCCGATCGATATAGAGCGGAAATGAATGAAAATAATTACTTCGCAACATTCTTCTCATGTCGCCCCAAAGCTTTGGATCCATATTGAGAGAGTCGTGGACGAGACATTACGAGGTGTTAACTTTAATTACTAGCAGAATCCGGTGGAACCTGCGGACACGATACATGCACAAGACGTCATGCATAACTCATCGATTAGCCGCCACATACCATGCATGGAGTAAACAAAAGAGAATGTGCTCAAGGCGTAAACACTCACCCAAAATGGTAAGGAAATAGAATATCACTTTTGAGTTCCTGCTTTGTAAGAAACTGCCACAGTGCGCCTCCATGTCGGCGGGGTGACGCTCCAACACATGTCCATTAACGATGTGTGGGTCAATGAACCCAACATCATGGATGTTCCTTACTCGCATTCCTTAATCTTCATTCGCATGTATAATAGCGGACACAACAATATAGTTAGGACATATATATAGTGCAGGCAATATGAACGAGATGGGGTAGAAATTAATAAATCACTTACGTAACGTAGCAACCGATGATAGATTTGTCGAGCTCAAGCAGATTGAAAAGTGGAACAATTCACTCAGGCAATTTGTACATAGTAATGTTTGAAGTGATGCTCATGTCTAACTTCCGCATAAATATATTCTTTGGCGTTTTTATTTTTATGTAACCCTTGTACCAATTCAGCAGACCTTTCATTTGGTCGTAGATCCTTTTCTGCGCAGCTCGACGAGAGGCCCATTCTTGACATATGTAATTACTACCTCCTTCATGGCGCCTCATCAAGGCCTAATAGTTCACGAAGAGTAATACCTAAGTTGGCGCTTGTTCTCCGCACTCGTTATATCAATCCTGTGTTGCCGCAGCTTGTATGATCTCGGGGCATCCGGACAGAAGGCTTCCACTATAAGCGGGCAATCGATTGTTTACTTTGTTCCCGAGCTGGGCAACTTGTTTCCGCTTTTTTACTTTCGGCCTTCTCCGCTCTTTGTTCTCCTTGAACATGAGTGCCTGCCTGCAAGTTCACGTGCATAGTCGTTAGGCGATTCTTCGCGGCTTGGGACGGTGTGCTCAAAAATGACTTAGCCCACTTCTTTTGCTCATCGAAAATCTTGGCTTGGGCTCGGGCTCTCTTTTCTTCTTGCAGTCCGCCTTCCATTTCTCCAAATCAGCAGCAGCGTCGCGCCGACTTCCTCGGCACTACGTTCCCAAGGCCTTGTGGGAGAGGCTTGATGATGGCTCCGTACCTTTGTGGTCTTAGGTACATAAGGGTCCGGGTTAATAATCCAGACTGCTTCGCTTCTTTGCCGTAGGTGGATTGGGGGGCGTCGATCACCCGCCGGACGAGGATCGGGGCGGCGGATGATCACCACGGACGTTGTGGGATCTGGGGCGGCGTCGGCTGATGTGACGGAGGTGTAGGTGAACCGCCACCACCACCACCACCACCACCGCCACCCGCACCACCACCACCGTAGGGGGGTGGACTTGTTGTCCTTGGCGCCTCGCCTGGAAACTTGATAAACTTCTTTTGCCATAGAATGAAATGGCGCTTGACATCTCCAAGTCTTTTCTCCCCTTCAGGTGTAGCAATGTCAATCTCCAGGTCCTCAAACCCTTGGACTATGTCCTCCACCGTGACACGAGCATAGCCATCTTGAATGGGGTTGTTGTGGTGGAGTGCTCTGTAAACATGGTAAAGCACGCCGATGGCTACCTTCATGGACATGTTCCCGATAGGATAATCAGATGACATTCTTTCATCTCCTTTATATCGCCCACGGGTAGCGAGGAGGCTCCGGTGCAGTAATTTCGACCACCGAGGCTCCGTGCAGTAATTTCGATCACCAGAGACTCCGGTGCAGTAATTTCGATCGTCGGTGCATCCGCACCACCATTGGGCCTCCGTGGAAGCCACGCTGCTTCTCCGCTCTTGGCTTCCGAGATCCATTGGATGATCTTCATGCTGCACCGAGCTGCATCTCTTCGCTACTAGTACACTCATGGTTTTCTTCATCACATCCATTTCGATGCCAACCGCGCCACAACATCCGCTTCCCGATCCATCTTTCTCTTACGGCTTCAGAATCAGTATGGGTCATCGCTCGGGGAACCCTATTTTCCACGGAATGTGCCCCATGCCTCGTACACGTCCTCCGTGTTCAGGATTCCCGAGGGCTTTTGTCGTAGCGTCGTTCTCTCTGTTGAACTTGATCTTCCCTGTTGAGCATCCTTCATTGCGTCAATAAGGGCTTGGGTGGGTTTAATTAATTTGCCCGGTAAACACACTCCCCTGTCTCCGGTTCAGCGTTCCCCATGCCCGTACATTCACCAGCTTTTGGCCCTTGGGTCCCATCCTCCGCACTGGACGGATTCTCGCGCCTCAGCTCGTTCTCCATCTTCTCCAACCTAGGCACCCAAATGCGATACCCTCCGGCCCCATAACATGATTGTACTCCTTCTTAGCCGCATTTTCCTTATTTTTTCGATATTTGAATGAACTGCTCCGATTTCTTTTGCTTCACAAATTCTGGCCAATCATGTTTCAGTTTCTCATATTGTCCTTTGAAACCGGAGTCTTGTTCGCTTGACAAAGTCACGGGCTAGATTTTGCTTGAATTTCGGAATGCGTCGGCCATCTTATGAAGAGCGAACTGTTTGACTAGCCTCCTCCTCTCCTTGTTTTCCTCAATCTTGTTACCCTCCTCATCGAATTTGTTGTATTCGGAGGTAGAACGAAATGTTCCATAAGCTTCTTGAAGCAATCTTTTTTGTTCTCTTATCGACAAAAGTGAAACCATCAATTCGTGCCTTCTTTGGCTCATTCCACTCTGGACGGTGATCGAGATGTTGTCTCTAACAATGGCTCCGCATTGGTGACAAACTTGGTGGCGTTCTTGCGGGGCTCCAGCTGACTGCCGGTTGCCTCGTCGACAACCTCGATGGTGCATGTTTCTCCTTGTTTCATCGTCTTGGTTGCGCCACGCTTTGACGACGTACTCGATTGTTTGACGATCCGCCGAGGGCTAAAATAAGAAAGAGAGTCGCTGCGTTAGTACACACATATTTATTCAAATCAGTTAGTTTATGATAAATGCGTTTATCGACGTTTTCCTCAATGTATATATATACCTCGGCGCGGAGGTGGTTGCTACTTCCATTTGAAGATAAATCGTTTATCGACGCTTGTTAACATCATCTTTCGACGGCGCCTTCATCTTCACCGTCAAGGTTCGAGATAAGAAGAGATATCATCTTCTTCTTCTCCGGTCGGCACATATAGAATATCACCGTTTATGATGCGAACATATGTGCTTCACCGTCCGGATCATAGTTGTCCATAATCGGGTCACTCTATCGTCCGCCATTATGTCATCCTGAAAACATGTAGTAAAAACAAATTAATTAAGTGAAGAAGGGGCGGTGGCGGTGGCGGTGGCGAAGGGCGGTGGCAAAAAGGAGGCGAGGAAGGGGTGGGAGAGGGTGTCGCGGTAGAGCGAGACGGGCGGCAGACGACGGCGTCACGGAGAGGGAGGCGTGGACAACACACATGTATAACCCTCGCCGCCCCCTCTCGATCCCAAAAAAAAACACCGCGGAGTTTTACTTTTTTTGTTGTTAATTATCAAGTTTTATATACGTTTTTTTGGTTAATTATCAAATTTTACCATTTTTTTGTTAATTATCAAGTTTTAAGTTATTTACCGTTTTTGTTAAACTAATTAACTAGTTAAAATTAAAAAGAACAAATAAAAAGAAAAAAAAGAAAAAATTCCGGTGGCCTTTTTTCTTCCTTTTTTTTGTTTTTCATCTGTTTTTCTTTTGTTTTCTTCTTACTTCTTTCTTCTTCTTCCTTTTTCCTTTTCTTTCTTCTTCTTCTTCCTTTTCTTGTTCTTTCTTCTTCTTCTCACGCTTGTGAGGAGGACGGCCAGGCAGGGGGGCGGCGGGCGGCGGCGGCGGCGGGCGGCGCGGCGGCGGGCGGCGGCAAGGGCGCAGGCACGGCGGGCAAGGGCAGGCACAGGCGGAGGCGGCGCCATCGGGACGGGCGGCGGCGCGCAGGCTTCAAGCGTCAGGCAGGGCTTGGCGTCGGCGTCGGCGTCGATCGGCGTCGAGGCGGCGCCAGCGCCGAGAGAGGAGAATGGAAGTGGCAAAACTGCTAAGTGCAGATGTTATAGACGCACCTTTAGTCGCGGTTGGGGAGGCGGATCGCGACTAAAGGTACCTTTAGTCGCGTCCGCCTCCCCAACCGGGACTAAAGGGTTTTTGCCTTCGTTCCTCACAGAAGACCCTTTAGTCGCGGTTGGGGACAACAACCGCGATTAAAGGGTACCTTTAGTCATGATCCGCCTCCCCAACCGGGACTAAAGGGTGCATCTTTGGGCTGGCGGCGGTGCGGTGGGATGTTTAGTCCCACTCGCTAGCCGAGAGGCTTCGACAGATGGTTTATAAGCGGCTGCGCCACCACTTCGAGCTCCTCTCAAATGCAAAGCTTACGGGCCTATTCTCACATTACTATGAGCTCAGTGGGCCTATTGGGCCTTCAAGGGCTGAATCTCGCCCATTAATGGGTTTCTAGTCGTATTCAGCCGTGGTGGCCCGAAGAGGTGGCATATTTTTTATTTTTTGCCTGTTTTTTGTTTTCATTTTTGCTTTATTTATTTTGTTTTGTTTCTACTTACAACAAAAAATTTATTTATTTTATTTTATTTTGTTTCTAATTACTTATTTATTTTACTTTATGATAATTATTTTTGCTATTAAAGTTTCTAATTACTTATTTATTTATGTTATTAAAATCTTAAAAATACAATTATATATCAAAAAATCAGAAAATAAAACTAATTCATTTTAAATTCTTGTTTTTCTTCTGTTTTTTTCTTCCTTTTTCTTCTTTTTTTTTCTTCTGTTTTTTTCTTCCTTTTCTTGTTTTTCTTCTTTTTTTTTCTTCCTTTCTTCCTTTTCCTTTTTCTTCTGCTTTTCTTACATTTGTTTTTTTCTTATGTTTTTCTTCTGTTTGTTTTTTTCTTCTGCTTTTTCCTTTTTTCTTCATTTGTTTTTTTCTTTTGTTTTTCCTTTTTCTTCTGCTTTTTTTCTTCTGCTTTTTTTCCTTTTCCTTCTTTCTTCTTCTTCCTTTTCCTTTTAAAATCAGAAAAATAAAACTAATTCATTTTAAAATCTTAAAAATACAATTATATATCAAAAAATCCGAAAAATCAAACTAATCCCTTGAAGGTTTGACAAAGGTTTGATACATCATTCAGTTCATCGATCAAATACAAAGTTTGGTACAATAAATTATTACACATCATTTCTTCCCTTGTGTCCCTCGCTGCTTACGATTGTGCCGTATCCATGGAGCATCCTCATCATTTAACTTAATGCTTGGGTCGGTGTTCACTTTGAAGGGCGGAATTTCAGCAAACATATTATAATCTTCCGACATGTCTGTCTTGTCCTCCACTCCCACGATGTTTCTTTTCCCGAAAGAACAATGTGGCGCTTTGGATCATCGCATGATGTCTTGATCGTTTTCTTATCTTTCCGCTTCCTCGGTTTGCTACTCATGTCCTTCACATAGAAAACCTGAGCGACATCTTTCGCTAGGACGAATGGTTCGTCAAGGTAACCAAGATTGTTGAAATCCACCATTGTCATTCCGTATTGCTGGTCCACCTTTACCCCACCTCCTGTTAGCTTGAACCATTTGCACGGAACAAAGGGACCTTAAAGGAGGGTCCATAGTCAAGTTCCCATATCTCCTCTATGTAACCATAATATGTGACCTCTTGCCCATTCTCGGTTCTTTGCATCAAAGCGGACACCACTGTTTTGGTTGGTGCTCTTTTTATCTTGGGCGATCGTGTAAAATGTATTCCCATTTATCTCGCCCTTGGAAAGTCGTTATAGTCGAAGATGGTGTCTTGGCCAACATGTACAGCTGATCTACAACATCATTGTCATTCATTAAATGTTTTCTCAACCAACGCGAAAGTCTCCATGTGGGCCTTCCTAATCCAGGATTCAGCTTCCCGGGTTGTCGAACGTAAAATATTCTTGTGTTTCTCAAAGCACGGAGCCACCAAGCTGGAATTGGTCGAAGATGTGGTGTGCTTGATCAGAGAATGGCCGTCCATACATATCGTTGATTTCCTTCCGATCGTGCCTTTTCCACTTAGTCTCCCCTCGTGCGCGATCGAGGAAGACCAATCGGCTTAAGGTCGGAACAAAGTCAACACAAAACTCAATTACCTCCTCATTTCCATAGCCCTTGGCGATGCTTCCTTCTCGCCTAGCACGGTTCTGAACATATTTCTTTAATACTCCCATGAACCTCTCAAGGGGAACATATTGTGTAGAAATACAGGACCGAGAACGAAAATCTCTTCGACTAGGTGAACCAGGAGGTGCATCATAATATTGAAGAAGGATGGCGGGAACACCAACTCAAACCGACAAGACATTGGATCACATCGCTCAGAACCGTGGTAGAACTTCGGATTGATTACCTTCGAGATTGCATTGAGGAATGCACATAGCTTCACAATGGCTACTCGAACATTTTCCGGCAGAGCCCCTCAAAGCAATCGGAAGCAATTGCGTCATAATCACGTGGCGATCGTGAGACTTCAGGTTTTGGAACTTTTCTCCGCCATGTTTATTATTCCCTTTATATTGGACGAGAATCCAGACGGGACCTTCATAACGCTCGGGCATTCAAAAAGATGACCTTCTCTTCTTTGGTCGAGCGTAGTGGCACGACCTTGAAACCATTCCGGATGCCGGTCATCGTGGTCTTTCAAACGTTCTGGTCTGCCGTGCTTCCTTTGTATCATTTGTCTTCCCATACACGCCCAAGAAGCTTAGGAGGTTCACGCAAATATTCTTCGTAACGTGCATCACGTCGATTGCAGAGCGGACATCTAGGACTTTCCAATATTCTAGCTCCCGAATATAGATTTCTTCTTCCACATGGCTGCGTGCCCGTCGGCTCCCTTCGAACTGATTGTCCGCCAGACCCTTTCCAAAGATGACTTTCAAATCCTTGACCATATCAAATACCTCGGCACCAAGTCGTTCCACGAGCTTCGCCGGTGATCTGCCTTGCCGTTGTAATGCTTGCCTTTCTTTCTTCATGGATGAATTTTGGAAGAAATCGACGATGCCCAAGGTACACGTTCTTCTTACAATTTGGCAAATGTACACTTTCGGTCTCATGTAGCAATGCGTGCATGCATTGTATCCCTTATTTGACAGTCCCGAAAGGTTACTAAGAGCAGGCCAATCGTTGATGGTTAAAAGCAACGCTCAGAGGTCAAATTCCTCTTGTTTGTGCTCATCCCACACGGACACCACCCACAGCTGTAAAAGTTCATCAACTAATGGCCTTAGGTACACATCGATGTCGTTGCGGGTTGCCGGACCTTGGATGAGCACCGGCATCATAATGAACTTCCGCTTCATGCACAACCAAGGAGGAAGGTTGTAGATGCATAGAGTCACGGGCAGTGCTATGGCTGGAGCTCGCC
This sequence comes from Aegilops speltoides, assembly GCA_021437245.1. Taxonomy (NCBI): domain Eukaryota; kingdom Viridiplantae; phylum Streptophyta; class Magnoliopsida; order Poales; family Poaceae; genus Aegilops; species Aegilops speltoides. Next base: position 19,397,578 of record CM038145.1, on the reverse strand, counting down.
GCCAAAAGGATTCATGCCATCCGCATTTAGAGCAAATCTTATGTTCCTTGCGTCACCTGCAAAATCTTTGAACCATCCGTCGATCTTTCTCCATTGCGCTCCATCTGCGGTGTGTCTCAACTCCCGTCCGACTTACGGTCCTCTTTGTGCCATCGCAACAACTTGGCATGCTCTTTGTTCTGAACAGACGTTTCAACCGTGGTATTATAGGAGCATACCACATCACCTTGGCGGAACCCTCTTCACGGGTTTCGCCCTCAACATCGTCACCGGGGTCATCGCCTCGATCTTATAACGCAATGCAAAGTGCATACCGGGCATTCATTCAAATTCTCGTATTCACAGCGGTAGAGGATGCGATCGTTGATGCATGCATGTATCTTCGTAACCTCTAAACCTAGAGGGCGACAACCTTCTTTGCTTCAGACGTCATGGCGGGCAACTCGTTATCCTTTGAAACATATTCTTCAACATTTTCAGCAAGTTTTCAAATGCCGAGTCAGCTACACCTGCCTCGCCTTCCATTTCAGCAAAAAATCCAGCAGCAGCCCAGCTTTTTTCGACCATCATCGCATCCGGGTACAGCGTCTTTACGTGATCCTCTAACATGCGATCCAAATTCTCCTCTCCTTTTCGGGCCAGCAGCGTCTTCGTGCATCAGCAATGGTCCGACCAAGATCATCAACGGGATCATCACGTGCCTCTTCTTCACCTTCCCTTCACCTTGAGATCCTCCATGAAAGTATCACCGAAATGAGCAAGATAGCTTTCATCGATGAAATCATCCCTTCTTCATCTTCTTCCATTATAACCCCTCTTTCTCCATGCTTGGTCCAACAATTATAGCTTGGCATGAAACCCTTCAAGCAGATGCATGTGAACAACTATTGAGGAAGAGTAACCCTTCTCATTCTTACAGATAACACATGGACAGATAACAAAACCCCCGCTTGTTCAGCATTAGCCACTACGAGGAAATCTTTCAAACCCGTAGTGAACTCGCCGGAGAGTCGGTTACCGTACATCCATTGCCGATTCATCTGCATTATTATAATATAAAATATATAATTAACCATCATGCATTTGTTAAACTAACTAGCTACAAACAATATAAATTAAACAATGAACTACACACATGCATATTGACACATCAAAGGTTCATCAAGTTGCTAATCATGATCAAGAGCGTGGCTCCAACACTTCATGTCATGTTTGTTTCATGCTCTTGGGGCATTTCATCAAACACCTTATGTGCATAAGAGGAACCAAAAGCAAACCTACACCCACTTGTGAAGAGAATGGCTCCAAATGGCTAAGTGTTGGCTGCTGGATGGGTATATATAGGGAGGGCTTTAGTTGCGGTTGGCACAGCAAACAGTGACTAAAGGTGCCCGAAGCCTTTAGTCGCGGTTGTCTGGCCAACCGCGACTAAAGCCCTCACGATGCACCAGCTGGCCACCGAGCGCCTGGGCCGAGCCTTTGGTCGCGGTTCACCTCGAATCATGACTAAAGGTCCCATTAATCGCGGGTTCCTACAACCCGCATGACTTATGGGGCTGGACGGAAGCCTGTTTTTCCACCAGTGCTTCCTCCTGGCCTTGCCTCACATGGAAGGGCTTTGAAAGAATTATATGTGGAAAACGTCCAGTACCTCAACTCGTTGGAGAACTTTGCTTCTCTTGTTGAGCTTAAAGTGGTTGACAACCCTGATCTGCAGATGATCATTAATCTCCCGAACCTGCAGAAGCTGACCATTGTCAACTGCCCAAAGATGAAGGTATTGGAGTGTTCGCCAGCACTCTGGAGACTCATGCTGGGGGATTATGGCATGGAAACTCTCCCGGAATACATTCATGATGTAAACCCAAGGCATTTGCAGCTACACTGTAGCCTAGCGCTACTCACCTCCATAGCTGCCGGGCGGTCTAGCCCTGAGTGGGACAAGTTCAGCCATATCGAGCATGTCAAGGCATATGCTTATGATGGAGACATTCCAAAGAAATGGTACGTGATGTACACAACAAATCCCTACTACTTTGAGACAAATATCGGAGTCTCTTCCATGCTGACAGGTACTTAACTAATCTACTTCATTGATTGCCTTTTTTGTTGTATTTTTCTTTCCATATTCACATGCAACAATCAACTTTAATTTATCTTCCACTGTTTCATTTTACTTCACCGACTCAACAATACCTGTTGTCAAAGATGGAGATGAGCTTATTGGCAAAGATGAAGATGAGCTTATTGGCAAAGATGAAGATGAGCTTATTGACACTGAATTCTCAAATGATTCAGCAGGTAGTTAATGAAATTACTTCATAAATTATTGGCGTTTGTTTATTTGTTTTAGCATCAGTTTGAAATAATTCTTCTACTGTTCCGTTACCTTGAACTAATTATAAATTGTTAAGTTGTTAATAGTTTTCTTTCCTTACCTACGTCTACGTGCAACAATAAACCTGAAATTATCTCTTACTGTTGATTTCAACATACTGCCACAGCAGTTCTCTGCAAAGATGACAGCGAGCTTGTTGGAATTGATAGCCCATGCGAGGATCTAATCAAGTTGCTGGTGCATGGCGAGGACACATGCGAGAAACAACTAAAATTGGTCTCCATATGTGGAATTGGGGGTTTGGGCAAAACGACTATTGCCTATGCAGTCTATAGAAAAATTGCAAATACATTTGACTGTCGAGCTTTCGTTCCGGTGTCCCATAATCTGGATGAAACCAAAATCACCCGAAGCATATCTGATCAAGTTGGTTGTCCTTGTTCTGACTTCGAAGGATGTGACATTCAGCACCTAATCGACAGACTCAGAATATTCCTCCAAGGTAAAAGGTAAGCTCTCTGTCTTTCATCTCCATCTTTAGTATTTTTAGCAAAGGTTAAACCAAAATATTTCTAAAATTGTACTGAATTGCCAGTCATATCGCTGAACTTGATAAATGACTTGGCAACTTGGAAGTTAATCAAACATTTCTTGTGAGCAAGAGAGCTTTATTACAGTAATTGAGTAGTTGCGTCGTTACAATCTCGCAAGAGTAACTCCAACTAATAGGATGGTGCATTATCCTGCATCACAGCACATTTCACATTCCTCTGTGCTAGCTGAGCCAATCCATGAGGTATTTGAACTTGAGTGCTAGTGTTCCAGGCTAGCGGGTTTGATCCCACGCGTGAGCGAATATCAGCCAAGTTTCTCATTTCTCTTATAACAAGAATGCCCAGGGATTCTGCCCCCTACGGTCTTGTTTTAATTCATGGCATACCATATTTTACTCTCAAACACTGCTATCCAGACCTCTGTTAGCAAAACACACAAAGTCTTCACTTGAATTACTCCCCTGAGATGTGTCATCACTAGCGGTGCTAAACTCATGAAACCTATCAACTCTTTGAAATTCAATCGTCAATGGAGATAAAAAGGGCATGCTCTGTTTATTTTGGCTGGACCATATAAAAGCAGTGTAAATTAATTAGATACATAAATGTTACAACCATACAACCAAATTACCAGATATAGACGTTATAATAAATACAATCATATTATTATCTTAGGTATAATAGTTGTATGCCAATCGCAACTATATTCTCAAAGTACTTCCATGTATGAACGAGTATATATGTATTGTGTATTTGTGTACTACATAACTTGTTCTCGTATGTCAAATGAAATCTACATAGCTGTCTAATCTATACCTACTAATAAAGTACAGAGCGTTTCTGCCCATTCAATGTCATATGCTTTACAAAAAAGCTCCTGATTTTTCGTTATTGGGCTTCCGCTCGACTGCGGCAGCCGCTATCTCAGGCGCCTGGGCGCTGGTTAGTATTCCACATTCAGCTGCACCCGGCCCATTTCGCTCTGTTTTCAGCCCGTCAGGTCCTGACTATTACTATTTACAAAGAATATGTTAAACATGATTATGCTATAACTTTGCAACCGTAACTCGGATTAAAATAATTTGTATATGCAATTTGATTAGAAAAATGTGTAGTTTCCAAGCGTGCAATTATTTGTTTCTGTTAACCACTTTAAAACTTTGTTCAGGGCATAAACTTAATTAACCTAATTAATTGCTATGGTGTATCTTGGAAAATGATAACACACAATATAACTTGTATATAATCTTTATATATATGAAATATGTTACTAGGGCCTATATGGATCAAAGGAGTATGAATGATCGATTTCAATGGGCATATAGGAGCAATTAAGAAATGAGAGAATAAATGGCGTGATCAGTAGGGATAAAAAAGGACGGGAGATTCAAAAATTATGAAGGAGAGAATAACACAAAGGAATTGGTATTAATACCAAGGGTGTGGCATGCATAAAATGCAATAATGAAAAATAATTAATACCGAGGAACGTGGGAGGGGCACGCATAATTTCTGCTAGACCTCAGTGTGCGCCTCTCTGCCATGGCGGGGCACAATTCAGATGTGGTTGGGCCATGCTGACGAATATTTCAGTGGATACGTGAATTATATCAACAACTCTGAAGCAAGTAAAAGTTTAACAACTTAATACAAGCAAAGGTCTTACGACCAAGGCAGCTCACCCAGCAAAAACCATGATATGCTTTAGACGGGTAAACTTAACAAATGCCTCAAGAAGGCTATAATCATGTAGATGGCGACCATAACCTTCCTAGACCACTGTCCGGGGCAACAATAGCCAACATCGTCATGGGACACCTGTTCCAGATGCTACTATTTGATTGTAGCATCTGGATCAAAAATATAAATAAAGCAAGATGAATACAAGAGTACTTGCAAGGCGTACATCAAAGCAGTAATAGATACCCAAAGTATCAGCAAGAGCTATTTGTGGCCTACTTGAGCAGAAAACTAGTTTTAACCAAACTACGTTACTTTAGAAAAAGATGGAACGACTACTGAGCATTGTAACAAGATGAGACAACCTGACTTGGGTGCCAAGTAACACTAGTAGAAAAGGGGGCAATGGTCCAGGCCGGTCCAGCCCATTAGTCCCGGTTCAATCCAGAACCGGGACCAATGGGGGCATCGGACCCGGTTCGTGAGCCCGGGGCCGGCCGGGCCACGGGCCATTGGTCCCGTTCGTCTGGACCTTTTGGTCCCGGTTGGTAGGCTGAACGGGACCAATGATCCCCGCCTCTGGCCAACAACCACTCGTCCGGTTCTTGGCACGAACCGGGACAAAGGAACCCATTAGTCCCGGTTTCAGACGACCAACCGGGACGAATGGTGGTGCCTTATATATATACCCCAGCAAGAGCAGAGCACACCGCTCTCTTTTTTTGGCCGAGGGGAGAGGGCTTGGTGGTGCTCTAGCTCACCTCATATGCACACAAGGTGTTCGATGGAATGCCCGAGCCACACTACTTAAGGTTTCTCCTCTCCAAGCTCGACCGCCAAGCTTCATTTTCCTCCATATTTGTCTAGGTTTAGCGGTCCGTCACGCCCCATCCCGCCTTCAACGTCGTCGATCACCCGCACCGATCTCATCGGCGGCACCACCGTGGTGAGCCTCTTGTTCTTATCTTCTTTCCGAAAGGAAAAATATTCTTATTTGTATGTTTAGATAGATATATACTTGTATAATTTTCTTACTTTTATTATTGCATCTTATATAGTGCGATGGTTTTGGTATCCGCCTCGTCGGCCCTCGCCCCGCATCTATGATTCGGATGTGGTATATATTATCTTTTCATAACTATTGGTTCATTTATTGTTTATGACAATTATGCCGACCAACGTGACATAGATTTTATTCATCTAGGAGGTTGTTGAACCGAAATTCCAACCGACCCTATTGTCGAGAGGTTAAATTTAGTTGAAGAAGAAAACAATTTGTTGAAGGAAAAATTAGAAAAATTGAGGAGGAGAAGATGATATTGGAGTTGCATGTTGCGGATGTCGCCGATGATCACAAGATCAAGATGGATGCAATGCGCTTGAAGATTAGAAAGATTAGAAAATATGCCATTCATACCGAGGCTTGGTATCATTATGTCGTTGGATCAGTTGTTACATTGGTTGCGATTATGATCGCATTTGTTTCGCATTGAAATGTTTTACATAGTTTGAGGTATGGTTTAATTAATTTAGATGCTCTGCAGAGCTTTATGTTGTTAGATGAGAACTATGTATGTACTTTGGTTTTAATGTGATGATGAACTTCTATTAATTTGGTCACTTAATTAATTATCTATTCATGATCTCTAATGATTTTTGACACACTTAATTATATATAATGCACAGATGAACCGCAATGGATGTACGGTTCAAGACACACCTCCGAGTACATTAAGGGCGTGCATAATTTTCTCAAGTGGCTGAGGCAAACAAGGAATGGTTTTATGTGTTGTCCATGCCCTATATGTGGGAATACGAAGTCTTACTCGACCGGAAAATCCTGCACACCCACCGCTTTACAAGGGTTTCATGCCACACTATAATGTTTGGACGAGGCACGGAGAAATAGGGGTTATGATGGAAGACGGCGAAGAAGAAGAGTACGATGACAACTATGTGCCCCCTGAATACGGTGATGCTCCAGAAGATCAAGAGGAACCATACGATGTGCACGATGATGCTGCAACGAGCGAAGCTGCTGAAGATCAAGAGGAACCAGACGATGTGTCCGATGATGATGATCTCCGCCGGGTCATTGTCGATGCAAGGACGCAATGCGAAAGTCAAAAGAGAAGATGAAGTTCGATCGCATGCTAGAGGACCACAAAAAGGGTTGTACCCCAATTGCGAAGATGGCAACACAAAGCTAGGTACCGATCGAATTGCTGCGATGGAAGGCAGAGAATGTGTGCTCGATAAAGGATTTGAGAAGCTACTTAAAATATTGAAGAAGAAGCTTCCAAAGGATAACGAATTGCCCGACAAAGACATACGCAGCAAAGAAGGTCGATGCCCTCTAGGATTGAGGTGCGAAGATACATGCATGCCCTAATGATCTGATCCTCTACGCGGTGCGCATAAGGATCTGAACGCATGCCCGGTATGCGGTGCATTACGGTATAAGATCGACGAGATGACCTGGTGATGTTGACGGCGAGCCCCCGGAAGAGGGTTCTGCGAAGGTGATGTGGTATGCTCCTATAATACCACGGTTGAAACGTCTGTTCGTAAACGGAGAGCATGCCAAGTTGATGCGATGGCACGAGTGAGGACCGTAAGAAAGACGGAAGTTGAGAGCACCCACGACGGGTCGCAGTGGAGAAAAATCGAGAGAAAGTATTGGGATGAGTTTGCAAGTGAGCCAAGGAACGATGGTTTGCTTTAAGCGCGGATGGCATTAATCCTTTCGGGAGCAGAGCAGCAATCACAGCACTGGCCCGTGACTCTATGTATGTATAACCTTCCTCCTTGGATGTGCATGAAGCGGAAGTTCATTATGATGCCGTTCTCATCCAAGGCCCTAAGCAACCCGGCAATGACATTGATGTGTACCTAAGGCCATTAGTTGAAGAACTTTTACAGCTGTGGAATGGAAACGGTGTACGACGTGGGATGAGCACAAACAGGAGGAATTTAACCTAAAGGCGTTGCTGTTCGTGACCATCAACGATTGGCCCGCTCTCAAGAACCTTCGGAGATGGATAAACAAGGGATACCACGCATGCACACACTGCTTACTTGACATCGATAGTATATACCGGCAAGCTGCGGGAAGAATGTGTACATGGGCCATCGCCGATTTCTTCCGACCAACCATCAATGTCGAAAGAAAGGCAAGCATTTCAAAGGCGAGGCAGATCACCGGAAGAAGCCGCCATGCGCATCGGTGATCACGCATTTGCTATGGTCAATGATTTACACGTAATCTTTGGAAAGGGTCCCGCGGACTAGCTGTTCCGAGTGACGCCGAGGGACACGCACCCATGTGGAAGAAGAAATCTATATTTTGGGACCTACCCTCTCGAAAGACCTAGAGGTCCGCTCTTCGATCGACGTGATGCACGTGACGAAGAACCTTTGCGTGAACCTGCTAGGCTTCTTGGGCGTGTATGGGAAGACAAAAGATACAATTGAGGCACGAGAGGACCTGCAACGCTTGCACGAAAAAGACGGCATGCCTCCAAAGCAAGATGAAGGTCCCGCCACTATGCTCTTACCAAAGAAGAGAAGGAAATCTTCTTTGAATGCCCGCTTAGTATGAAGGTCCCGACCGCTTTCGTCAATATAAAAGGAATAATAAATATGGCGAGAAAAAGTTTCGTAACCTAAAGTCTCATGATCGCCACGTGATTATGACGCAATCGCTTCCGGTTGCATTGAGGGGCTTCACCGAAAACGTCCGATTAGCCATTGTGAAGCTATGTGCATTCCTCAATGCAATATCTCGAAGGTGATCGATCCGAAACCATACCAAGGCTAAGGAGTGATGTGGTGCAATGTCTTGTCGGGTTTCGAGCTGGTGTTCCCACCATCCTTCTTCAATATCATGACGCACGCTCTTGTTCATCTAGTTGACGAGATTGTCATTACGGGACCCGATTTCTACACAATATGTACCCCTTTGAGAGGTTCATGGAGTCCTAAAGAAATATGTCCGTAATCGCTTAGGCCGAAGGAAGCATCTCCATGGGCCATCAAACAGAGGATGTCATCGGGTTTTGTGTTGACTTCATTCCTGGCCTTAAGAAGATAGGTCTCCCTAAATCGCGGTATGAGGGGAGACTGACCGAAAAGGCACGCTTGGAAAGGACTCAATAATATGCAGGACGGATATTCTTGGTCTCAAGCCCACTACACAGCTTCTACTGTAACTCTACCTTGGTGACCCGTATGTCGATGAACACAAGAACGATCTGCGCTTCAAACACCTTGAGCAAAGGCGACGATCGGATTACATGTGAACACATCAGACTTTCAGCAGTTGGTTGGAAGCACGATCGAGGTGACAAGACTGTTTGTGAGGAGCTGTACTTGTTATCCAGGGACCATCTTTGACCGTATTGATTTGGAAAGGATACGAGATAAATGGGAATACATTTTACACGATCGACCAAGATCAAAAGAGCACCAACCAAAACAGCGTGTCCGCTTTGATGCAACAACCGAGAGGGAAAGGACACATATTATGGTTACATAGTGGACATATGGGAACTTGACTACGGACATGATTTTAAGGTCCCTTTGTTTAAGTGCAAATGGGTCAATCTGTCAGAGGCGGGTGCATGTGTAGACCCACGAAGACGGAATGACAACAAGTGGATCTGAAAAATCTTGGGTACATCGACGAACCGCTCGTCCTAGCCAATGATGTGGCACAGGTTATCTATGTGAAGGACATGTCCAAGAGACCGAGAAAGAGAAAAGATAAGGAAGCAAATACATCATACGATGAGCCAAAGCGCCACATAGTTCTTTCTGGGAAAAGGGACATCGTGGGAGTGGAGGACAAGATGACATGTCTCAAGATTATGAAAAGTTTCATGAAATTCCTCCTTTAAAGTCAAGGCTGACCCAAAGATCCCGATAAACGATGAAGATTATCCATGGTTACTGGCGCAATAAGCAATGACACAAGCGAAGAAAAAGTGAAGACTTTCTCCGCAACTATTGTTCGCTTATGATACCATTATATTGTAACCGATGAGTATGATACCATTTTTCGTTTTGTACATGCACATGCTATGTGTGGGTCAATTTATGATATACCATGCCAACTTTCAACTTTTTCAGAGTTCATTTGAAATGTCTTATGGTTCGCCCTCGTAATAATTAAAAATAGCAACAATAAGTATTTTGTTGTAAGTAGAAACAAAATAAATTAAATAAAGCAAGAAAGAAAACAAAAAAAGTGTTTTCAAATTTGAAAATTAGTAATGGCACTAACAGAAAGTTTATAATTTTCCTAAAACTAGAAGCAAAAAGATTTAAAAATAGAGCAAAAACAAAAGAAAATAAATAATGCAGAAAACAAAACAAAAAAACAACAATAAGTATTTTGTTGTAAGTAGAAACAATATAAATTAAATAAAGCAAGAAAGAAAACAAAAAAAGTGTTTTCAAATTTGAAAATTAGTAATGGCACTAACAGAAAGTTTATAATTTTCCTAAAACTAGAAGCAAAAAGATTTAAAAATAGAGCAAAAACAAAAGAAAATAAATAATGCAGAAAACAAAACAAAAAAACAACAATAAGTATTTTGTTGTAAGTAGAAACAATATAAATTAAATAAAGCAAGAAAAAAATGCCACCTACTGGGCCGCCACGGCCTGAATACGACTGGTATCCCTATTTTGGGCCAGGATTCAGGCCCGCAAATGGCCCAGAAGGTCCAACAGGCAACGAAGGAGCAAATAGACCCGTAAGCCTGCAGTTCAAAGGAGTTCAAGAGGGGAGCGGCAGTGGGGTTTATAAACCACTGCGCTCCCCTCTCAACTAGCGAGGTGGGACTAAACTTTGGCCCCGACGCGGGCAGCGCAGGGGCCTTTGGTCCCGGTTGGTGGCTCCAACCGGGACTAAAGAGCTTTAGTCCGGTTGTATCCACCAACCGGGACCAAAGGTCATGACTTCCCGCCCTTTGGGCTGCCGAATTGAGGCCTTTGGTCCCGGTTGGTGGCACCAACCGACTAGCAGATTAGTCCCGTTGGTGCCACCAACCGACTAAAGGTGTGCTATATAAGCAGCACTTGGCGCTTCCGCCAATCGCCCACTTCTCCCCGACGCCCGCTCCTCCTCGTCGTTGCCGCCGCCCGACGCTTCTTCCTTGTTGCCGCCGCCGCCGACGACGCCGTCGAGCTACTTCGCCTTCGCCGTCGCCGCCGCCCCTGTGAGCATAGCTCTGCTCCGCGCCCCTCCGTCCGCGCCCTGCGCGTCCGCCGCCGCCGCCCTGACGCCGCCGCGCCGCCGCCCTCCTCAGGCGGCCACCACCAAGACCGCCCTGTCTCTGCTGGCCGGCGCGCGCCGCCCTGCCTCTGGCCGCCTTGCCGCCCCGCCCCCCTGCCCTGCCCTGCATTTTTTTGTTCATTGCATTTTTTTTCATATGTATAATGTATATATGTATGTGGTAGCTATATATATATGTGATGAATGGTCGATGTGGCTATATATGTATGTATGAATATAATGTTCATAGCATTTTTTTTGTTTATATATGTTTTTTGTTTATATAGTGTATTTTTTTTTGTTCATTGCATTTTTTTTCATATGTATAATGTATATATGTATGTGGTAGCTATATATATATGTGATGAATGGATGTGGCTATATATGTATGCATGTATGAATATAATGTTCATATAGCATTTTTTTGTTTATATATGTTTTTTCATATATGTATTAATTTTATATTTAGGTTGTTAGTAGATATCGATCGATTTTAGGTTAGTGCATTTTAGGTTAGTGTAGAGGAGAAAGTAAAATAAGGAAAAGGAAGAAAAGAGGAAGAAGGAAGAAGGAAGAAGAAGAAGAAAAGAATGAGAGGAAGGAAAATAAGAAGAGGAAGAAATTAAAGGAGAAAAGAGGAGAGGAAGAAGAGGAGAAATAAATAAGAAGAGGAAAAAGAAGAAAAGAAGAGGAGAAGAAGAAAGGAATAGAGGAGAAGAAGAAAAATAGAAGAAAAAATTCTATTTTTCTTCTTCTCCTCTATTCCTTTCTTCTTCTCCTTTTTTTTTTCTTCTTCTTCTTCTTCCTTCTTCCTTCTTCCTCTTTTCTTCCTTTTTCTTAATTATTTTCCTTTCTCGAGGGAGAAGAAGAAAAGAAGAGGAGAAGAAGAAAGAAAGGAAAGGAGAAAGAAGAAACTTAAACACGAGGGGTGGTACCGATACCCCTCCCCGATATGTATATGTATGTCGCGTCGTTGTCGATATAATTAACCCCTCTAGATACAACTGCAGCAGCCCCTCGGCCCTCTCGCCGACCAAAACTCTCGAGGACACCCAAACCCTAGAGAGAAAACGATGTTGAATAATAATTGACATGTTGTCAATATTTGCGAAACTATGGAGCACTCCCGAGACGAAGAAATGAAGCGATGTTGGGGAAATAATCGCAAATGGAAGTGATGATGTTGCGTCATTTCTCATCGACACCGCTGGTCGATGGATGAAGAAGAGGGCTATGATTATGATGGCTTCGACCCTGCATTAATGCCGGTACAAGAGGAGGACTATGTTCATGATGGCTCCGGTGACACAATGGAGGTACAAGACGAAGGAGACCGTGCGAGCCGAGTCACCGAACCGAGTCCGCCAGGTATATATATATTAGTTAAGCCCGTGTTGACAAGTTAATTGATGCATCCATTGTTTTGGTATATGTACACATATTAAGTATCTGTCGTCTTTCTTCCTTATAATTTCTAGCCCTCCGGATCGAGCACAACTTCGCACGGAGACGAGGCCCAAGAAAAGTTGAGCTCGGATGAAAAGTTTGAGATCATAGAAATCGCGCCCGACGGCGAACCGATTGAACCCATCCGGACAAAGAAGGCATTTTCGCTCAAAGGGGTTCTTGTTAGGAAAGGATCCCGATCAGATCCAAAGAATGGTATAAGCTCGCTAAGGATGAAGACCCCGAGGTGTCTTATGTCAATGATTTGCGTAAAGAAGATCTTTGGAATGAGTGAAGGCAAATTTCACCCTACCGCCAGAGGAGGATCCGGAGAAGCCGTTAAAGAGCAATTAATCAAGTCTTGTGCTCTTAAGAAGATGGCTGGCCTAATGAGGAGGTGGAGGAAAGAGCTGAACCAGTTTGTCCGAAAAAAGAGACACCAGAATTCATCGGCAAATATGAGAAGATCAAAGATCATCGCCCGCATTTGTGGCCCACAAGACATCGGAAAAGAGTAAGAAGATGTCGGAGACAAACAAGAAAAATGCTGCGAAGAAGACGCTTCACCATCGCACGGGTCGTGGCTACCTCAAAGCCCGCCTAAGTGGTCCAAGGCTGAGCATGATCTGCTTGAAAAGGGATTGAACCAGAGACGATCTGGCCGCCGACCGCTGCGGACTTGGTTCTTCGGGCTGGCGGAACCTTGGACCTATGAATGAGGCAAATGTCGATGGACGAACGAGCAACCGCAAACACCACCAAGAATCTTCGACGATATATTGTTGCTGCTTGCAATGAGGGACGTTCCTTCCAAACAGGAGAAGGACGAGCTCACAATGGCCCTTGGGAATCCCGAGCACCCGGACGGACACGAGGCACGCCAGCTCGCTTCGTGGAAGGTTGGTTTTCCGGACGCAGGGGTTACAAAACCCACGAGAGGAGGAAGAAAGTGGAGCATGACCAAATGCAGGCGCTGCTTGGAAGGGTAATGGGGCTAGAGGATCGAGAAGAGGACCGAGAAGCAGCAGATCGCAACAAACGACATGTCAAGCTTCCCCGGTTACCCCGCCATCTCAGCAGAAGCAGCGTTGCTTCCACCGAGCTGCTTCAGCCGGAGCATGTCTTGACGGCTCGCCAGCTATCCCGTGGATGGTATCACGAGTCTCAAAATTGCCACATTATGGCGCGATGCATGAATTTGAAGGTCAAGGCGGCTGTTGGCCAAGTTTATCCTAGTGGACCCGCACAACTTATCACCGCCACCGATTCCGAAGGTTTTGCTAAGGTGATGGTTGATGAAATAACGGAGGATTTGAGGACCTCGGCTTGAGCACCCTACCGGTGAAGGGAGACTAGGCTGGGTTCTGCTCAAGACTCCATGCCTATGGCGGAAGGAGCTCATCGACCTTCCGAACTGGACGCCCGCCTCCTCCTCCTCATCCCGCGAGTCAGGCACTCCGCCTCCTCCACCGCCTCCTCCCGTGAGTGAAGATCAGGCACGCGTGGCGGCACTCCGCCCCTTCTCCGGCGTGGCGGCACTCCGCCTCCTCCTTCTCCGCCCGCCAGACAAGGGCGGAAGAGACCCGCCCGCCCGGCTGCTCCGACGCTGTCGTAGTCCTTCTCCTCCGCCTCGTAAGCAAGCACGAAGGAAGATAGACGCCGCAGCCGCCCGCTCCGCTCCGCGTCTAGCAGCACAAGAAGAGAGAGGCAATCAGATACGGTCCACCTCTAAAGCCTGAGAGAAGTTACCGTATGAGAGGAGCAAGGAGGAAAACGATATGATCGTGCAGAGCCAAGTGAAGGAGTTCTTTGAAGGGGTTAAAGCAAAGATACATCCACCTCCGGAGGAGAAGGTCGATCCGGTGAAAGCAAAGCGCACTCGATGCCCCGAGGAAACCACCAAAGTCTCCGCCGAGAACCAACTATGAGCGACATCGAATGCATACATATCTCCAAGCCAAGCGGTCGGGAACTACTGTCAGTGATAAAAGGTCAAAAGAACGACGGGCAAAGGGGAAAAAATTGCCCAGCTCGGCGAACAAGCACAGCAATCGTGCCCCTCGCTGAATGTGTCTAATCCTCCCGCACGGTGGCGGTTATGGCAATCTTGAAGATTACCCGCCGACGATGCACTTCCTGATTTCATGGAGGTGGACTTATTTAGATACGAGTACGGAAGCCTCTCGTCAAAGATGAAAAGTCTCGACAACAATGATGCTAAGATTCCACAGCTTGGTACATGAAAACCCGCAGAGAGTCCGAGGGGACGAACACTTTGTATCTGAAAATTAAAGAGGAGCACGACCTCGCTTCAAATGATGTGTTGGCTGTTCCATTTGAGGAGTTCTTCGAGTTCTTCAATCAAAAGGCCCTCGATAAATTAATGGTCTTTTGCTACTGCTGTAAGTACTATTTCGTCATTAGTCTCGTATATATAGCTCGGCTCTTTCATTGCATGTATTTATAATTAATTATCCTCAATATATTATGCAGATTGAAGATCGTCGAGTGCAAGAAAATGAAATCTATGATATTGGGTTCATTAACACAAATATCATAGATGTTTTTCTGGTTGAAAAGCTACCAAGAGGCCGAGGACAACTTGCTACAATCATTGATCAAAAATCAAAACAAAGATACCATACTCTTTCCTTACCACGGCCCGTGAGTGTTATTGTCGTGTGCATATTCGGTTTTCCTTATTACTCGAGCGAGGTTAATGTAATTGATGAGTTATGCATGCGTGTAGGTACCACTATATTCTTCGGAGATTAAGCTTGAGCGTGGACTAGTAACCGCCTTAGACTCTGCACGGAAAGATCCCAACACCTATGCGGACATGACCGACATGCTCAGCAAGTAAGTTCAATCGATCATTATCGCACCATATCGGCAACTTTTTATTCATTTCTTGATATATATCTCAAGTAATAACAAATATTTTCTTTGTCTTGCAGGGTTTGGAAACAGTTCACCGCACAAGCTCCGGATCGCCAAGGAGCTGCAATATACATACCCGAAAGTAAGTACTATCGGCGCGCGCATCTCCGCTGATTCTATAGCTATACTTTCATCAATGCCATTTATATAATGCTTCATTATCAGTTTGATTGACCTCTATTTCTCGTAAAGTGCTTGTGGCAGGAGGAAGGGAATGATTTCGTGGATACTACGTGTGCGTAGTTCATCCACAACGCGACATTGAAAAACAAGCGGGCTACTCTAGAAGACAATATGAAGTGCGTAAGCAATAATATTCGCAATTTCATTTTATTACACCATCATTTCTGTTGAGTTTCATTCATATATATGTATTAATTAACCCCTTCTTCAAATTAGACGTGGCAGATGCGGATGAACTCCTAGAACCAGATCGCATGAAAGCAATTCAAGAGGAATTGGCGGGATTCTTTCTTGATCACGCCATCAAGAAAGCCGAGAATACCATGTGGAACTTGAATTCAAATCCTAGTGGTTTGTAATTAAGAGATCTTATATAGATTGTATATGTATGTAGCCAAGAAACTTGTTGTTCGACCAATCTCTCGAGAAGGAGAGGTCGATCGATCACTTCTCTCGGTATGCATGACGAACTTCAGATGAATGGTTCTCTCGATCACTTATGTATATTTACTACGAAGCGCCGAGCAAGCACGGACATAATTAAGAGAGGACACTTTCTCTATTAATTAGCTAGCTAATGTAAACACCTAAATTAACCCCCAAAACCCCCCAACCCCCTCCTTTCAAAAAAAACAAAAACCAGGCCATCGAATGCAGACACGTGGACGCCTTTTGGTCCCGGTTGAGCCCCAACCGGGACCAAAGGCCCCGACCGGGCTCGGCGCGCAGAGGCAACGTGGAGGCTCATTGGTCCCGGTTCGTGCTGAACCGGGACTAATGGGTTAAGGTATTAGTAACGACCCATTAGTCCCGGTTCCCGAACCGGGACTAAAGGCCCTTACGAACCGGGACTGATTGGTGGTTTTCTACTAGTGTAATCTCAACTCACCACATCAATACACTACCAGGGATCCTCACTCGACTCACCCACGAGGAAGCAATCCAAGTTACTCATGCTAATCTAGGCAGTTTTAGAGTATTGGTTTAAGTTCTCTACAATCAAGTATAGATCACGCCAATTAGTCAGATAACCACAGACACGGCTACTCGAATAGATTTAACACTGTGAAATGTATTTCTTTACCCACACGTGTTGATCATCCCTTAATGTCAGAGGGTGATCGGCCATGACTCTTACCTTAGACTCGACTCTAGTCGGGTCGGCTCTATGATCACTAGTAGAAAAATGACTTTACGTGACGCCCATTAGTCCCGGTCTGGTTCTGGCCCAAGACTAATGGCACCATTAGTCCCGGTTCCAACGACTACGCATTAGTCCCGGTTCGTTTGTGACCTATTGTCCCGGTTTGTGATACAAACCGGGACTAAAGGGGTGGTGGCAGGCTGGCGTCAGGCTGGGGCCCCCACGAGCCCATTGTATCACCAACCCGGACTAAAGGTCCTATATTAGTCTTGGTTGGTGTTACCAACCCGAACTAAATGTCCTCCATAGGCTAGTTCAAAAGGAAAGCATCCCATCCAAAGTCACATGTGTTGTGTAGGTGGGGTGGTAAGCTATGCGCGAGACAATACGTGAGGTCTTGAGTTCGAATCCCACGAGTCGCATTGGTGGGAGGATTGTTTCTTCAACCCTTTAGTCCCCACTAATTAGTCCCGGTTGGTGAACTGGGACTAAAGGTCCTTACCAACCGGGACTAATGCCCCGTTTTCCACTAGTGGATGCAGACTCAAATGCTATATGTGATGGCCAAGCCCACCTCACCGGTTGGTACTTCGCTTCAATGTCATGCTACAATCATACGTCATGCAATGCAATTATCTTACCTTTCTTTTCCATGCATATGTCATGAATGCTCGAACTATAGACTGGTCTAAGGCAAGTTAGTAGGTCAAGAGGGAGTCCATTTGCCCTCGTGTAGTAGTACGCTCTTGGATCAAAGATACGAGAATTCGGTCTTAAGTGTGGGTAAATGAGATAAGACACCATATTCTCAAACATGGCCTTTAATCATGTTCATCCTGATTACTCACTCTCATCTTACCACATCCCACTAATCATGTTCACTGATTCATCAAACCCATTCAATGGATCAAGACACAACGTCTAATAAGCATGACTAAGCATAACACAATATGTAATGCTGAAAGGTGGCTAGTGATCAAGCAACTCCTAATCATGCTAGGATTATTGTAGGTATCAATCCTACATTCCCAACTCCTACTCAACTCTGAAGCACTTATTCTTGTTTTCGAGGTTTTCAATATCCAACCCACCTTGATACTTAGGCCTACACAGGATGTCCCATTTAGAAAGTCTGCACTTCCGCTTTTGATCCTTGCATTGGCAGAAAAACCTAGATTCGTAAAAGTCTAGCTTTTTTAACACCCCTTTCGGTATCTTAAAAAAGGAGAGCATGTGAGCATGAACACCAGTAGGCTAGTAAGAATAGTGTTGATGAGGGTAAGTTGTCCTCCATATGACGGAAGCTTACCCTTCCAACTGCTGAGCTTCTTTTCGAAACGGTCTTCAAATATTTTCCACTCCTTGGTAATCCTACGGTAATGAATGGCAATACTGAGATACTTAATCGGAAGGGATCACACCTCACAAGCAAGTAGCTGTCTGTCGATCACTGTCGTCACCGGGACAGAGAATTAAGGGGGCGACGAATCCGAAGAGGTTGGGTGGGTCGAAGCAGAGGAAGGACCTGGCTGGGTTCAACCAGTTCGGGACAGGGGGGATTTAGATTGCACCCAACCCACCCATATCCTAGACGTTTGTGTGTGTGTGTGTGGGGGGTAATGAGGCCCAAAATTGATAGTGTCGGGCTTTCCCAAATTTTTAGCCGAGAGGACGGGTCTGATGTCGTCCGGTGGGAGTTGAGGACCCATTCAGTTGCTCTCTGAAAAAATCAATGCCTGAATCATGATTTAGTTAAATTCAACACATCCATCTTCCAACTGACATCTACCCTTTGTTCGTACTGCTTTGCGAGAGATGATGATGTAGGCGACGACGATCAATCCTGGGATGGCTGCGCGGCGCCCAAGCATATCACTCTTTACTTTTCCCGCGAAAGACTACATTGCCTACCTACTCAGTTTTGCTTTTCTTCGCTTTCATCCTATCTCTAAGGCTATAAAGCCAAGGATCTCGAGCCCTCGAGCTCATTCTTCTTGTATTGGGGTAAATCCTAGCCGCCGGTGTTCCTGGTTGGTCCTTAGGTATATATTAAATTCTCCTAAATTCCTTGCAACCGACCTCTAGGTTTGCTAAGTTCTACTGTTTTCTGTGTGTTTCCTGAATCATGTTCTTCAGACCAACTCAGGTCTGACAGAGTGTTGCTTTGTTTAGGAACCAGTCATTTAGAAATCAGTCACAGTCAGTTTAGAGTTTTTCAACCATCCTAGCCTTAGGTACCTCATATTTTCCTTTATTTTATTTTATTGTATTGTACATAGCCAGTATATATTTGCATACTCATATGTGTGAAATGACATTTTTGTAGGTACTTAATTGTTATCGATAACATATGTGACATATCAGTATGGAATTTGTTGAAGCCTGCATTGATCAATAATAATTGTGGAAGTAGTATAATAACCACAACCCGCAAAGTTGATGTTGCTAAATCTGTTGGTGGTGTTTATGAACTACCATTTCTTTCTTACAATGACTCCAAAATGTTATTCTATAGAAGAACTTTTCACAGAGAAGATGATTGTCCTTCTCAATATAGAGATATATGCGAGAGCATTGTAAGCAAGTGTGGCCAGTTACCATCAGATATCATTGCTATAACTAGCTCATTGCTTGATAAAGCAGTGGATTATTTGGAGGAATGGAAAAATGTGCGCAATTCTGTTGGTTCTGGGCTTAAACTTGAAAAGAGAGTGGAGAATATTTTGAGAATGATATTATCACGGAGTTACGAGGATATACCTGCATATCTCAAAAAATACTTACTGTATCTAAGTATTTTCCCGGAGGATTATGAGATTACAAGAGATAATTTGGTACAAAGATGGATAGCTGAAGATTTAATCCATGAGGAGCATGGGCAGAGCTTACAGGAACTGGGTGAGAGTTACTTTGATGAGCTTGTCAAGACAGGCCTGATCCGAGAAGGATTCGGCAAGGATATCTCTTGCTGTGTGCCTGTATTGATGCTTGATCTTATTGTCTATCTGTCAACAAAAGAAAATTCTGTTACCATATTATCTGGCCAGCAACCGACTGAGCTGGCACACAAGGTCCAACGATTATCTCTCCAAGCCAGCGACCAACAATATGATCTACCAGCAGAAACCAAGACCTTTGGCCAAACGAGTTCACTCTTTTGTGGTGCTGATTTCATGCCTTCCCTACAAAACTTCCAAGGTCTGCGTGTGCTAGATTTAGAGAACTGTCACTCTTTGAAGGATGATGATCTTAAAGATCTTGGGAATTTGGTTGAGTTGAGGTATCTGGTTCTAGGAAGCAGTGATATTACTAAGATCCCAAAAAAGGTTAAGAAACTACACCATCTGCAGACACTGGATTTGACGGCAACTTGTGTAAAAGAAGTGCCTTCTAGTATTGTTAAACTTACACAGCTGCGGCGTCTGCTTATTAACAGATATACAAAAGTACCAGCTGGGATTATTGGGAAGTTACAAGCTCTAGAAGAGCTAGCTGATATTGGTATCTCCAACTCCCCAAATATTCTGGAAGATATCAGTACTATGACAGAACTGAGAGTGCTCAGCATTGCCTTGTGGTCATGGGATCAGGGGCGGAGCTCTGTAGGGGCCAAACTGGGCCATGGCCCGCCCAGGATTTTGGCAAAACTAATTTTACATATGCATCTTCGTAGCCCAGCGCAACTAGCGCAGCGCATGACATCCCCATCATCTTCCCGTCTCGAGCACGTAGTCGCGCTGTCTCCCGGATCAGGGATCACCGGCCACTGGAGCGAGCCGCCCGGCATCTCGCAGAGCAGCCGCCACCCACCATCTCTCGGAGAAGCAGCATCCCGTCGGGATCTTGCGTCAACGTCGTCAACGCCCCTGCCCTACTCTCTCCCCCCGAACGAGCGGCGACGACATCTGCGCGGCCGCGCCGTCGTGGTGCCGGCAAACTGCTGGCGCATAAGCCCCTTGCGGCCTTGCGTCTTCTCTCATCCAAAGCTCCAACATCCCGTCCTGCCAACATCCCTGCGCTGGTGCATGACCCCGACTACCTGCCGGACTGAATTTTCTTGAGGACACAGTGACACAAAACAGGGCAGCACTGGTAAACTAACATCTTGCCCCAAATTCCATGTTTGATAAGCAATAGTCTGACTTCTTTCAACTCCTTACATCTAATGATAAGTAATAGTCTGATCTTATGCAAATTGCAACCTAGGTAATTATGGGAAGGATAATCAGACCTGGAAAAGAATTGGTTTGGTTTTTAAAAGAAAAATAGATGACATAACTGAAGTTGAGGAAGAACATGTATTGCCCTTGCTTGAATTAGCTAACTTAATGGTGCTTCATTGTTTGTATTATCTAACTTAACGGTGCTTCATGGAGTCATGGTTGAATATATGTTGCCGTATATATATGTACATATTTGCTTGCTTCATCTTGTAACTATGCATAATATAGTAATATACTAATGCTTATGATTCAGTTTTTTTAATGTGCTCTTCTTTAGTCTGGCCCGCCCAACATTTTCTTTCAAGCTCCGCCACTGCATGGGATGAACATCAAAGTAGACTTTTGCCTGAGGCACTGCGCAAACTGAGTACACAGAAACTCAAGCATCTATCCATCTTCACTAGCTGTTTAATAGATTTCCCATCAAATTTACAGCCGGTCCTCCAAGAACTTGAAAAGCTTGATATACAGGGCAGCACATTTGATAAATTACCAAATTGGATTGGCCAACTCGCTAAGCTCGGGTCCTTGTCCATCGATGTCTACTCACTGGAAAAGGGGACTCTTGAAATACTTGGAGGGTTATCTCATCTTCGTTACCTATCCCTTACTGCAAAGAGGATCCCGAGGGAAAAGGAAAAGTTGGTGGTTGGCAGCGAAGGATTCCGTTCGTTGAGAACTTTCCATCTGTCCAATCGTGCCATGGGGATCACGTTCGAAAAAGAAGCCATGCAGGGCCTTCAAAGGCTTGAGTTAACTTTGCAGGCATCATTGACGAAAGAATTCTTTTTTGGCTTGGAGAATCTTTATTCACTCAAGCATGTCCAAGTTGAAATTATCTGCTTCAGTGCCACGGATGGGATGGTGGAAGCAGCCGAGGCTGCCATTGGGAGCATGATTGGCAATAATCCCAATAAACCTACACTTGGGATAAAAAGAACTATGGAAGATTACAAGATATCAGATACAGTGAGAGAAGCAGGCCGTGAGGCGAAGGCACAAGAAGAAAGTGTTTCAGCAAGGAAGAAGAGCAGAAAGGCACGGAAGAAGAACAAGAGGTATTGATTCATGGCATCTTTCCTGGGGCAAATATGAGTCCTTATTATACCTACCTGTTATTTGTGCTCATCCTACCTATTTAACACCATTTTCATTCTTTTTTTTTTTGGTCAGGAAACACTGAAGATCGTTGACTTTGCACTGGGTAACCGTGGCATTGCCGAAGTTATTAGCCAGAGATTGGCAGCTACCACCCTTATATATTGGATTAGAACACACCATTTCGGTTAACTTGTTGCTAGGAGACCATAATCCCTTCCCTTGTCATCTTAGTTCAGTTGAACGATTGATTTGGCGACTTTCATGTTGCTTTTCCTTATTCTTTCAAGACATGATGCTTGCATGCGGACCAGGCTCACCAGGACTGTCACTTGTTTAAGCATGACATAAATTCTTATAATGTTTGGTTCATTATTCCGTTCATTGTCCATTGTATTTATGGCAGCACTGAGGCTTTGTACCAATGCTGGTACTTGGTAGATATGGATCGACTTTCTGAACAGGAGGTAGGAGCTTGTATAGGGTGGATCGTGTTTTCTCCGAGCATTAATAAGCTTGGCAGAAATTTCTTCAGAGTTTCGTCGCTAGTAAGTACATTATAGCTCGTCACCACACCGTAATTCTGCCCAGCTGCAAGGGACACAAGTTGGTAGCCACGCACAACAGCAGATATTGCATGGAGTACACGGAGATTGATTGATTCATTCAGGTGTAACAAATGCAAGGTGGAGCCGTTTTAGAGTGAGAAATACCTTGAGAACCCCGGTAGGAGGATGGATACTGCTCGTTGAGCCTCTGGGGTGGACGTGGATGCACCCCCTGAGCTCTGCCTTCCTTCAGCAGTGGATCTGCCTGGTACGTCGACGGGGGAAGGAGAACCAAACAGTGTTGTTATGATGATTTTGCCAGAAAAATGCAATTAAATAGGCTAGACATACACACACACACACACGATCCTTTCGTCCCCCTCGCTTCTGCCGGCGGCGGCGGGGCATCGATCTTTGCTGCGCTTCGCCTCCCGCTTTGGTCGGCGTCTCGGCCGGACCCGGCCTGCCTGCCGCCGGATCTGACGCTCCATCCCACCACCCTGGTCGTTCTCCGTAGCCGCTGGTCGGCGGCCTCATCGTCATCGTGGCGTACTGTTCCACATCCCTCGGTCCTTCTCGGCCGGATACAGGCGCTCCGTTGGCGGATCTAGCGCTCCACCTCTCCCTCGGTCATTTTTTTTTTAGAAATCTCGCCACTTTATTGAATAATGTTCATGGGTACACGGTTCGGATTATGCGGAGTAACCCAACCAGGTATGCCTACCTAAGGCTAGATTACAAGCAAACTTGACGAGATTGTAAGCCTCAAAATTATGAAATAATAGCCAGTAGAACTATTTTCTGTTTATGTACTTTTATTCATGAGCCTCGGTCATGATGTGCGCAAGTTGTCAGCGTACCGGACGAGGAGGGCCCACCTGCAGACCTCCACAAGCACCGTGGTGCACGGCCGAACCGCAAGTACCGCGGGCCAGGCCTGATTTGGTGATGGCCATGTTGACCACTACTTAAGCGAGCGTCGACGGAATCCACCTGGCATGAGGTAAACACACGGGTCGTCATCGTATTTTTTTTTCAATCATGGGCGGTCATCGTATTTTTTTAAAGTGAAAGCACAATACGGTCATTGGACTTCAAATACGTTTTGTGATGATTATACGGTCAATGGTTCCGTATAGAGCTCTGTATTTTATTTTAATCTGTTGATGACGGGTCAACAAGTACACCTAAGTCAGGCGCGGATGAGATTTCGAACCTGAGATCTCTGTGTGGCAACACTCGCGCTATAACCACCTAGGCCATCATCATCATCTTACATTAAGATTAGGATTAAGACCCACGATTTTATTAAACTATTAGTTAGGGCATCTCCAACTCCAACCCTCAAACCCCGCAATCATCCGGACCGCACTGTCCGGTCGTGTTTTGCCATCTAAGGCGGTCCTGCATCGGTCTTGAGTTAACTTTGCATGCATCATTAACCAAAGAAATCTTCTTTGGTTTGGAAAATCTCTCTTCACTCGAGCACGTCCAAGATTATCTGCTTCAATGCGGGGCTCTCGACCTTTTAGAAGTTGCCCACGCAGCCGCCTCTCCAAAAAAAAACCTAGGGTTTTCTTTGCCTCCCGCCGGCGTCACCGCCGGTCCGCCTCGTTTTCGGTGGCCTTAGGGCCATGGTGGCGTAGTGGATCCCGGTCCTTGCCGGCGGGAGGGCTCCGCCTTTAGATGTACCTTTGAGTTTTGTAGGGTTTGTGTCCTTCTCAGAAAGACGAGACGACGGTGCCTCCCTGAAGATGGAATAAGGTTCTTCCCGCCTAGCCTCCGTCCCGGTGGTGCGTCTAGCATCATCGGTGGGCGTGTGGAGATGTTTCTCCGGCGGATTTGTCCTTGGTGGATTTGCTTGGATCTGGTAGTAGTTGATCTACGTTCGTGCGTCTTCAAGTTGGATCCTTTCAGTTTACACTACTCTTCAACGGTGGTGGTTGTTGTTCTAGTGCGCCGGTCATATGGGACCTTAGCACGACGACTTCTCGACCATCTACTATAACAAGTTTTGCCCGGCTCCGGCACGAGAGAGGCGATGACGGCGGCGAGCCTTCGGCTCGCTTCAGTGCTTGTAGTCGCCGCTAGATGGTCTACGGATCTGAATTTAATTTTTATTATTTCTGATGTTCGTTGTACTGCCATGATTGAAAATGAATAGATTGAAAGTTTTCTCGAAAAAAAATGCCACGGATGAGGAGGTGTTTTCTCCGAGCTTTAAGCTTGGCAGAGATTTCTTCAGAGTTTCGTCACACTACTATAGAAAACATCAATTCTGACGGGCACCAGTAGCACAAGCACGCACTAGAAACTTGCACAGAGCCCCGGTAGATCTCTGCTATCAGATTGTTCAGAGTAGGGATTCTGTGCAAGTTTTAGATATTGCATGGTACACGGAGATTGATTGATTCAGGTGTGAAAAATGCAAGTTGGAGCCGTTTTAGAGTGAGAAAGAGCTTGAGAGCCCCGGTAGGAGGATTGATACTGCTCGCCTTCGCCAGCCAGCTGTCCGCCGCACTGCATTTTTATTCTTGTTAATGAGTGCATACGCGTCAGTTGCATCTTGACTACTCCCTCCGTCCCGGTGTATAAGTCATTCGCGTAGTTCTAGGTCATCGATTTGAGGAATTAAATATGTGCTATATGTCATGAAAAGTATATCACTAGATTTCTACACGGATGTAGTTTCTAAATATATATTTTTTGTCACATATAATACATATTTAGATAGTTAAATTGTCGACCTAGAACTACGCGAATGACTTATACACCGGGACGGAGGGAATATTTGTCAACTGCAATACTTTTTTTTTTGAGCCCTGGATCGTTCTACGGTATTTTCATTAATAAAGTAAAGATACAAAGTGCAAAACTATGTTACAAATATTATAAATGGGCATAGGCATCTCAGCCTATCCCAGTCTTAGGAAACATGAACAAACCCATTATAGAATCAAGTCAGCCCATTCTTTAATCATGCTCGCTTTATCCTCTTTTGCCCTGAGTTGCACAGCCCAAAGACCTTCCGCAAGATAAAATTTCCAGGTATCAATATAAGGAGGAGCTGACCTAAAAAACTTGTCGTTTCTCGGACCAAATACCCCAGCAACTCATAATTATAATGTCCAGGGCCAAGTCTTTTGGTAACTGGTTTGTAATGAGTAAGATTTCATCAAAGGTAGAGATGCCTCTGGTTCTCCCTGGTGCTATGATATCCCAACACGAGAGTGCAAATGGGCAATTCCAGAATAAATGGGTCAGAGTTTCATCCACTCTATCAGAGCATAATGCGCAGTGGTAATCTGGAAGGTACATACTCCATCTGTGTAGCATATTTCTGGTGTTGGGTGTGTCGTGTAGAAGAAGCCAGCAAAAAATCTTGTGTCTCAGTCTACAAGAAGTACCCCAAAGGTTTTGGAAGATGCCATGTGCAGTGTATGTACCCATGATATGCTTGTACATTTTCATGGAGGACTAATGCCTTGATGACCAATGATACTTCCATAGATCTCTGCTATCAGATTGTTCTCTTGAGACTATCATTTCATGAACCCTGTTATATTGCTGGTAAGCTTCTACTGAGAGTGGTCTTTGGAAGAGAGTGCTAAAATCCTCTTGATTACTCATGTACTGAAGTGTACTTTCTTTGTTGATAGCAAATGAGAACAACTCAGGAAATATGATTTGCAGTGGTTGTCCAGCCCAATTATCTAACCAAAAGAAGGTGGTGTCTCCAATTCCAGCTTGACAAATGACATGAGATTTGTATAGAGGAAAAAGTTTTAACAGAGTTTTCCACCAAAAGGAGCCAACCAACTTGTCTCCAGGATGGGCATTTTGGTAGTAAGTTTCCCAGATGATGTGCACCCAAGGAGTGTCAGCTTTATTCAGAAATTTATGGAGGAATTTCATCAGCAGAGCTTTGTTGTGGACTGTGATATCAAGAATGCCTAATCCACCTTGAGCCTTTGGTTTGCAAATTGACTCCCAAGCAATCAAGGTTGTCCCAGTGTCCATCGTACCATATTTTCTCCAGAAGCAATTTCTCAAGTAGCTCTCAATCTGTCTGATCACATTTTTGGGTAGCATCAAAGAGCACATGAAAAATATGGGCATGCTGGTGAAAACTAATTTGATCAAGGTAAGTTTATCACCAGTGGATAGCAAGGTGGAGCAACTCAAGAGTCTATTCTCAATTCTCTTCAACATGGGCATAAAGTCTACAATTCTTGGTTTGTTGACACAGAGGGCCAGGCCCAGATAGGCATGAGGAAGAGTGCCAATTTTGCAGCCAAGGATATTAGATAGAGCCAACATCTTGGCAGGTGGAGTGTTGATGGGGATCATGATGGATTTAGCATAGTTCACTTTAAGTCCAGTATAGGCTGCATAGTGGAGTAGCAGGTTCTTGATTTGGTTCAGTTGCCCACTGCCAGCATTAGCCACCAGAATTGTATCATCTGCATATTGAAAGATTAGGTGGTCTGGGCATGAAGTATGAGTAATAGGGGAGCTGATCAGGGAGTGGTGCATAGCCTCATTAAACATGGTTTGAAGCAGATCAGCTGCTAGCACGAAGATGACGGGGTGGGGGAGTGGATCCCCTTGTTTGACCCCTTTCTTGCAGAGAATTTTTTTTCCTGGAATGCCATTAAGCAGAATAGAGGAGAAGCCAGAACCATAAATCATCTTGATCCAATTAATCCATTTGATCCCAAAACCCTTAGCTTGTAAAATCTCAATAATAGTATCATGATTAAGCATGTCAAATGCCTTTTCAAAATCTAGTTTGAGCAAAATAATCTCCTTCTTGGATTGTGGCATTGGTGGATATACTCATAGGACCAAGCAAGACAATCATGAATACATCTGTTATTGAGAAAACCATACTAATTTTTGTGGACCAGATTAAGTATCACCTTCTGAAGTCTGTTTGCAAGCAGTTTGTAATGATTTTGAGAGTACAGTTGAGAAGGGATATGGGCCTGAATTCTGCAGGAGTAGATGCTGCCTCTGTTTTAGGAATCAAGGTGATGAATGAGAAGTTGATGCTCTGGAGATTGACTTTGCCATGATAGAAATCATCAATAAGCTTGTAAAAGTCAGATGCAATAATATGCCAGCATGCTTTCAAGAAAGGGGCATTAAAGCCATCAGGTCCAGGTGACTTATCTACTAGCATATTAAGGACCACATGATTTATCTCTGCTTTGGTAAAAGGAACCTCAAGTTGTGCCAAGTTGTCATCTAAAGAAATGAGATGTTGAAGGAGTAGTGGATTCTGAGTGTTGACAGTTGTACCCAATCTCTCTTTAAAAGCTCTGTAAAATATGGCAGCCTTTGCATGGTGTGTATGATGTTCCATATCATTCTCATACCTTAACATAGCAATACAATTATTCCTATGCTTGATGGTAGCCTTAGCTTGGAAATACTGTGTATTGGCCTCTCCTACTTTAATTTTCCTAATGGTTGCCGTTTGTTTCCAGTAGAGTCTCTGGTGCTTAAGGATATTATCTAAATGAGCTTTCAGAATCCTTCTACCATTAGCTTCAACAGTGGTGAGGTCTCTAGCTTCTTCCATATAGTCAAAACACAGAATCATGAAGTTTGTGTTCTCAATAATCTTCTTGAGATCAGATAAGTTTCTGGCCCAATTTTTAAGCCCCTTTCTTAATCTTTTGAACTTAGTGGCTACGATCTTGGCACTATCTTCCGCCCTCACATCATGTGACCAAATGTTGTTGACCACTGTGTGAAAATCATTGTGTTCCAGCCAAAAATTCTCAAATCTAAATATGTGTGATTTGGGAATAGTTGACGTATAATGTGCTGCCTAGTCTCTTCCATCAGATTGGTCTTTTGGTTGCATTGGCTAGAGCATGCACTTCTACATGGTATCAGAGCCAAGAGGTCTTGAGTTCAAGACCCTGCTGGCGCAATTAAATTGCAGCCCACTTTTGGTTCACGTTTAGGCCTGAGGGAGCCACACGTGAGGGGGAGTGTTGACGTATAATGTGTTGCCTAGTCTCTTCCAACAAATCGGTCTTTTGGTTGCATTGGCTAGAGCATACACTTCTACAGGAATAGACGTACCTATCTTTACCATAAAGGGAACATGGTCTGATTTGGTTTTGGCTAGTGGATATGCCAAAGTTGATGGATAGTTCAGAGTCCAGGCTTTAGATGTAAAACACCAATCAATTTTTTCAAGTAGTGGCCAATCCTGCATATTGCTCGAGGTAAAGTTTTTGCCTTTGATAGGAATTTCAATCAGTGATAAATTGCTGATAGCCTCATTGAATGCCAACATATCATGAACATTGCCCCCCTTTGATAGAACCATCCAGTTACTATCCTCAGGAGTTTGGAAGTTCCTAAACCAGTCAATAAAATTGGGTCTCTCTTCCTGTTGGCTAGGCCCATAAATATTGGTCAATATCAATTTTATCTCCATTATGGGTAGAAGTGAAAGAAACAGAGATAGAATAATTGTTGGTCTGTAAAAGTTGACCCTTGAACACCTGCTCATTCCAAACAATTAACAAGCCCCCAGAGGCTCCCACAAATGCAAGAAATTCAAATTTATTAAGTCTTCTTGGGCAGATGTTCTGAAGATATCTACTATCAATCAACTCTCCTTTTGGTTTCTTCAATACATAAAATGGCACATTGAGATTCATCAATTTTGTTCCTGATAGCAGACCATTTCTTGGGATCATTCTAACCTCTAATGTTCCAGTTGAGTATAGTCCACTCTTTACCCATGGTCACAGAGATAAATAAACTTGTACTGTAGATGTCTCTGAACTGTATGCCACTTTATACTCAGCAGATTGCTGCATGCCTCTATTTTCCTTAAGCTGTTATGAACAAGACTCTGAGCTGATACGTCCATTTTGAATCATGTTTTCTTACTGTTATTTATAATGTTTCTATCCATAATAATGCTTTTTGGAGTAATTCTAATGCCTTTTCTCTCATAATTTGCAAGGTACACACCAAGAGGGAGAATTCCGGCAGTTGGAAATCTAGACCTGAAAAAGCTACGTCAGGCTACCTATTCCGCACAACTCCAAACAAGCTGAAACTTCACAGAGATTTTTTATGGAATATTTAAGAATTATTGGAGCAAATAACTACCATAGGGGACCCACCTGGGCATGCCAGGGAGACCAAGCGCGCCCTGGTGCGTTGTGCCCTCCTCGGCCCACCTCCGGTGCCCATCTTCTGGTACATAAGTCATTTTGACCTAGAAAAAAATCAGGAGAGGGTTTTCGGGACGGAGTGCCGCCGTCTCGAGGCGGAACTTGCGCAGGAGCACTTTTGCCCTCTGATACGTCTTCAACATATCTATAATTTTTGATTGCTCCATGCTATATTATCTACTGTTTTAGGTAATATTGGGCTTTGTTATCCACTTTTATATTATTTTTGGGACTAACCTATTAACCGGAGGCCCAACCCAGATTTGCTGTTTTATGCCTATTTCAGTGTTTCGAGGAAAAGGAATATCAGATGGAGTCAAAACGGAACGAAATCAACTAGAGCAGTTATTTTTGGAAGGAAACCCACCTGATGGACTTGGACCCCACGTAAGAAGATACGGGAGGTGCTCACGAGGGTGGGGGGCGCGCCCACCCCCCTAGGGCGCGCTGTAGGATCGGAAGTATGTCTAGAGGGGGGTGATTAGACTACTTGACAAATTAAAAGTTTAGCCTTTTGATTAAGACAAGTTTTTGGCAAGTTCACAATGATGTTCAAGTCAAGTATCACCCTACACATGCAATTCTAGAGTTATGGCAGCGGAAAGTAAATTGCACATGTAGTAAATAGAGGAGGAGAAGAGCAAACGCAGTTTGGAGACACGGAGATTTTTCTCGTGGTTCCGATAGGTGGTGCTATCGTCAATCCACGTTGATGGAGACTTCAACCCACGGAGGGTAACGGCCGAGAGTCCACGGAGGGCTCCACCCACGAAGGGTCCACGAAGAAGCAACCTTGTCTATGCCATCATGGCATACGCCCACGGAGGACTAGCCTTACTGGGGTAGATCTTCACGAAGTAGGCGATCTCCTTGCCCTTACAAACTTCTTGGTTCAACTCCACATCTTGACGGAGGCTCCCAAGCGACACCTAACCAATCTAGGAGGCACCACCTCCAAAAGGTAATAGATGGTGTTGGTGATGATGAACTCCTTGCTCTTGTGCTTCAAATGATAATCTCCCCAACACTCAACTCTCCTCACTGATTTGGCTGTGGTGGAAGAAAGGATTGAGTGGAAAGCAACTTGGGAAGGCTAGAAATCAAGTTTCATATGGTGGGAGTGGAGCAACTTGATCTCAACACAAGGGTAGGTAGTTTTCTTCTCAGAAATGTAAGGTAGGAGTGGTAGTTCTTTCTGATGGCTCTCTCCACGAATGAAGAGGAGGTGGAGGGGTATTTATAGCCTCCACACAAAATCCAACCGTTACACACATTTGACCAATCTCGGTCAGACCGAAGTTGACAACTCGGTGAGACCGAAAGTTCAAATCTTGTGAACGTTGGGATTTTCGGTGGGACCGAAAATACAATCTCGGTGAGTCCGATTCTTCCAAAGACTAGGGTTTGCCATTCTCGGTGGGACCGACTTTATCATCTCGGTGACACCGATTTGATTACAGAAGGTTACAGAAGCTTGGCAACACTAGTTTCGGTGAGACCGAGTTTGGAATCGGAAAAACCGAAATTACTAGGGTTTGGCTTTGTGGCTGAGGTGGTTCATCTCGGTGTGACTGAGTTTATGGAATCGGTGGGACCGAGATTACTTATGAGTATATGTTGGAATGAAAGATTGCTGATTGTTTGGGAGATAGATCACTAAGCACTTTGAGCAACCAGATCATTATCATAACCTCATCCCCTTTTAATAGTATTGGCTTTCCTATAGACTCAATGTGATCTTGGATCACTAAACCAAAAATGGAGTCTTGAGCTTTTGCCAATGTTTTCCTTAGCATTTTGAGGGGTCCACTTCTTCAGTCATTGCCATACCCATATCATCGAACTTTCGAAATGTACTCAAGAAACAATTAGTTCAATGATATATATGTTGTTATTAATTACCAAAACCACCTGGGGATTAGTTGCACTTTCAATCTCCCCCTTTTTGGTAATTGATGACAACATATAGATCAAAGCTTCGACAAGTGATATAATCAATGAATGATATCGTCGCTTTGAGAAGTATGTGATAAGCAAGAGCTCCCCTAAATTTGTGCATTATTTAAGATTTATGCTTGAATGCAAATGCACAATCGATTAGGATCATGGGTCACTCTTCCATGTCACATACATCTTGGTGGAGCGCACAAAATGATAAGAATGAATAGCATGCACCCAATCACCAAGACATGAGTAAATAATCATACAAGATATGAATAGCATATGATAAGCATTAAGCACACATTAAGGCATAGTACGATCAAGCACTCATCAAAGTAGAGCAAACGTAGTATCAAACACACAGAATGTCTCGGAAAACTCAAAAGTATCTCAAAGAAAACCGCAAATGAAACGAAAGAGCAAAAACGAGCACTCTCTCTCTCGAAGTCCTATGATCTATACAATTTCTCCCCCTTTGGCAACAAGTTACCAAAAAGTTCAAAGGTATAGAGCTAAACGTCACTAGGGACTCTGCTGGCGGCTCCTGTCTGGGTTGATGGAGTTGAGATAGCTGCTTCGCAAAGGCTTCGTCAAGTCTGTGGAGCTGGAGGAGTGGACACCGGAGCTGGAGCTGGAACCGATGGAGCTGTGGAGGTGCTGATGCAGAGCCCCGTGTGTCTGCCATCGAATAGCAACTGTTCTGGGTCTTGTGGGAACCTGAGCAGGCTGCTCATAGTCATCCTGGACTAAATCACCTTCCATCTCCTTCATGAGCTCTTCCTTCTCCCTCTTGGCTTCCTCGATATCTGCCTCAAGCTTGTTGACGGTGACTTGCACTTCAGTCAGCTTAACATCTAGAGCATGGAACTTGTCTTCAACTATCCTCTCAAGACTCTCCTGAGACTCCACTATGCTGGCCAGGCGTATTTCAATCCTCTGGGTAGCTTCAAGGAGCTGTTCTCCAACACTCTTGGGTTTAGCTGCTGCTGCTGCTGCTTCCTTCTCAGCTTTAGCTTGTTTGGCAGCTTCAGACTTAGCTTGACCTTCAACAGACGTGGGATCATCCTCAGTCATCACAACTTCATTATCCTCATGCTCAGGCTGCAGTGGCAAGTGAGGTCTATCCAACAAGTAGGTGCCCGTGCCAAACTTGGCATTGATAAGCATCTCGAATGTGCGGGCAAAGCCACATGACCTCTTCTCGTCTCTGCATTGTCCTCTTGATAGTCTCAACTATCGTGTCCATCACCTTGAAAGGTGCCTTCGATCTAGGATATGCAGCATGTTGATAGAATAGCCTCTTATCATGCGATGATCTCTGCACTTAGGCATCAAAGTATGCCTCGTAATTGTGTTTGTGGTTGGGAGACCTGCCGAGGTGATACATCGAGCCGAGCTTCGTAACTCTACATCCTTGGCTGGTACCTCATTGTACATGTTCTTCATAGACTCATGATTTTTCTTGGGAATTCCATAGACATCTACATCATCATCTCTTGATATCGAGCATTCAGAAGGCAGCCCACTCTTCAACAAGAGAAGAGAATTTCGACCTTCACCATCCATACAATCCTCGCCATCCGGATAGAAATGTGTGTGGCATAGAATTGCATGATCATCTCATCATTCCATGCCGCGGTTTCGACCAACGAACTCAAGAACTCCACATGCAAAGTGAAGCTCTCATGCACATGTGGGAAGTAGTCTCTATGCTCTTCATCGTCAATATATTCCCATCAACATATCTAGTGTCAGCAACAATGGGCTTCTTGTCCATGAGCACAGTCTCATAGAAATCTTGCTGCTCTCTGGTGTGGAACCTTGAATCAACAGCAGTCCTTCTCCTTGTGGCATATGGATCAGCTTGCCTCCATAGCCTGAGACCTTTGTCCTTCCTTTCCTTCATGTTTTCAGCTCTAGGATGAGCATCATTGTGGACAGGCAATCTCTGACGGAGTTTCAGCAACACATGTGCCTCTTCATCTGACTCAGCTGGTGGCACATTGTCTTTCTTCTTTCTCAAGGTGAATGTTTCTCACTGTTTTCTTGGGCTTGGCAGAGGCTTGGCTTGAGCTGCCTTTTGCTGGAGCTGATGGCTTAGACTTAGTAGGTGCTCCTGCCCTGATGGCATCACCCATCAACTTAGGCTTCTGAGGAGGCTGGGGTGCTTCCTCATCTGAATCTTCATCAGCTGCTTCATCATGCACAATCCTCTTCCTCTTGGAAGTTTTCTTTACCTTGCTCGAGGTTTCTTCTTCCATGCTCAACTTCTTGGCAACTGTGGACTTCTTCACTTTGCTGGTGCCTTTCTTGGTTTGTTGCCCTTGATAGTCTTTGGCAACCACTTTCTTCTTAGGCTTAGAAGAAATCTCTTCCTCAGCAATAAAATCGAATCCTCTTCATCGTAATTCCTCTTCTTCCCGGCCCCGGTGGCAGCAGGAGGCAAACCACTTGGTGTGCTCCTCTCACCATCATCGGAAAAGCTCTCGGCTTCAGGACTAGTGCCTGCCTCTCGAATCTCAACCGGTGATTCAGACTGCTCGCTGTCACTTGCATCCGACATGGCCGACAACCTGTGAATAGATTAGGTATAGGCGAATAGAAGAGTTATCACAAACGCGTAAGATTTTGCAAAAGAATAAGTTCAAATTTCAGTTTTAGGTTTTCACAGAATGCATTTCGTCGACCGAGTCTAAAATTCGTGAATCCAAGTGTCTAAACAGTAACCATTCACACCACTTTCGGTTGGACCGAAATGGGTTTCGTCTAGCCGAGAACACTAGGGTTTCACTAAATCCTCATTTCGTCGCATCGATTTGCACAACTCGGTTGGACCGAAAAGTGCAAAGGTAATGGCCAGAGGCCAAATCGGTCATCCGAGAATGTAGAATCGGTCTCACCGAGATGTGTTCGCGGAAACCTAACCCTAAAATTTTTACTCGAATTTCGTTCTAAGAACTAATCTGCTGGATAGGAATATCTCAAACGTGGCAAGAAGCTGGGCAAACCAATCGTGCATTGAATCGGAGTATTGAAACACGAGAGGGATCGAAACTCACCCTAACTTGGTGGAGTTTCTCTACGGCGGCAACGGCACGGAGAGATTGACCGTTGACGGTGACGGAGACCCGCGGCGAGGGCGCACAGGCAACGACGGAGACGATCCGGAGACCGCGGCGACGGCAGCTAAGGGTTTGGGGGCGAGGCGTTTGAAGAAAGAATCAACGCGCGCTGCCCTCAGGTATATATACCCTTCGGCTGTCGGTGGGACCGAGTTGTAAAACTCGGTGGCACCGAGATGGTTAACTGCAAGCAGTTACTCATTGCGGTCACGCCGAAAATTGCAACTCGGTTTCACCGAGGTGAAAACCTAGATCAATCCAAGTGATTTCGGTCTGTCCGATTTGAGTGGGTTGGTCTGACCGAAAATACTTAGAAGGTTTTGGAATTTAAGCTTTTTGACGGATCGGTGGCTCCGAGTGCTCCTCACTCGGTCTGTCCGAAAAAGACTTGTTCAAAGTTTGTGATATAAGCATGAATAGAATTTGAGACAAGAAAGCATAGATAGCTAGGGGAGGAACTTAGGCATTCTTGTCCATCCATTTGGTCAAAAAGAAAATCCAAAAGACCAAAGCAACAAATGGATGTCCTCGAATGGATAAAATTATGCATCCAACATGCTCACACAATAAGATAGCAAATGAAATATGTGTCAAACATGCACAATCAAAACACTAGCTACTAGCACACAATTGTCGATGACTAGGTCATCTATATATGAGTATATTGACTTAGGAGTCAAATGAGAACATTTGATCATAGGTCATACTCATCGTTTAAGCACAAGTGGGGTTACCACTTTTACATAAAGCATTAATGTGTTCACATCATTTGAAGATGCTTTAGCTCATTTCTTTAGAGCAAAGCTCCCCTTGATGTGAGAACCCTTTAAAGGGTCAAACTAACCTTGGGTTGTCGAGAAGACTTCATGTAGATGTTGAAGATGTGGATGCTCAATGTTGATGAAGATCATCAAGAGTTGGGAGCAATCCTTTGGATTCGGGCACTTTCAATACCTACATGGGTTAGTCCCACAAGGAACAAACAAAGATATCCATGGACATAGATTGAAGTATACAATAGATGATGTCCATGAAAGCAATGATTACCTTGTCCCTTGACTTACCAACAAGAGGGTTTGTGACTCCATGAACTAGTGCAAGATGTGGAAGTTGATTGCACAAGTTCTTGCCAAAATGAATGTGAGTGAAGTATGTTGGCGAGTCACCCTCAAGAACTCTCTAGTTCTTCTTCTTCGGGATCCACATCATCTTGATGGGAATCCTTGGGGTAGTAGTTGAGCTTGACGAAGTAGAACTTGACGTTTCCTTGGGAACCCACTTGACCATGGCCTTGGGTGCTTCAATAAATGCATCAATCTCCTCTTGAAGCTTGTCCTTGCCTTTTAGCTTGTGGTCTTGTGGTGGAAGATCATCTTGAGCTTGTTCCACATTGGAAGAAGTAGGATCATACTTCTCCTTTTGAGAAACAAACTTTGGAGTGGGATATTGACCTTCTTCCCATTCAACACCCTCGGCGTTGAACTTTCGCTCAAAACCAATTCCTTGATTCTTCCGTGCCTTCCTTGCTTGTAACAATTTCTCAAAGTTCTTGCTTCCGCAAGGCTCTTGTAGACACCTTTCTCTATAATCCCTTTCAATAAACTATTTTCTTGCTCAAGTGTAACTTGGCTTGAAACATTGTTAGTGGAATCAAGAGAACTACTAGTTATTGTTACTACTAGATGAAGAATTTTTCTTATGCTTGTCATGCTTAGTTTTAATAGGTGGCAAGAAATTAGACAAGAGAAGTCATTTGGCAAGATATGAAGAACTCTTCTTTCGAAGATCGTCATTGATAGCTTTTAGGAACTCATGTTCTTGCTCTAGATTGAGCTTCTCGAAGCGTAGCTTCTCATGAGATCTTAGGAGCTCTCTATGATCTTCTTGAGTTGTTTCATGAGCTAACTTAAGAGTGTTTAGTTCTTTAGTTAGACGCTCAATCTCCTTCATAGCATTGTCATTCGACTCTTCTCGACTATAAAGACTACTAGCATGTTCATCATTACTAGGCTCACTAGATTTATCATGTAAAAGCTCATCTTCACCAAGCAAGTCATCCTCATCACTATCAAAGTCAATAAATTCAGGGTGTGATACCTTGGGGCCTTTTGCCATGAAGCATCTTCCAATTCCCTCATTTGGTGAATCAAATATGTCGAGGAGTTGAAGTTGGAGGATACGAGAGCAAGACCGCAACACCTTCATCTTGATCAGATTCGGAGTTGGAGTGATAGCTTCTTTCGGAGTGGTTGTTTGAGTCGGAGCCGGAGACCCATTCACCCACGTGAGCTTGATGTTTTCTTCTTGTGTAGCTCCTTGATGACTTGTCTTTCTTCTCCGAATCCTTGCTTCTCCGAGAGGATCTTCGCTCATAACGATCATCTCTACTCCTTCTCTCTTTCCGAGGCGACTCTTCTCTTGAGCTTCTTCTTCTTGGAGATTCTTCTCTTCTCTTGTGGGGAGTCGAACACTCATTTGAGTAGTGTCCGGTCTTCCACAATTGTAGCAGTTTCGATCACGACTAGAAGATCTCTTTTCATCATATGATCTAGACTTTGAGCTTCTTTCCTTGCTTCTACTCTTGTAGAATTTGTTG
Organism: Aegilops speltoides; assembly: GCA_021437245.1. Taxonomy (NCBI): domain Eukaryota; kingdom Viridiplantae; phylum Streptophyta; class Magnoliopsida; order Poales; family Poaceae; genus Aegilops; species Aegilops speltoides. Next base: position 19,360,274 of record CM038145.1, on the reverse strand, counting down.
AAGTTCTTCACCATTAGACTTATTTCTTCATTGGAAACTAGCTTGTCACTTGAGGTTGTGGGAGCTTCACATGTAGCTTTGTAAGCACCACTTGACTTATTGTGAAGCTCTTCCTTATCTTTAAGTGTCATCTCATGAGCAACAATCCTTCCAATGACTTCGGTAGGCTTGAGATTCTTGTAGTTTGGCATCATTTGGATCAAAGTGCACACGGTGTCATACTTTCCATCCAAAGCTCTGAGAATCTTCTTGATGATGAATCGGTCGGTCATTTCTTCGCTTCCTAAGCCGGCAATCTCATTTGTGATGAGAGCAAGCCTAGAGTACATTTCAGCGACTCCTTCACCTTCCTTCATCTTGAACTTGTCAAGTTGACCTTTAAGAACATCTAGCTTTGATTCCTTCACGGACTCAAGACCTTCGTGCATTTCACCAAAGTATCCCAAATCTCTTTTGCATTCTCAAGACGGCTGATTTTGTTGAACTCCTCGGGACACAAAGCATTGAAGAGAATGTCACAAGCTTGAGCATTGTTCTGCAACATCCGCAATTCATCCGCTGTAGCTTCACGATCCGGAACTTTTCCTTCCTCGAAGAACTCACCTTGCAAGCCAACACAAATAATGCCCCATGCGGCAGGGTTATGTCCAAGAATATGCATTTTCATTTTATGCTTCCAACTAGCAAAGTTTGAACCATCAAAGTAAGGACCTCTACGAAAATTACCCTCACTAGACGCCATACTCTCCTAGGTTGTGAAACCAAGCTTATGGAGTCCAATGCAATGGAAACCAATCCAATGGAGACCAAAGCTCTGATACCACTTGTAGGATCGGAAGTATGTCTAGAGGGGGGGTGATTAGACTACTTGACAAATTAAAAGTTTAGCCTTTTGATTAAGACAAGTTTTTGGCAAGTTCACAATGATGTTCAAGTCAAGTATCACCCTACACATGCAATTCTAGAGTTATGGCAGCGGAAAGTAAATTGCACATGTCGTAAATAGAGGAGGAGAAGAGCAAACGCAGTTTGGAGACACGGAGATTTTTCTCGTGGTTCCGATAGGTGGTGCTATCGTCAATCCACGTTGATGGAGACTTCAACCCATGGAGGGTAATGGCTGCGAGAGTCCACGGAGGGCTCCACCCACGAAGGGTCCACGAAGAAGCAACCTTGTCTATGCCATCATGGCATACGCCCACGGAGGACTAGCCTTACTCGGGGTAGATCTTCACGAAGTAGGCGATCTCCTTGCCCTTACAAACTTCTTGGTTCAACTCCACATCTTGACGGAGGCTCCCAAGCGACACCTAACCAATCTAGGAGGCACCACCTCCAAAAGGTAATAGATGGTGTTGGTGATGATGAACTCCTTGCTCTTGTGCTTCAAATGATAATCTCCCCAACACTCAACTCTCCTCACTGATTTGGCTGTGGTGGAAGAAAGGATTGAGTGGAAAGCAACTTGGGAAGGCTAGAAATCAAGTTTCATATGGTGGGAGTGGAGCAACTTGATCTCAACACAAGGGTAGGTAGTTTTCTTCTCGTAAATGTAAGGTAGGAGTGGTAGTTCTTTCGATGGCTCTCTCCATGAATGAAGAGGAGGTGGAGGGTATTTATAGCCTCCACACAAAATCCAACTGCTACACACATTTGACCAATCTCGGTCGGACCGAAGTTGACAACTCGGTGAGACCGAAAGTTCAAATCTTAGAACGTTGGGATTTTCGGTGGGACCGAAAATACAATCTCGGTGAGTCCGATTCTTCCAAAGACTAGGGTTTGCCATTCTCGGTGGGACCGACTTTATCATCTCGGTGACACCGATTTGATTATAGAAGGTTACAGAAGCTTGGCAACACTAGTTTCGGTGAGACCGAGTTTGGAATCGGAAAAACCGAAATTACTAGGGTTTGGCTTTGTGGCTGAGGTGGTTCATCTCGGTGTGACTGAGTTTATGGAATCGGTGGGACCGAGATTACTTATGAGTATATGTTGGAATGAAAGATTGCTGATTGTTTGGGAGATAGATCACTAAGCACTTTGAGCAACCAGATCATTATCATAACCTCATCCCCTTTTAATAGTATTGGCTTTCCTATAGACTCAATGTGATCTTGGATCACTAATCCAAAAATGGAGTCTTGAGCTTTTGCCAATGTTTTCCTTAGCATTTTGAGGGGTCCACTTCTTCAGTCATTGCCATACCCATATCACTGAACTTTCTGAAATGTACTCAAGAAACAATTAGTTCAATGATATATATGTTGTTATTAATTACCAAAACCACCTGGGGATTAGTTGCACTTTCACGCGCCCCCTGCCTCGTGGGGCCCCCGTAGCTCCACCGACGTACTTCTTTCACCCATATATACTTATGTACCCTAAAACTTCCAGAACAGAAGATAGATCGGGAGTTCCGCCGCCGCAAGCCTCTATAGCCACCAAAAACCTCTCGGGAGCCCGTTTCGGCGCCCTGCCAAAGGGGGATCCCATCACCGGTGGCCATCTTCATCATCCTGGCGCTATCCATGACAAGGAGGGAGTAGTTCACCCTCGGGGCTGAGGGTATGTACCAGTAGCTATGTGTTTGATCTCTCTCTCTCTCTCTCTCTCTCTCTCTCTCTCGTGTTCTCTCGTGTTCCTCTATGGCACGATCTTGATGTATCCCAAGCTTTTCTATTTTAGTTGGATCTTATGATGTTTCTCCCCTCTACTCTCTTGTGATGAATTGAGTTTCCCTTTGAAGTTATCTTATCGATTGAGTCTTTTATGAGAACACTTGATGTATGTCTTGTCGTGATTATCTGTGGTGACAATGAGATATCATGTGCCACTTGATGTATGTTTTGGTGATCAACTTATGGTTTTGTGACATTGGGAACCTATGCATAGGGGTTGGCACACGTTCTTGACTTTCCGATAGAAACTTTGGGGCACTCTTTGAAGTACTTTTATGTTGGTTGGATGAATCTGAGATTGTGTGATGCATATCGTATAATCATGCCCACGGATACTTGAGGTGACAATGGAGTATCTAGGTGACATTAGGGTTTTGGTTGATTTGTGTCTTAAGGTGTTATTCTAGTACGAACTCTTTTATAGATTGATCCGAAAGAATAACTTTGAGGTGGTTTCGTACCCTACCATAATCTCTACGTTTGTTCTCCGCTATTAGTCGCTTTGGAGTGACTCTTTGTTGCATGCTGAGGGCTTGTTATATGATCTATCTATGTTATTATTGTTGAGAGAACTTGCACTAGTGAAAGTATGAACCCTAGGCCTTGTTTCCTATCATTGCAATACCGTTTACACTCACTTTTATCATTAGTTACCTTGCTGTTTTTATTATTTAAGATTACAAAAACCTATATCTACTATCTATTTTGCGCTTGTATCACCATCTCTTCACCGAACTAGTGCACCTATACAATTTACCATTGTATTGGGTGTGTTGGGGACACAAGAGACTCTGTGTTATTTGGTTGCAGGGTTGTTTGAGAGAGACCATCTTCATCCTACGCCTCCTACGGATTGATAAACCTTAGGTCATCCACTTGAGGGAAATTTGCTACTGTCCTACAAACCTGTGCACTTGCAGGCCCAACAACGTCTACAAGAAGAAGGTTGTGTAGTAGACATCAAGCTCTTTTCTGGCGCCGTTGCCGGGAAGGTGAGTGCTTGAAGGTATATCTCTAGATCTTGCAATCGAATCTTTTTGTTTCTTGTTTTATCACTAGTTTAGTTTATAAAAGAAAACTACAAAAAATGGAGTTAAGCTTGTCTCATACGCTTCATCTTTTTAATATCTTTCGTGAGAATGATGGAAAGGAAAATTGTACTCAAGTGCTAGAAGAAGAAATCTCTAAATTGTTTGGCACTAAATATTTGAATGATGAGCATGATTGCAATGTTGTTAGTACAAATTCTTTGAATATCCATGATGCTAATGATGATTGCGCTAGTCATGATGAAAATGCCTCCTATAAACATGTCAATTTTTGTGGAGTGCATTGGGTTTGTAAGTACACACCAAATAGGGAAGATAGATATTGCAAGAGGCATAAGTACTTAGAAACCAAATTGTTGCAAGAAGAGCTAGATGAATGTGCTGAAAATTTATTTTTTCTTAGCCATACTTGTGAACTTTGCAATGAACGTGATCATTTTAGTACCCAATGCAAATTGTTTCATGATCGTATCGTGTCCAAAAATTGTGATGACTTGATTTCCCTTGCACATCATAATGAACTTAGTTTGCTCTTGGGTTATGAAGAAATTAAACATATAACTAAGGATATTCCAAAATTTGCCCTTGATAAAGTTCTTCATTTTGATCTAGAGAAAATTTATATGTATTGTGCGGTGAATTGCATTGAAAATCCTTATATTGCCAATTACATAAAGAAAACAAAACAAATAGAGGATGAAGAGAATACTAATGAAAGGGAAGCGACTTTCCAATCTCCTCCTATTATTTCTTATGATGAATCAGGTAACAAGGAGGAGCTTTCTATTCAACCAATCTCATCAATAAGGAGCTCAAAGAGGAAGGTTGAACCTACACATAATGTGAAGAAGAAAAAAAAGGAGGAGCAACAAAGGTAAAAAGGTATCCCTCCCAAATGATGTTGCTCCTATTACTACTTGTGATGATGATAATTGCTATACTATTGGTGCTATCCATATTTTTAATGACGAGAGTGATTATGCTTACGATATGAAAGGGCCCAAGCTTGGGGAAGCTATGTTTGATGAGGATGAAATATTTGAGAATATATTTGCTGGAATTAATGTTTGTCCCAAGCTTGGGGATGCTATGTTTAATGAAGATGATATTTTTAGCACCCAAGTTTTGATATGCAAAGTTGTTATGATGATGGCATGCCTCCTACCTATGATGATTATATTAATGAAAGTGGGTTTGGAAGAGTGTCAACTTTAGAAAGTAGTGATCCCACTATTTTGGAGGATGTTGAATTTTATTGTGATGAATATGAAAGTGGATTTGGAAGAGTGTCAACTTTATTTAGTGATGAGTCCACTATTTTGGAAGAGGTTCCAATTGATTATGAGAACAAAGTTGCTATCTATGATGATTATTGTGATGACTTGTATGCTATCAGGAATAATGATATCCATGAAACTTGTCATGATGATTTTAGTTTTCAATTGGATTATGAATCATATGATAATTATTTTGTTGAGTTAGCTCCCACTACTATTCATGAGAAGAATTTTGCTTATGTGGAGAGTAGTAAATTTTCTATGCTTGTAGATCATGAAAAGAGTGCTTTAGGTGTTGGTTATATTGTTGAATTCATTCATGATGCTACTGAAAATTATTATGAGGGAGGAATATATGCTTGTAGGAATTGCAATAATATCAAGTTTCCTCTCTATGTGCTTAAATTCTTGAAGCTATGCTTGTGTTACCTTCCTATGCTTGTTGATTATTGTTCCCATAAGTTGTTTTCTCACAAAATCCCTATCCATAGGAAGAGGGTTAGACTTAAAAGTGCTAGTCATATGCTTCATGATGCTCCCATTATGTTTCAATTCTTATCTTTTATGTGAGCATCATTGTCATCATCATGCATAGCTAGAAAGGCATTAAAGAAAAGCGCTTGTTGGGAGACAACCCAATATTTATCCTTACTGTTTTTTGTGTCCACATGATTATGCTACTGTAGTAATCATGTTTTAAAGCTTTTGTTTCAATAGAGTGCCAAGTAAGACCTTTAGGATAGCTTACGGTGATAGTTGTGTTGATCCTGCTGAAAATCAGAAACTTTTGCACCCAGTAAATTAGTTTTGTTAATTCACAGAAACGTGCTTCTGATCTGATTCTTCTTGCTCTGGATTGGTACACGAATTGCTTAGGACTTACTAATTTGGTAGGATTTTTGGAGTTCCGGAAGTATACGTTTGATACAGATTACTACAGACTGTTCTGTTTTTGACAGATTCTGTTTTCTATGTGTTGTTTGCTTATTTTGATGAATCTATGGCTAGTAAAATAGTTTATAAACCATAGAGAAATTGGAATACAATAGGTTTAACACCAATATAAATAAAGAATGAGTTCATTACAGTACCTTGAAGTGGTGTTTTGTTTTCTTTCGCTAACGGAGCTCACGAGTTTTCTGTTAAGTTTTGTGTTGTGAAGTTTTCAAGTTTTGGGTAAAGATTCGATGGACTATGGAATAAGGAGTGGCAAGAGCCTAAGCTTGGGGATTCCCAAGGCACCCCAAGGTAATATTAAAAGGACAACCAAGAGTCTAAGCTTGGGGATGCCCCGGTAGGCATCCCACCTTTCTTCTTCAACAACTATCGGTTAGTATCGGTTGAGCCTAAGTTTTTGCTTCTTCACATGAGTTGTACTATCCTTGCAGTGTAGCTTTCTTTAGCTTTGCTTGCTGTTTGAATAAAGTATCAAGATGTGAAATTATTAAATGGGAGAGTCTTCACATAGTTGCATAATTATCCGACTACTCATTGATCTTCACTTATATCTTTCAGAGTAGTTTGTCATTTGCTTCACTTATATCTTTTAAGCTTGATAGTTTTGCTCTAGTACTTCACTTATATCTTTTAGAGCACAATGGTGGTTTTATTTTGAAGAAACAGATGAACTCTCATGCTTCACTTATATTATTCTGAGAGTCTTAAATAGCATGGTAATTTGCTTAATCCTAATATGCTAAGCATAAAAGAATTGTAAGAATTCTTATGAGTGTGTTGAATAGTAAGAAAAGTTTGATGCTTGATAATTGTTTTGAGATATGAAGATGGTGATATTAGAGTCATGATAGTTGAGTAGTTGTGAATTTGAGAAATACTTGTGTTAAAGTTTGTGATTCCCGTAGCATGCACATATGGTGAACCGTTATGTGATGAAGTCGGAGCATGATTTATTTATTGATTGTCTTCCTTATGAGTGGCGGTCGGGGACGAGCGATGGTCTTTTCCTACCAATCTATCCCCCTAGGAGCATGCGCGTAATACTTTTCTTTGATAACTTGTAGATTTTTGCAATAAGTATATGAGTTATTTATGACTAATGTTGAGTCCATGGATTATACGCACTCTCACCCTTCCACCATTGCTAGCCTCTCTAATACCGCGCACTTTTCACCGGTATCATACACCCGCCATATACCTTCCTCAAAACATCCACCATACCTACCTATCATGGCATTTCCATAGCCATTCCGAGATATATTGCCATGCAACTTTCCACCGTTCTGTTTATTATGACACACTCCATCATTGTCATATTGCTAGCATGATCATGTAGTTGACATCGTATTTGTGGCAAAGCCACCGTTCATAATTCTTTCATACATGTCACTCTTGATTTATTGCATATCCCGGTACACCGCCGGAGGCATTCATATAGAGTCATACCTTGTTCTAAGAATTGAGTTGTAATTGTTGAGTTGTAAGAAAAATAAAAGTGTGATGATCATCATTTTTTAGAGCATTGTCCCAAGTGAGGAAAGGATGATGGAGACCATGATTCCCCCACAAGTCGGGATGAGACTCCGGTCGAAAAATAAAAAAAAAAGAGGCCATAAAAAAAAGAGAAAAGGCCCAAATAAAAAAATGAGAGAAAAAGAGAGAAGGGACAATGCTACTATCCTTTTACCACACTTGTGCTTCAAAGTAGCACCAAGATCTTCATGATAGAGAGTCTCTCATTTTGTCACTTTCATATACTAGTGGGAATTTTTCATTATAGAACTTGGCTTGTATATTCCAATGATGGGCTTCCTCAAATGCTCTAGGTCTTCGTGAGCAAGCGAGTTGGATGCACACCCACTTAGTTTCTTTTGTTGAGCTTTCATATACTTATAGCTCTAGTGCATCCATTGCATGGCAATCCCTACTCACTCACATTGATATCTATTGATGGACATCTCATACGCCTAGTTGATGTGAGACTATCTTCTCACTTTTTATCTTCTCCACAACCACCAATCTATTCCACATATAGTGCTATATCCATGGCTCACGCTCATGTATTGCGTGAAGATTGAAAAAGTTTTGAGAATGTCATAAGTATGAAACAATAGCTTGGCTTGTCATCGGGGTTGTGCATGATTTAAACATTTTGTGTGGGGAAAATGGAGCATAGTCAAACTATATGATTTTGTAGGGATAACTTTCTTTGGCCATGTTATTTTGAGAAGACATAATTGCTTTGTTAGTATGCTTGAAGTATTATTGTTTTTATGTCAATATGAACTTTTGTCTTGAATCTTTTGGATCTGAATATTCATATCACAAGTAAGAAGAATTACATTGAAATTATGCCAAGTAGCACTCCGTATCAAAAATTCTTTTTTATCATTTACCTACTCGAGGACGAAAGGTGAATTAAGCTTAGATGCTTGATACGTCTCCAACGTATCTATAATTTTTGGTTGCTCCATGCTATATTATCTACTGTTTTAGGCAATATTGGGCTTTATTATCCACTTTTATATTTTTCTTGGGACTAACCTATTAACTAGAGGCCCAACCCAGATTTGCTGTTTTATGCCTATTTCAGTGTTTCGAGGAAAAGGAATATCAGACGGAGTCAAAACGGAATGAAATCAACTGGAGAAGTTATGTTTGGAAGGAAACCACCTGATGGACTTGGACCCCATGTCAGAAGATATGGGAGGTGCTCACGAGGGTGGGAGGCGCGCCCCCCTACCTCGTGGGGCACCTGTAGCTCCACCGACGTACTTTTTTCACCCATATATACCTACGTACCCTAAAACTTCCAGAACAGAAGATAGATCGGGAGTTCCGCCGCTGCAAGCCTCTATAGCCACCAAAAACCTCTCGGGAGCCTGTTCCGGCGCCCTACCGCAGGGGGATCCCATCACCGGTGGCCATCTTCATCATCCCAGCGCTATCCATGACGAGGAGGGAGTAGTTCACCCTCGGGGCTGAGGGTATGTACCAGTAGCTATGTGTTTGATCTCTCTCTCTCGTGTTCCCTCTATGGCATGATCTTGATGTATCCCGAGCTTTGCTATTGTAGTTGGATCTTATGATGTTTCTCCCCCTCTACTCTCTTGTGATGAATTGAGTTTCCCCTTTGAAGTTATCTTATCAGATTGACTTGATGTATGTCTTGCCGTGATTATCTGTGGTGACAATGGGATATCATGTGCCACTTAATGTATGTTTTGGTGATCAACTTGCGGGTTTCGTGACATTGGTAACCTATGCATAGGGGTTGGCACACGTTCTTGACTCTCCGACAGAAACTTTGGGGCACTCTTTGAAGTACTTTTATGTTGGTTGGATGAATCTGAGATTGTGTGATGCATATCGTATAATCATGCCCACGGATACTTGAGGTGATAATGGAGTATCTAGGTGACATTAGGGTTTTGGTTGATTTGTGTCTTAAGGTGTTATTCTAGTACGAACTCTTTTATAGATTGATCCGAAAGAATAACTTTGAGGTGGTTTCTTACCCTACCATAATCTCTATGTTTGTTCTCTGCTATTAGTGGCTTTGGAGTGACTCTTTGTTGCATGTTGAGGGCTTGTTATATTATCTATCTATGTTATTATTGTTGAGAGAACTTGCAATAGTGAAAGTATGAACCCTAGGCCTTGTTTCCTATCATTGCAATACCGTTTACGCTTACTTTTATCATTAGTTACCTTGTTGTTTTTATTATTTCAGATTACAAAAACCTATATCTACTATCTATTTTGCGCTTGTATCACCATCTCTTCGCCGAACTAGTGCACCTATACAATTTACCATTGTATTGGGTGTGTTGGGGATACAAGAGACTCTTTGTTATTTGGTTGCAGGGTTGTTTGAGAGAGACCATCTTCATCCTACGCCTCCTACGGATTGATAAACCTTAGGTCATCCACTTGAGGGAAATTTGCTACTGTCCTACAAACCTGTGCACTTGCAGGCGCAACAACGTTTACAAGAAGAAGGTTAGACAACGCCCTCCGGTGGAGCGATTCCGACGGGGGAACTTCCCTCCGGGAGGGGGAAATCATCGTCAACATCTTCAACAGCACCATCTGATCTCAAACCATAGTTCATCTCTTGTGTTCAATCTTGTTACCGGAACTATAGATTGGTGCTTGTGGGTGACTAGTAGTGTTGATTATATCTTGTAGTTGATTGCTATATGGTTTATTTGGTGGAAGATTATATGTTCAGATCCATTATGCTATTTAATACTCCTCTGATCATGAACATGTTTATCATTTGTGAGTAGTTACTTTTGTTCTTGAGGTCACGAGAGAAATCATGTTGCAACTAATCATGTGAATTTGATATGTGTTCGATATTATGATAGTATGTATGTTGTGATTCCCTTAGTGGTGTCATGTGAATGTCGACTACATGACACTTCACCATATTTGGGCCTAAGGGAATGCATTGTGGAGTAGCAATTAGATGGTGGGTTGCGAGAGTGAAAGAAACTTAAACCCCAGTTTATGCGCTATTCCGCAAGGGACCGATCAGATCCTAGAGTTTAATGCTATGGTTAGAATTTATTCTTAATACTTTTCTCGTAGTTGCGGATGCTTGCGGGAGGGTTAATCATAAGTAGGAGGTTTGTTCAAGTAAGAACATCACCTAAGCACCGGTCCACCCACATGTCAAATTATCAAAGTAGCGAACGCAAATTAAACCAACCTGATGAAAGTGACTAGATGAAATTCCCGCGTACCCTCAAGAACGCTTTGCTTATCATAAGAGACCGTTTTGACATGTCCTTTTCCTCAAAAGGTTTGGGCTACCTTGCTGCATACTTATTGCTACTATCGTTACTTGCTCGTTACAAATTATCTCGCTATCAAACTACCCTCTACTTACAATTTCAGCACTTGCAGACATTACCTTACTGAAAACTACTTCTCATTTCTTTATGCTCCTTGTTGGGTTCGACACTCTTACTTATCGAAAAGAGCTAAAATTGATCCCCTATACTTGTGGGTCATCAAGGCTAGTTTTTAGCGCCGTTGCCGGGGAGTGAAGCGCCTTTGGTAAGTGGAATTCGATAAGGAAACATTTATATAGTGTGCTGGAATTTATTGTCACTGGTTACTATGGAAAAAAAAATCCTTTGAGGGTTTTTTTCGGGGTATCTTCGCCTCGTCCGGAACCATAATTAGTTACCCCTCAACCTACTACACCTACTAAAAATATTGAATATGAAATTCCTTTGGGTATGATACACTACTAGGAAGAAGCCTAGTAGTAGCGCGGGTTAAACAGCTAGTAGTAGTGCGGGTGCCCACGGTACTACTATGGCGCTACAGCTAACTGGTAGTAGTAGCACGGTGCATCTAGCGCTACTAGTACGTGTGTTAGTAGTAGCGCGTGTCTGTGACCCGCGCTACTACTATTAATTTCAAAAACCCAAAAAAAATCTCGACCCCGTGCACTGTCAATGGTGTCAATGGTTCGATCCAGCGGCGACAGCGGTCGCTGGAGGTGCGGACGGGTAGCGGCAGACCGGATCCGGCCATGGCCATTGGAGAGGGACTGGATCCAGTGTGGATTAAGACAACAGTGTGAGGATCCTCTCCGCGGCAAAGGCGGAGAGCTCCTGGTTGGCCATGTCGATGACATGCGCAGGCATGGGCATGGGAGGTGAGTAAAATCAAAGGGAGTGGGAGAGGGAAAGAGAGAAACAAGGGAGAAAGGAAAGAGATGGAGGGCGCATCGGGGCTGCTCACCGGTGGTGAGGTGCTCCATCGTGGTGGCGTGGAGGCGACGGGGAAGACGGGCGAGCTCCTGGACGCCAGCGACGCGAGGAGGCAGACTTGTTGGGCGCCATGGAGGAGGAGATGTGCTTGGGCAGGAGCACCTCACCGTCGGAGAGCCTATCACTACTAGAAAAACCGCTACTAATGGCGCACCTAATTTGGCCATTAATGGCGCATCACTGGTGCGCCATTACTAGCACGCCATTAGTATTTTACTAATGGCGCACCACCGGTGTGCTATTAGTATTCAGATATTAATGGCGCACCACCGTGCGCCATTAGTATAGGCCACGTGCGCCATTTGTATGCCTCCCAGGCCATGTATACCAGGTGCTTTGGATACTAATGGCGCATTTACAACGGATGCGCTTATTAGTAATCTTCGCATACTAATGGCGACTGCTTAGTGATGCGCCATTAGTGATGCGCCATTTTGAATCTAGATCTGGATCGTGATTTTTTGCCCATTTTTGCTTGTTTTTTTGCTTGTTTTTTGGCACGACATTATTTCAAATTTTGTTCCTGTTTTTTGGATCTTGTACGTTCTTTTGCCGTGGTCTTTTGCCGGAGAGGAGTTCGCCGAAGAGGAGTTCACCGGAGAGGAGGAGGAGGAGGTCACCGGAGATGCGCTCGCCTACATCGCCGGAGAGGAGGAGGAGGAGGTCGCTGGAGAGGAGTTCACCGGAGCATCGGAGAGGAGGAAGGAGAAACCATGAGGGGATGGGAGGAGAGGAGGGAGGAGGAGCTCACCGGAGAGGAGGGAGGAGGAGCTCACCGGAGAGAAGGGAGGAGGAGCTCACCGGAGAGGAGGGAGGAGGAGCTCACCGGAGAGGAGGGAGAAGAAACCGTGAGGGGAGGGGAGGGGAGGAGGGAGGAGGAGGTCGCCGGAGAGGAGGAGGAGGTCACCGGAGAGGAGAAGTATGGTGGAGGAGAGAAGGGAAGATGGAGTGGAGGAGAGGAGGAGATGGAGTGTAGGAGAGGTGGAATGAAGAGATAAGGAGGAGAGGACCACGACCAGCCATATATACGGCATACTAATGGCGCACCGCGGGCAGGTGCGCCATTAGTAACTTTTTTTATTTTTTTGATTTATTTTGAATTTTGAAGGCGGGAAGATACTAATGGCGCACCATGGGCAGGTGCGCCATTAGTAATTTTTTTAATTTTTTTGACTTATTTTGAATTTTGAAGGAGGGAAGGTACTAATGGTGCACCATGGGCAGGTGCGCCATTAGCAACTTTTTTTTTATTTTTTTTGACTTATTTTGAATTTTGAAGGCGGGAAGATAGTAATGGCGCACCATGGGTAGGTGCGCCATTAGTAAGTTTGAATTTTTTTGAATTTTTTTGCATCTCCAGATCTTAAAAGCCCCGTATCTTTTTTTCGGTTAGGTTTTTGAGGATTTTGAAAATGTTTAACGGGGTACCCCCGGTTAAATTTGGATGTAACTTTTCGAGTAGATGATTTTTCATATAAAAAACTTTTTCATCCGAGTTAGTATGCAAAAGTTATGCCCATTTTTACAAATTCTCGCGATATTTTGCAAATGAAGTCGAAATTCATATTTGCAAATTTTCCCAACAACTAGGCCACATATCACATGGGAAACTTATTTTCTTTTATTTTTTTGTCATTTTTATCATTTTCTTTTATTTTTTTAAAATAGAAAAGGCGATCCACGGGGGGGGGGAGGGGGGGTGTGTGCATTCGGTGGAAGTGGTGGCCAAGTTACTAATGGCGCACCGTGGCATGGTGTGCCATTACTAGTTCAACTAGTAATGGCGCACCAATCCCACGGTGCGCCATTAGTAGTTTTGAAAAAAATTCAAAAAAAAGTTTTAATTTTTTTACTAATGGCGCACCGTGGATGTGGTGTGCCATTACTAGTTCAACTAGTAATGGCGCACTACCCCCACGGTGCGCCATTAGTAGTTTTGAACAAATTTTTTTAAAAAATATTTTTACTAATGGCGCACCGTGGATGTGGTGCTCCATTAGTATTTGGACACTAATGGCGTACCAACACATGGTGCGCCATCAGTATATAGTAATGGCGCACCACATGTCTGGTGCGCCATTAGTGTCAATTCCATCTATAGCCCTTTTCCTAGTAGTGTATGGAGAGAGGGGGAGAGTGAGGGAGAAAGGAGGGATTCGGCCAAGGATATGGGGACTTCACCTACCTCGTACTTAGTAGTTTAGGCTTGCAGGTTTACCCGGAGATGAGGTGATGAAAAAGGGTGTCCCTTTATCTTTGAAGGGAAAAGCATTGGCATGGTATAGGCTATGCAATGATATTGGATCATGGAATTGGAATCGTCTAAAATTGGAGTTTCACCAAAAAAATTATCCTATGCATCTAGTTCATCGTGATTAGAATTATATATATAAGTTTTGGCCTCGTGAAGGAGAAAGTATCGCTCTAGCTTGGGGGAGGCTTAAGTCAATGTTATATTCATGCCCCAATCATGAGCTCTCAAGAGAAATTATTATTCAGAATTTTTATGCTCGGCTTTCTTGTAATGATCAAACCATGCTTGATACTTCTTGTGCTGGTTCTTTTATGAAGAAGACTATTGAATTCCGGTGGGATCTTTTGGAAAGAATTAAGCACAACTCTGAAGATTGGGAACTCGACGAAGGTAAAGAGTCAGGTATTAAACTTAAGTATGATTGTGTTAAATCTTTTATGGATACCGGTGCTTTTCAAAAGTTTAGCACTAAATGTGGACTTGACTCTAAGATAGTAGCCTCCTTTTGTGAATCATTTGCTACTCATGTTGAACTCCCTAAGGAGAAGTGGTTTAAATATCACCCACCTATTAAAGAAGAAATTAAAGGACTGGTACCAGTTAAAGAAGAAACTATAATTTATAATGTTGATCCAGTTGTTCCTTTTGCTTATATTGAGAAACCACCTTTTCCTGTGAGGATAAAGGAACATGCTAAAGTTTCAACTGTGGTTAACAAAAGCTTTATTAGAACACCTAAACCTGATGAACAAATTAAAGTAGAACCTAGCATTGCTATGGTTAAAGATATCTTGAAAGAAGATATGGATGTGCATGTTATTTATTTCTGTAATGAAGCTACTAGAATTTCCAAACTAGATAAAGAGGATAAACATAGACCTGTTGTTGGCATGCCCGTCATTTCAGTTAAAATAAGAGGTCATTGTTATCATGGTTTATGTGACATGGGTGCTAGTGTGAGTGCTATTCCTTACACTTTATATCAAGAAATTATGAATAACATAGCACCCGCTGAGATAGAAGAAATAGATGTTACTATTAAACTTGCTAATAGAGACACCATATCACTAGTTGGGATTGTTAGAGATGTTGAAGTCTTGTGTGGGAAAATAAAATACCCTACTGATTTCCTTGTTCTTGGTTCCCCACAAGATGACTTATGCCCCATTATTTTTGGTAGACCTTTCTTGAACACAGTTAATGCTAAGATAGATTGTAAGAAATAAACTGTCGGTGTTAGCTTTGCTGATGAGTCTCATGAGTTTAACTTTTCCAAGTTTAGTAGAAATCTTCATGAAAAGGAATTGCCTATGCCACCTACTGATCCTTTAGAACAATATTTGCTAGACCACGAGAATGATTTTCATATGCATGAAAGAAATGAAATAGATAAGATTTTCTTTGAACAATGTCCTCTGCTTAAACACAATTTGCCTATTAAAACTCTAGGAGGTACTCCTCCACCTAAAGGTGATACTGTGTTTGAATTAAAACAATTGCCAAACACTTTGAAATATGCTTATCTTGATGAAAAGAAAATATATCCTGTTATTATTAGCGCTAACCTTTCAGAACACGAAGAAAAAAGATTATTGAAAGTTTTAAGGAAGCACCGAGCTGCTATTGGATATATTCTTGATGATTTAAAAGGCATTAGTCCCATTCTATGTCAGCACAAAATTAATATGGAACCTGATGCTAAACCAGTTGTTGATCACCAACGTCGGTTAAATCCGAAGATGAAAGAGGTGGTAAGAACGGAAATATTAAAACTTCTGGAAGCAGGTATAATCTATCCCATAGATGATAGTAGATGGGTAAGTCCCGTTATTGTGTCCCTAAGAAAGGAGGTATTAGTATTGTTCCTAATGGTAAGAATGAACTTATCCCACGAAGAATTGTTATAGGTTATAGAATGATAATTGTTATAGGTTATAGAATGATAATTGATTTCAGAAAGTAACTAGAAAAGATCATTACCCTTTGCCTTTTATTGATCAAATGATTGAAAGACTATCTAAGCACACACACTTTTGCTTCCTTGATGGATATTCTGGTTTTTCACAAATACCTGTTTCTCAACATGATCAAGAAAAGACTACTTTTAATTTTCCTTTTGGAACCTATGCTTATAGACGTATGCCTTTTGGTTTATGTAATGCACCTTCTACCTTTCAAAGATGTATGACTGCTATATTCTCTGATTTTTGTGAAAATATTGTGGAGGTTTTCATGGATGACTTTTCTGTTTATGGGAAGTCTTTTGATGATTGTATAAGCAATGTTGATCGAGTTTTGCAGAGACGTGAACAAACAAATCTTGTCTTGAATTGGGAGAAGTGCCACTTTATGGTTAATGAAGGCATTGTCTTGGGTCATAAAATTTCTGAAAGAGGTATTGAAGTGGACGAAGCTAAGGTTGATGCAATTGAGAAAATGCCATGTCCTAAGGACATCAAAGGTATTCGTAGTTTCCTAGGTCATGCTGGTTTCTATAGGAGATTTATCAAAGACTTCTCTAAAATTTCTAGGCCTCTTACTAATCTTTTGCAAAAGGATATTCCTTTTGTTTTTGATGATGATTGTCTTGAAGCCTCTAAAACACTCAAGAAAGCCTTAATTTCTGCACCTATTGTTCAACCACCTGATTGGAACTTACCTTTTGAAATTATGTGTGATGCTAGTTGAGGGAGTCCTGGACTAGGGGGTGTCCGGACAGCCGGACTATCATTATCCGCCGGACTCCAAGACTACAAAGATACAAGATTGAAGACTCCGTCCCGTGTCCGGATGGGACTTTCCTTGGCGTGGAAGGCAAGCTTGGCAATACGGATATGTAGATCTCCTACCATTGTAACCGTCTCTGTGTAACCCTAGCCTCCTCCGGTGTCTATATAAATCGGAGGGCTTTAGTCCGTAGGACAACATACATTACAACAATCATACCATAGGCTAGCTTCTAGGGTTTAGCCTCCTTGATCTCGTGGTAGATCCACTCTTGTACTACCCATATCATCAATATTAATCAAGCAGGACGTAGGGTTTTACCTCCATCAAGAGGGCCCGAACCTGGGTAAAAACATCGTGTCCCTTGTCTCCTGTTACCATCCGCCTAGACGCACAGTTCGGGACCCCCTACCCGAGATCCGCCAGTTTTGACACCGACATTGGTGCTTTCATTGAGAGTTCCTCTGTGTCGTCACCGATAGGCTTGATGGCATCTTCAACCAGCAACGCTGTCGTATGCAGACTTTTCTCCCGGACAGATCTTCAGATTCGTGGTTTCGATCGCGGGCCAATTCACTTGGCCATCTGGAGCAGATCGAAAGCTACGCCCCTGGCCGTCAGGTCAAATTTGGAAGCCTAAACTTCACGGCCGATGTCCGCGGAGACTTGATCTTCGACGGACTCGAACCACAGCCAAGTGCGCCGCACTGTGACGACGGGCATGATTTAGCTCTGCCACCGAACAGTGCCTTGGTGGCCGCACACAGGTCCTCTTCGGCCATTAGCCCGGAGCTGATCGCCCAGATCGAGGGTCGGTGGATAGACGCCGCCCTGGGGGCTTCAACATCCACGGCGATGGAGCCGAACACTAATCTTGTCCCTTGTTAAACTCGTGATTCCGAGGCGCCGGACTCCTTGCCGGACTCCGAACCTCCCGCGCCCCTACCAATCGGTCCGGATTGGGCGCCAGTTATGGAATTCACGGCCGCGGACATCTTCCAACACTCGCCTTTTGGCGATATCCTGAATTCACTAAAGCATCTCTCGCTATCAGGAGAGTCCTGGCCGGACTATGGCCTGGATGGTTGGGGTACGGACGATGAAGAAATTCAGAGCCCACCCACCACCCACTTTGTAGCCACTGTCGACGATCTAACCAACATGCTAGACTATGACTCCGAAGACATCGACGCTATGGACGACGATGCCGAGATTTAACAGAACCAGCGCCCATGTGGCATCGAAGACCACCTCGCCATACGACATATACATGGTGGACACCCCAAAAGACGGGACGGCGAAGAAACAGCGGAGGCGCACTCTTTAAAGAAGCAGCCCAAACGCCGCGTCGGCGTCGCCGCCTAAATCCCGCCACAAGAAGAATGGAGATTCCGCACAGAGATAATAATACTCCGAGAGTGCCGAAGACAATCCCTCCAAAGAAGACTCAGCGCAGGAGGATGCGAGAAGCAAGCCCTCACGAGAGGGCGGCGGCATTTAAGAGGTCGAGGATCATAACTATATGCCTCCCTCCAAGACGGCAAGCCTCAACGATGACGAATTGGCTGCACTCGAGGATCCCGTCGAACAAGAGCATTTCAAGCGCAGGCTTATCGCCATAGCAAACAGCCTAAAGAAAAAGCAGCAACAGCTTCAAGCTGATCAGGACCTGCTGGCCGATCGATGGACCGAGGTCCTCGCGGCCGAAGAGTATAAACTCGAACGCCCCTCCAAAGTTACCCAAGACGCAAGCTGCTCCCCGATTAGAGGAGGAAGCATACGCACCTCCATCACCAACAAGACGATATGGCTGACCGACCACCCCGTGGTCGTGTGAGAGGCATCCATCCCCAGCCAAGACCATACCCCGCATCGCTCCAAAAGTACGGCCAAGAGGTAACGCTACGGACATGCGAGACATATTGAGGACAAAGCAAGGCAATCCAGATCCATCTATGGATCACGGGCGCCTACGACCCACGACGAATACCGCCGTGCCGGATACAATAACCCCGCCGGGCGAACACAGCAGACATCGCCTCTCGAGCTGCGCCGCGATATTGCTCAATACAGGGCGCCAGACACCCGCTTATGCTTCATCGACGAAGTAATGGATCATCGATCCCGA
Organism: Aegilops speltoides; assembly: GCA_021437245.1. Taxonomy (NCBI): domain Eukaryota; kingdom Viridiplantae; phylum Streptophyta; class Magnoliopsida; order Poales; family Poaceae; genus Aegilops; species Aegilops speltoides. The sequence goes on along the minus strand of CM038145.1, from coordinate 19,341,409 downwards.
AAGGGTTTAAACCCAGAACATCGAATCTTACGATGGCACAACAGACCCGCGGTCCGGATCAAGACTATCTTCTCCACGTCCATATGGCCCGTGGCGACCATCTCCACGCCATCAAGTACCTCCCACTCAAGCTTAAAGGACCAGCTCGGCATTGGCTTAACAGCCTGCCCGCAGAGTCAATTGGGTGTTGGGAAGACACGAGGCCGCATTCCTTGATAACTTCCAAGGCACATATGTGCGACCACCGCACACCGATGACCTAAGCCACATCATTCAGCAGCTGATTTAATCGCCGCATAATTTCGACACGGTTCTTGACGAAGAAAAATCAAATCGTCGATTGTCCGGATGCAGAGGCCCTTGCAGCCTTCAAACATAACATCCGGGACGAATGGCTAGCCCAGCACCTGGGGCAGGAAAAGCCGAAATCCATGGCAGCCCTCACATCGTTAATGACCGCTTTTGTGCGGAGAGGACAGCTGGCTAGCCCGCAGCAACAATCTCCGTAAAAATTCGGCAGTCCGGATACTAAGGACAACAACGGCAGTCACGCCGAAACAAAACAAGCGCCGCATTAACGGCGACGATAAGGAGGATACGGCAGTCAATGCCGGATTCCGAGGCTCTAAACCCGTCCGGAAGAAGCCATTCAAAAGAACCACTCCGGTCCGTCTAATCTGGACCGAATACTCGACCGCTTATGCCGATACATGGCACCTCGAAAAGCCAGCTAACCACACCAATAGAGTTTGCTGGTGTTCAACAGGCCGCAAGTTAATTGTCGAAAACAATGACAAGGGGCTAAACAGCGACGACGAGGAAGAGACCCGCCACGAACAACAGAGGATGTAGGGTATTCTTCGCAAGTGCGGACGGTGAATATGATATACGCGACCCACATACCCAAGAGGGAGAGGAAACGCGCACTACGGGACGTCTATGCGATGGAGCTAGTCGCCCCAAAATTCAACCCATGGTCCTCTTGTCCGATCACTTTCGATCGAAGAGACCATTCGACCAGCATACGCCATGGCGGATTCGCCGCATTGGCTCTAGACCCAATCGTCGATGGGTTCCACCTCACGAGAGTCCTGATGGACGGCGACAGCAGCCTGAACCTACTTTATCAGGATACAGTGCACAAAATGGGCATAGACCCATCAAGGATTAAACCTACAAAGACAACCTTTAAAGGTGTCATACCAGGAGTGGAAGCCAATCTGACAGGCTCACCACACCGAAGTGGTCTTCAGATCCCCGGATAATTTCCAGAGCGAAGAGTTAATCTTCGACATAGTCCCGTTTCGCAGCGGCTATCACGCTCTGCTTGGACGAACCGCGTTTGCCAAATTCAACGCAGTGCCGCACTATGCATACCTAAAGCTCAAGATGCCACGCCCTCGTGGAGTCATCACGGTCAATGGGAATACGGAACGCTCCCTCCGAACGGAGGAACATACAGCGGCTCTCGCGGCAGAAGTACAGAACAGCCTTCTAAGCCAATTCTCGAGTCCGGCCGTTAAACGGCCGGATACAGCAAAGCGCGCCCGGAGCAATGCCAACCAAGACCACCTGGCGCTGTCAAAGCACGCGTAGCAATGCGGCCCCAACCCTCGCCCGCGCATGATCGCAAGAATAACACTCCGCGTACATCATTACGCTTTGGAGATACCATGGGCACTGGGGAGGGGGCACGATCACAACGGACCCAGAGTGCAGTTCGACCACACCGGGGGCTCGCAAATGTGCCCCTCTTTTTTTTATTATTTTTCTTCTTTTTTGTACACAGGACTCGTTAACTGAAGCCTGTCCGTGGCGTAACCTGCCGAACTCATGATGCTGTGATCGGGGACTAAAGGAGGCCGCGACGAACATCCAGGTGGTCTCAATTACGAGCATTAAATTTGATTATATACACCAAGTCTGCAGCTCATCCCTGGAGGGGGACATGTTTATTTAGTCCAAATCCCTTGCTTATCAAGACTATTTGTATCATCCGCTCTACTAGCAGACTTTCTTTCATAAATAATGCAGCACCTTTTTATTGCAATTGCATTATCTTTTATATGTTCTTTACATGACATTTTGCACCCGTATATTTTGGTACGGCCGAATACGCCAGGGGCTTCATTCCCCAAATTATGGTGTGATAAAGTCCTAACACTTTCACAAGTGCGGCACCCGAACTTATAGCATTATATGAATCGGCTCAATCATGTCTTGGGTCAATAGTTGGGTTTGCCCTGCCCCACGTTTTGGTGCCTTACGCCGTTCCGCCGGCTAAGGTGGCACTGGAGAACCATCGCGATTGCGCCCGGTTGAGCGGGCGAGCGCCTCAAATGAGAAAGCTAAAACTGACCGGCATGATAAGGCGAGAGACTGGTCGCTGTTCGTGAGGTTTTTTCGGGTCCTTAAAGACTCACCCCGCTTCAAGCGAAGTTTCGGACAATGTCCGATGAAGGCGTGGATAGCGCCCCGGATTCGGTCTTCCGAATACCAGGGGCTTCGCCAAAATTTAAAATTATAGAATTCTATGGCTAAGTGAGAGTGTTCAAGCATTATAAGTCCGGTTGCCTTGTCTGTTGTGTTGAGCGCCTCCCTCGATGGACCCAACAATGGGAACAAGAGTGCTCATGTTTATCCCGAACACCCCAAAGACTTTCATGGCTTGGGGCTGAAGCCAACGACTTGCCATCTCTCAGATTTTATAAACGGCCGCACAGAAGGTAATATTTTAAATTAAACAAGTGTTGCTCATGGCGCATATAAACGAAGTTTTCAGCGCACAGGATAAATACATAGCGAGTTCACTCAAAGATTACATTTCGAGAGCACTCATCTGCAATATCGCAGGCTCCCTTCAGGACAATTTTATAATACTTCTCCGGCGTATGATACTCCCTGCCCGGTGGCGGTGGATCCGTGAGAAGCTTCTCCGCATCCAACTTGCCCCAGTGCACCTTTGTGCGGGCAAGGGCCCGACGAGCGCCTTCAATACAGGCGGAGCGCTTGATGACCTCCACCCAGGGGCATGCATCCACCAGCCGCCGCACAAGGCCAAAGTAGCTCCCAGGCATGGCCTGTACAGGCCACAGCCGGACTATGAGGCCCTTCATGGCCTCCTCAGCTACCTTGTGGAGTTCGACCAGCTGCTTCAGCTGGTCGCTTGGGGGCACCGGATGGCCGGCCTTAGCATACTGAGACCAGACGACCTTCTCCGTCGAGCTCCCCTCCTTGCCACGATAGAATGCGGCGGCATCAGACGCACTACGCGGCAGATCTGCAAACGCCCCTGGAGAGGTCCGAATGCGGGTAAGTGTCAGGTAGTTCACATTAACATGCCTGCTTTGCATGAAAAATGCCTTACCTGCCGCTATCTTCTTTATATCTTCAACCTCCTGGAGGGCCTTACGGGCCTCGGCCTTGGCAGAATTGGCACTTTCGAGAGCCGAGGCAAGCTCGGACTCTCGAGTCTTGGAGTCACGCTCCAAACTCTCATGCTTTTCCATGAGAGCCTGGAGCTCTTGCCGAACTTCCGCCACCCGTGCCTCTTGTTTTGCGGCCGCGGACACAGCCTCCTTCAGGGCTGCCACCTCGTTAGTGGCCCCTGCAATACCCGCATTATCCTTGTTAATTTTATTGCAACCGAAATCCTTTTCTGTAAGGTACTAATTCAAAGTGGTGTTACTCACCTTCTTTCTCCTCGAGCTGCCTCTTGGCATGGCCGAGCTCTTGCTCGGACCGCTCGAGATCCTTCTTCAGCACATCGACCTCCGCCGTTAGTGCGACAGAGGTCAGCAGCGCAGCCTCGCAAACCCATATTGACATATTTTAGGCAACCTGCAGATATCTTGTTAGATCCTCGGTCCGCTTTTCTTTTGAACACCGAACCGAGCATCGGGCTACTTGTCTATGCGGTATTACATTACATAATTTTAACTTCTTACATCAAAGCCTGTTAGAAGGCTGCTGCGCAGCTTCGGTCAGCCCGCTCTTATCGAGCTGGACCTTTTCAATCACCGCACTCATGATAGTGCGGTGTTCTTCCTCGATGGAAGCGCCTTTAAGCGCCCCAACAGGTTATCCAGCGCCCCGGTTGGGACGGAGGCCGCCGCGCCACGGTCCTACCCTCCTTTCGAAGGCCGCTTGCGGACTCTGGAACCATCGCGGGTTCCGATGTAGAGTCCGGCACAAAGTCCGGAGGCTGCCCGACGGGCGCCCGGAGCCTCCTCCGATGGGTCCCTCTCGATCCCACCTCGGCGTCTTCGCCACGGGGTAGTGGCGGTCGAAAGTGAGTCCACATCCGAGGGGCCAATGACCCGCTTGATGAAGTGGGAAGATCATCATCGGCCGGACTACGCATGTAACGCGGCATTAGAAGGACACTCGCGACATAAAAGAAATTACACATCAAGGATCCGGATACTTACGATCTTGCCGGACGCTCGCCCTTGAGGCCACTCATCCTCGCCAACGCTGGTGTTGGCGAAACTGTCCGGGGGGATAGTTCTCCCCTCTTGACCCTTCGCCTCCCCGATTGGGGAAGCCTTCCTCTTCTTCTCTCCCTCCTCCGGGAGGGAATACTCCTAATCCTCGTCTTCAGGGGAGGAGTCCTCGTCGTTGTCAGACGCCTGATTGTGGGAACTCTTTCGAGTCCCCGCGGCCACCTTCTTGGCCTTCTTCTCCGGCACCACGTGCGGTGCCGGAACCAGTAGCCCTCGCTAAGCGGGCGCCCACTGGTCTTCGGCATGGGAGCCGGGCTGATAAGCAGCTTGGCCTTCTCCATCCATTCTGTCAAAGGAAGAGGCAGACTGAAACCTCACTAGAATCAATTTAATTATCACAAGTGTCCCGTAATGGGGTTGAATCACTTACCTCGCAGTTGGATATTGCAAGCTGAATCCGCGGTCTTCCGTCGCGGATGCGGGGTCTTCGGCGCCCTTGAACAGCACCCTCCAGGCGCCTTCGTATGTTGTATCGAAGAGCCCGCTTAGTGCCTGGTGCTGTTCCGGATTGAACTCCCACAAATTGAATGCCCATTCTTGGCATGGGAGGATCCGCCGGATGAGCATGACTTGGACCACGTCGACGAGCCTGAGCCTATTGCTCACCATCTTCTTGATGCCTGCTCGGAGTCCCGTCACCTCCACCGAATTGCCCCACTGCAAGCCCTTCTCTTTCCAGGAGGTGAGCTGCGTGGGGATGCCAGATCTAAACTCGGGGGCCGCCGCCCATGTGGGTTTGCGCGGCTCGGTGATGTAGAACCACCCCGATTGCCACCCCTTGACGGAGTCCACAAAGGTCCCTTCGAGCCAAGGGACGTTGGGCAATTTTCCCAACATGGCGCCTCCGCATTCCGCTTGCGTGCCCTTCACAACCTTCGGCTTGACGTTGAAGGTCTTGAGCCACAGCGAAGTGGGGCGGATGCGAGGAAGGCCTCGCACACGACGATAAACGCCGAGATGTTAAGGATGAAGTTCGGCGCCAGATCGTGGAAATCCAGGCCGTAGTAAAACATGAGCCCCCGGACAAATGAATGGAGCGGAAAGCCCAGTCCGCGGAGGAAGTGGGGGAGGAAGACGACCCTCTCATGAGGCCCAGGGGTAGGGATGAGCTGCCCCTCGTCGAGCAGCCGACGTGCGATATCGCCGGAAAGGTATCCGGCGCTGCGCATCTTGGTGATGTCCTCCTCCTTAACGGTGGAGGCCAACCATTTGCCTCCCGCTCCGGACATATTCGGAGAAGGTCGAGGCGAGATGTGCGAGCTTGGGCGTTGGAGCTGGAGTTCGCGGAGATGGATAAGCAAAGGAGGAAGAAGGCGTAGGTGAGAAGGTGAATCCTTATCCCTTATATATAGGCGGACAAAACTATGCGTCCCCCACCAGCCTGGTAAAACTCGCTTATCTCCCAAGTGCCACCATCAATGGCGCGGTTGGATTACCCACGCACGTATTGATGAGAATCCCGGAATAAGGGGAACACGATCTCTGCTTCGACAAGACGTGCCAAGGAAACCGCTTCGCTAAACATGCTGAGGTGGTATGGTAAAAAACGATTCAAACAAAGGCTTGGTAGCGGTGTGATGTCACGCCGCATAATACGTCAGCGGATTGAACTAAGTGTACATTTTATTCTCTCTACGGTGGAATGTGGAATTTATTTTGCAGAGCCGGACACTATCCTTGTGTTCATGATCTTCTCTAGATTATTCAAGGGAGGAACCCGCCTTGCAATGCCGAACATTATGCGCGCCGGACTTATCGTCATTGAAGCCTGGTTCGGGGGCTACTGAGGGAGTCCTGGACTAGGGGGTGTCCGGACAGCCGGACTATCATTATCCGCCGGACTCCAAGACTACAAAGATACAAGATTGAAGACTCCGTCCCGTGTCCGGATGGGACTTTCCTTGGCGTGGAAGGCAAGCTTGGCAATACGAATATGTAGATCTCCTACCATTGTAACCGACTCTGTGTAACCCTAGCCTCCTCCGGTGTCTATATAAACCGGAGGGCTTTAGTCCTTAGGACAACATACATTACAACAATAATACCATAGGCTAGCTTCTAGGGTTTAGCCTCCTTGATCTCGTGGTAGATCCAGTCTTGTACTACCCATATCATCAATATTAATCAAGCAGGACGTAGGGTTTTACCTCCATCAAGAGGGCCCGAACCTGGGCAAAAACATCGTGTCCCTTGTCTCCTGTTACCATCCGCCTAGACGCACAGTTTGGGACCCCCTACCCGAGATCCGCCGGTTTTGACACCGACACTAGTGATTATGCTGTTGGTGATGTTCTAGGACAAAGAGTTGATAAGAAATTGAATGTTATTCATTATGCTAGTAAAACTCTAGACAGTGCTCAACGAAATTATGCTACTATAGAAAAAGAATTTCTAGCAGTGGTGTTTGCTTGTGATAAATTTAGATCTTACATTGTTGATTCCAAAGTAACTGTTCACACAGAACATGCTGCTATTAAATATCCTATGGAAAAGAAAGATGCCAAACCTAGAATTATTCATTAGGTTCTCTTATTACAAGAATTTGATTTACATATCATTGATAAAAAAGGAGCTGAGAATCCCGTAGCTGATAACTTGTCTAGGCTTGAAAATGTGCTTGATGACCCACTACCTATTGATGATAGTTTTCCTGATGAGCAGTTAGCTGCAATAAATGTTGCTAATAGTACTCCTTGGTATGCTGACTATGCTAATTACATTGTTGCTAAATATTTACCACCTAGCTTTACATACCAACAAAAGAAAAAATTCTTCTATGATTTAAGACATTACTTTTGGGATGACCCACATCTCTATAAAGGAGTAGATGGTATTATTAGACGTTGTGTACTTGAGCATGAATAGGGACAAATCTTACAGAAATGTCACTCCAAGGCCTATGGAGGGCATCATGTTGGAGATAGAACTGCTCATAAGGTACTACAGTCTGGATTTTATTGGCCTACTCTCTTCAAGGATGCCCGTAAGTACGTCTTGTCTTGTGATGAATGTCAAAGAATAGGTAATATCGGTAAGCGTCTAGAAATGCCTATGAATTATTCACTTGTTGTTGAACCATTTGATGTTTGGGGATTTGATTACATGGGACCTTTTCCTTCCTCTAATGGGTATACACATACTTTGGTTGCTATTGTTATGTTACTAAATGGTAGAAGCTATTCCAACTAGTAGTGTTGATCACAACACCTCTATTAAAATGCTTAAGGAAGTTATTTTCCCAAGGTTTGGAGTCCCTAGATATTTAATGACTGATGGTGGTTCACACTTTATTCGTGGTGCTTTTCTTAAAATGCTTGCCAAGTATGATGTTAACCATAGAATTGCATCACCCTATCATCCTCAGTCTAGTGGTCAAGTTGAACTTAGCAATAGAGAAATAAAATTAATTTTGCAAAGGACCATCAATGGGTCCAGGAAAAATTGGTCTAAGAAACTAGATGGTGCACTTTGGGCCTATAGAACAACATATAAGAATCCTATGTGTATGCCTCCTTATAAAATGGTTTATGGAAAGGCTTGTCATTTACCTCTTGAGTTAGAACGTAAAGCTTATTGGGCAGTTAAAAAACTCAACTATGATTTCAAACTTGCTCGTGAAAAGAGGTTATTTGATATTAGCTCATTAGAGGAATGGAGAACCCAAGCTTATGAAAATGCAAAATTATTCAAAGAAAAGGTTAAAAGATGGTATGACAAAAGGATCCAAAAGCGTGAGTTTAAAGTCGGAGAACATGTTCTTTTGTACAACTCTTGTTTTAGATTCTTTGCAGGAAAGCTTCTCTCAAAATGGGAAGGCCATATGTTATCAAGGAGGTTTACCAATCTAGAGCCATCAATAAATAATTCCGAAGGTACTAACCCAAAGGTTGTCAATGGGCAACGAATAAAACATTATATATCAGGTATGCCTATTAATGTTGAAAGTAATATTATCCAAACTTTGACGCTGGAAGAACACATAAAAGAGTCCTTCCGGAACACTCCAGAATCGTGGAAATAAGGAGGTACGTGATATGGTAAGTAAACGGACTCCAAAAAATCTGCAAAAATATTTTTTGTCAGTTTTGGAATATTTAAGAATTTTGGAAATAAAGAAACTACCAGGAAGCGTCTGAGGGAGTCCTGGATTAGGGGGTATCCGGACAGCCGGACTATATACATCGTCCAGACTATTGAAGCATGAAGATACAAGAATCAAGACTCTGGCCCATGTCCGGATGGGACTCTCCTTTGAGTGGAAGGCAAGCTTGGAGATCCGGATATTGTATTTCCTTCCTTGTAACCGACTCCATGTAAACCCTAGCCATCTCCGGTGTCTATATAAACCGGAGAGGTTGGTCCTTAGAAGGCCGATCACAATTACAATCATAATCATCATAGGCTAGCTTCTAGGGTTTAGCCTCTACGATCTCGTGGTAGATCTACTCTTGTACTACTCATATCGCCAATATTAATCAAGAAGGAAGTAGGGATTTACCTCCATCGAGAGGGCCCGAACCTGGGTAAACATTGTGTCCCTTGCTTCCTGTTACCATTAGCCTAAGACGCACAGATCAGGACCCCCTACCCGAGATCCGCCGGTTTTGACACCGACATTGGTGCTTTCATTGAGAGCTCCTCTGTGTCGTTGCTGCAAGGCTCGATGGCTCGTCTCTTCGTCAAGGACAATATTACCTCTGGGGGAGCTCTGGCTGTAGGTCAAACTGTCTGACTTGGCGACTTCGTCATGGACGCCCCATCGGCCGTCGCACCGACGATGGCCTCTCGGGTCATCACTCATAACCTTCGCATCAATTCGGAACTTGCCGAACAGATGGATCCGATAGAGATCTCCTCCCTTAATGAGCTCTTGGATCGCATCGCCGCTCTAGGAGTCGCTACGGACTATGACCGGATCGGGCTTATACCCGACCAAAGGGACATTAAATCCCCGCCGGCCACCCATGAGATAGCGGTAGTGGAGGAACCACACGCGGATTATCCCTCAATTTTGAGGATGAATTATGTCCGGATCACCGAGCTCCATGAGCCGGACACTCTCCCAAGGGAAGACATGACCCGGGTCCCGGACTTAGAACCGGGCACTGGGCCGGAGAAATTGGGCAACACCCCGGATCCCGAGCTATCGGACTCGAAAGCTCCCATGCCCCTGGGTGCTAGATCGGATCAGAATCCGGACTCAGCAACTATCGCGCACCCGGACATAAAATATCTCTCCCATATCAGGCAAGAGCCCCAGGAGACAGTACATCACTACTGGGCCAGATTCCTACTTGTGGTGAACAAGGTCAAGGACTGCCGCGAGGAGGACGTAGTCTCACTTTTCTGCAAAAACTGCATGAACAAAGGAATCCTTAATGTTTTAAGTCGCCGTGACATAGTACACTTTGCTGACTTGGCAACCATAGTACAGAAGTACTATGTGATGGAAAGCGCCTGGAAAACCCAAACAGAATTTTGGGATAGTCCGGCTCTCGCCAAAACCTTTGTCCGTACTAAACGGGCGAACTCTCATAAGTCGGCGGATCCAATCCCCAAAAAACCAAAGCCCACCCTGTATGGGAACCAGATGGAAGAATGGCTCAATGGGCCATGCAAACTCCACAGTACTCCGGACACAACACCAACCCATAGCCTTAGGGCATGTTGGATACTCCGGCAGGTAGCAAAAAGTGGCGAGGATCTCCTTGTAAGCCATAAAGCAGAACAACATCCAGCCAAAGAACACAATACGGTATTAACAGTCTTCGAGACTTTTGCCGCAAACAATAGGCTCAAGCGAGCTCATCGAAGCTCCGCTAAAATCTTCCATGTGGCAAAAATAAATCCGTGGAACGACACTGCTATAACCTTCAATGCCAGTGACGAACCTCGACTCCAGATCGTCCGGGCACCAGCCGCTCTGGTCCTTAGCCCAATCGTGGACGGCTATCGGCTCTCTAAAGTACTCATGGACGGCAGAAGCGGATTAAACTTGATCTACGAAGAAACACTCAACAAGATGGAAATTGATAAAAGCCGCATCGAACAAAGCGGCACAACCTTCAGGGGAATTATCCCTAGTCGGGAAGCGCAATGTGCAGGAAAAATCACACTCAATGTGATATTCGGCACCCCAGAGAATTATAGGTCCGAAGAAATTACATTCCAAGTGGCTCCTTTCAGCAGCGGATACCACGCCCTTCTAGGGCGGGACGCGTTTACAAGCTTTCAAGCTATACCCCATTACGGGTACATGAAACTTGAAATGCCCAGACCTAATGGAATCATCACTCTAGCCAGTGATCCGAACGTCGCACTTCGCGCCGAAAACAAAACCGTAGCACTAGCCCTAGAAGTATTATCTAAAGCCCTAGCAGCCGAAGAATTAAAAACACTGCGGGCCACCGTGGATAGGGACGATGTGATACTCGACAAGCGACCCAAGTCCACCTCATTTAAACCCGCGGACGAGATAGTCAAATTCCAAGTCCATCCAGCGGACCCCATGAAGAGAGCTTCCATCGGGACACAGTTGAGCCCCACAAAGGACGCCGCACTACGAGACTTTTTACGCGAGAATTGGGACATTTTCGCCTGGCACCCATCGGACATGCCGGCATCCCACGTGGATTGGCCGAACATAGCCTTAACATACTAAAGGGATACAGAATTGTCAAACAGACCCTAAGGCAATTTTCAGAGCCCAAACGACAAGAAATGGGGGAAGAGCTAGCCAAGCTACGTGAGGCCGGATTCATCAGAGATATCAAACATCCGGATTGGCTGTCAAATTTGGTAATGGTACCAAAGAAGGACAAATCCTGGAGCCTATGCGTAGACTTCAAAGACCTTAATAGGGCTTGCCCCAAGGATCCCTTTCCCCTCCCTCGCATCGATTAAATCATCGATGCCACAGCTGGACACGACTCGCTGTGTTTTCTCGACGCATACTCTGGATACCATCAAATAAAGAAGGCAGAGTCTGACCAAGCTGCAACAGCTTTCATAACGCCATATGGCCCTTTTTGCTTCAACACTATGCCTTTCGGGCTTAAGAATGCCGGCGCAACCTATCAACGCATGATTCAAACATCCCTGGAAAAACAAATCGGCAAAACAGTGGAGGCATACGTGGACGACGTGGTCATAAAAAAAGACACGTCGAAACCCTAATAGATGACTTGAGGCTTACATTCGACAACCTCCGGACATACGACATCAAGTTGAATCCAGAAAAATGCGTTGGCGTCCCCTAGGGGAAACTCCTGGGCTTCATTGTTTCCAATAGAGGAATTGAAGCGAATCTGGCCAAAATCCGAGCTCTGACGCAGTTGGCTATACCAACAGACCTGAAGCACATCCAGAAACTAGCTGGATGTGTGGCCGCTTTGAGCCGCTTTATCTCCAGGTTAGGAGAAAAGGCATTACCTCTTTACCGCCTCATTCGGCGCACCAAACCCTTCGTGTGGACGAATGCAGTGTAAGCGCAATGCTCGTCATCGAACGAGAGCTTGACGGATACAAATTCCCGCTCCAAAAGCCGGTTTATTACGTATCCATGGTCCTCACCCCATGCAAATCCCGATACCCACACTATCAAAAAATAGCATACGCGGTCTTCATGGCATCCTAGAAGCTGCGACACTACTGTCAAGAGTGTTCGATTATGGTGGCCTCTGAAGTACCACTCAATGACATAATAAATAACCGCGACGCTACGGGCCGGATTGTTAAATGGGCTATCGAGCTCCTTCCATTTGACATAATATACAAACCACGGCGGGCCATCAAGCAAGTACTGGCTGACTTTGTCGCCGAATGGATAGAAGCCGAACTCCCTAAAGAGTATGACACGTACTCCAATTGGATCATGCACTTCGACGACTCTAAAACGCTGGCCGGATTGGGAGCAGGTGTAGTCCTGACGTCTGCCACCGGAGACATGGTCCAGTACGTCCTCCAAATATTATACACAGACTCCAACAATGCAGCCGAATATGAGGCTCTGTTGCACGGTCTTCGGATGGAAGTCTCTATGGGCATCCAACGCCTGGAAGTGCGCGGGGATTCGAACCTCTCAATATCACAAATAAACAGAGACTTTGATGCAAAGGATCCGAAAATGGCGGCCTACCGTAATGCCGTCCTCAAAATGTCATCTCGGTTCGAGGGGCTCGAATTCCACCATGTGGCTCGAGAAAACAATCAAGCGGCGGACGTCCTCGCCCGCATCGGCGCTAAACGCGACCCTGTCCCACCAAACATATTCCTGGAAAGGTTGTTCAAGCCATCCGTAGTATGGGAAGGGGAGTCCGACAACACTAGCACGGATCCAAACACACCCCCAGATTCTGAACCATCAGACATAATCGGAGGCTCTGCCACCGAAATAACATCTTCGGCCCACGAAATCATGGCCGTAATCGCCCCATGGACTGAGCCTTTCTTGGCCTACCTAAATAGGCAGGAGCTCCCCGAAGACCAAAATGAAGAACGCTGCATCGTCCGGCGTTCTAAAGCTTACAAAGTCCACAAAGGGGAACTCTACAAGAAAAGTGCTACGGAGTGCTCCAAAGATGCATCTCCGAAGAGGAAGGGCGGCAGCTCTTGGCTGAAATCCATGCCGGACTGGGCGGGCACCACGCCGCGGCTCGAGCACTAGTCAGCAAGGCCTTCCGTACAGGCTTCTATTGGCCGACGGCCCGAGCATACGCACAGGACCTTGTCCAACATTGCGTCGGTTGCCAGCTCTTTGCCAATAAGAGTCATATGCCCCCTACTGCTCTCCAAACAATCCCCATAACTTGGCCCTTCGCGGTCTGGGTGCCGGATATGGTCGGTCCTCTTAAAGGGGGAAGCCATAAGAAAAAATACTTATTGGTCATGGTGGACAAGTTCACCAAATGGATAGAAGCCAAACCAGTCAAAACGGCCGAATCCGAACTAGTAATAGACTTCATATCCGGGGTCGTACACCGATACGGCGTCCCCCACAGCATCATCACCGATAATGACTCAAATTTCACAGCCGATGAAGTGAAATCTTGGTGCGGCAAAATGGGCATTAAGCTTGACTACGCCTCCATCTACCATCCCCAAACAAACGGCCAGGTCAAACGGGCAAACGGTCTCGTCATGAGCGGTATCAAACCCAGACTAGTGCGATCCTTGACAGAGTCGGACACGCACTGGGTCGAAGAGCTCGACTCTGTACTCTGGGGGCTGCGAACCACGCCGAATTGCACCACCGGATACACACCATTTTTATGGTGTACGGCGCGGAAGCAGTACTACCCTGGGACATAATACATGATTCGCCACGCGTACGCATGTACGAAGAGAAGGAAGCCGAGTTAGATCGGCAGGATAACTTGGATGCCCTAGAGGAGGAGCGCGACGTCGCAATAGCCCGCTTCGCATTCTATCAGCAGCAGGCTCGACGATACCAAAGAAGAGAAGTGCAGGCCAAAACCTATAATATTGGCGAGCTCATTCTACGCCTACCGGAGAAGAAGAAGGACAAGCTCAAACCCAAGTGGGAAGGTCCCTTCGTCATTAACAAAGTTCTCACCGGAGGAGCGTACCGCTTACGTAATGCATCCGATAACAGACTCGAGCCAAACCCATGGAACGCGGCCAGACTCTGGAGATTCTACGCCTAAACGCCGAACTCAGTGTTCGTCTCCTTACTCCTTTTTAATTATGCTCCACCCCTTTTCCTTTCTCGACCTTTTTCCTCTTCACACAAAGTATTTAATACAGTGCGGACTCCCGGATCACTCCGGCCGCACTATGTGTGTAAGCAATACCTGGGGGCTTCCTATACGAAAGCTAAAAATAATTACTCAAATGGCTTTTTTGCCCATCACATATGCGTTTCTTTTTTCATATGTGCCTTTTCTTCACCATTATATGCAGCGATATGACTTAAGATGTGGCCAAGATGGGTTGCCTGGCTCTTGGGTTTATGCCCTACGTTCACGTTAATTCGGCTAGGGCATAAGGGGAGCACCTCTGCGATTGTTACTGCCGGTTCAGCCGGATGTGTACCTCAGACTGGGTGAAGCTGAAAGCTAGCTTCCTTAAGAGAATATTCGGTCGCTGAACAAAAGATGTATTCGTTTATTACAACACAAATCGCCAGAAGTCTTGTATCATGCGCCATCGTTTGCAGTCCAAACATGTGCATTGTCGCATGCGTACCCAGGTGTCGTGGATTTGTCACGGCAGATGTCCTAGCATAAGGACTTAGTCGTGGAGCCATCGCTACGGGTTTACTTGCAGGGGTTAAAGCGGACACAAAGACACGAGGGTTTTATACTAGTTCGCCCTTCGATGAAGGTAAAAGCCTACGCCTAGTTGTGATGGAATTGATGTAGTCTCGATGGCTAGGAGCAAACAAGCTTCGCTTAGGCTCGAGTTGTGGTTGTCTGTCTTGAACCGCCGGTCGCCCCTTATATACAGTGAGTGACGCCCGGTTTGCAGAGTCCCAACCGGTTCATATTCGTATCCCGGTTGGTATCTCTCTATTCCTAACTTACAATACAAGTTATACATCAGGCCGGTTTACGGCTACAAGTTCTAACCAACTACAGGCCTTGGGCCTTTCCATGATTACACTACTAGCGGAGTTAACCCGGCCCAAGCTTGGCCGGTTTACACCTAGTGGTAATATCCCCAACATTAGGCCCCAGATTGATTTGAACTGGTTCATGTCAATCCTTCACAGAACCTGCATCTTGGACATCTCCTTTGTTTAATAAACCGTCACGTCGTCATTGCTTCGATCATCAGAACCGCATGATATCGTTGCTTCGGTCATCAGAAACCGCATGACGTCACCTTGAAGTTTATCCTTTATAACGCCTTCTTTAATGGCCGTCCCGGATTCACGCGCTTGACCTAGCTTTTATCGCTTTATAAATAGGACCGAAGGGTCATTACGCTTCTTCCTTCGCTTCCTCTTCTTCTTCTTCCTCGCGCGCTGCCTTTGGAGCTCCATCGTGCGTCATCAACGCTCGCCGCCCTAGGCCGCTGCATCAACCTGTTCGGACCAGAACACTGCGGCCTTTCTCCGCATCTCCTCCGTTTCCGGTAAATCTCTTACCCTTCTTCAGTCTGTTCATCATCTTAGATCTGTTTCTACGGTTCGAGCTTCATACCACGTTCTTCGTATGTTTTCGCCTTTCTAGCTTTGAGCCATGCTATGGATCCCGTTCTGTACCAAACGACGACTCCTGCATACCCGCTGCACTTTCTCATCTTAATCCCATAGATTTTCTGCATATATCTACATATACCTTATAGTGCATTTCCTGCTTCTTCTTTACTTCCGTGACACACTTCCTGTTTGCTGAAAACTCGCGTTTGATCCATAATAAACATGAAATCTTGTGAAACCTGTTTCTGTCCATTACTTTCGAAGCCAAGATTAGGCGGTTTAACTCATCATAGTAAAAAATTGTTAAACCGGCACCGGCATACCATTAGTCCCCTTGTTGAACCGCCAGTTCATATCTGACATCATATCATAACGAGCTGACTCGTAGAAAACGCCTCCGGTTTATCATAGCTTAAATCAACCACTCTGCAATAAACACTTTCTTAAACCGGATCCTTCTCCTTGTAGATCTTATGATGGCCAAACAGGTGTACGAATGCAACTGGGTCCCTTCTCGCGTCTCTGAGACACAACTGAATGAGTTAGTGTCGATTGGCGCTTTAGATGACGAAATACAATCCATTGAGGGTTCACGAGAGGAATGTCCTCCCACACCTCGGGAAGGTGAAGTTGTAGTTTTCGCGGATCACCGCCCGGGTTTCAAACCGCCCGGTCAAAATTTTACCGGACGTGATGGCCAATTTTCAACTCCGTCCCCAAGATATCGGCCCCAATTCTGTCACCAACCTGTGCCATTTTCAAGTGCTGTCCGAAGCATATCTGCAAGAGGAGCCCTCTGTTGAACTGTTCAGGGATCTCTTCCACCTAAACCGCCGCACCGAATTCACCGATGGCCCCAATACCGAATTGGGCGGTATGGCTATCCAGAAGAGGAAGGAGATCACTTATCCCCACGTCAAACTCCACACTCATCCCAAAGAGTGGAACGCGACTTGGTTCTACTGCAAAGACACCTCCCCTGAAGGTGAAAATCCTTTACCTGGTTTTCGTCCAGAGCGGCTCAGCAACACTCATCCCTTTCCGCAACGATTGACTGCCAAAGAGAGAAGCAAATATGCTCCACAACTATCCAAGCTTCGGGCCTTCATGGCCAACGGTTTGACTGGGATCGATCTGGCACGCTGCTGGTTATCTTGGGGCATATTGCCTCTGAGCCGGCGTTCCGGTTTGATGTGCCAGTATACCGGCAGCGTCGATGACCCACTCCGACACCAAACTGGAACTGTCTGAAGATGAAGTCACGGATTCAGTGAGGAAGATGCTGAATGAACCGGAGCACCTTTGTGCCCAAACCGCTCGGCTCATCGCACTTTCAACGCACCTCCTGCGGTAAGTCTCTCGATCAGATCATCATTAAATACTGCTATTACTTTCATACTTCCAACTCTCAATTATTTCGATCCAGGTGATAATCCGCTTTGGAGCAAGAAACTCTCTCAAGACAAAGCGGACAAGGCTGGGCGGCCAAACCGCCCAAAACGAAAGTTGTTAAAAATCCGCCCACAAGAGGAAAACCACGGCTTCGTCGACCCGCCATCGATGATGATGTGGGTAATCCGAACTTGATTCTCTTGGCTTGTTTTTACACGCCTTATTGATGACGATGCTTGTCGATGACGCTGAAGCCAACAACGCAGGATTTGCCGAGGTAACCATTCTCTCTTCGATTCAACAAATTTGCCTTCACTAAAATTTCACCGGCAAACCGAAAGTTAACTCTTCTCACCCTCTTGCTTACTTGGATCCCAAACTTTTATGAAGACACAAGAGCATGAGGCCCGCCAGACAACCGGCATAGTGGACAGGTAGTTACCTCTGCGGTTTACCAAACAGCCCGGCTCGGCGCCGCACCGAGGTTTCCAACCTTTTATTGCCTTAAATTCCAAAACGGGTTATTCCACAACCTCTTAATCCGTCCGACCGATTATCAGGTCACTTCTCATTCATCATCTGGTGAATCATCGCCCACTCAGCTTCCACCATTGAAGATAGCTGTCGGGTAAGTCAAAACGGCTTTATGTTTGTCAATTTCTTCTGCAATGTATATGCCTTGTTTCTGAATCTTTGCTTCTTCAGAACCAAGCCGAAACCCAGCAAGAAAGCTCGCTTGGACAAAACAGTTGAAGAGGCTGCCGCTTCAGATCATGAGCAGGCGCCGGATCTCGAGAATGTTGCCTCTGAAGATATTCCAGCTGACCCTCCGGTTCAAGAAGATGTTATTCCTGAGGAGAGGCCTGTGGATGTTTCAATGTCTGTTGATCCACCTGCTAGTACTATCCGGTCTGAAAAGCCTCACAACGATCAAGCGGTTGTGTTTACACGATCCGTCGAATCGAAAGATGACGACGTTGTAATTACTGGAACGGGCCACTCTGATCCGGGTAACGCTGCAACTCTAACCCGGCATACTGTGAAGGAGGATTCTTCAACTTGGAACAAAGGAAAGTGGGCTGCCGAGCTGGAAACGTATGCCGCTTTAAGCGCCCAAGATCTTCATTCTGGATACCTGAACCGGCTTTATAGTAGCCGTGATTATGAAGCTGGCTTGGTGAAACTGATGAGAGATAAGTTTGAGGTAACGCTCCTTTCCTCATTACCAATATAGTAATCCTTGTAGCCCCCAAGGGCCGGTTTGCAATCTTCGATCAAACTAGGACTTGATAGTTTTCTTTGATAGACTTTGCAATCTGCCCTCATAGCCACCAAGGCCGGTTTAAGTATGCATACTTAAACCGGCACTCCAAAAACTTCCTGACGACACTTTAATAGAATCAAATAGCCATTAGCCCCCAAGTGCCGAGTTGAATACTCGTATTGAACTTGGGACTTGTCCATGTATTAGCAGTAGAAAAATTGAAGGTACATTAGCCCCCAAGTGTCAAGCATATAACTATGTTGTGTGGTTGAGACTTGAACTTTAATTGCTGGCTGATCATACTGTCAATATGCAGGCTGAGGTGAAAATCAAGGATGATCGGATTGCCGATTTTACAGCGGCATTGACGACCCAAAGAGGCCGAGATGCATAAAGCCAAGAAGGAGCTAACCAGTGCTCTGACTGCTGCAGAACAAGTAAAAGATAACATGAAGAAGGAACAGGCTGTCTGGGCCACTGAAAAGGCCAACTTGCTCAAACGGGCCGAGAATGCTGAAGCTGCCCTTAAACCGGTGGTGGATGATCTGACAGCCGTGAAGCGGCAAGTGCATTCTATGACGGCGGCCATCTTCGGTAAGTTCCCTGTGAATAAGTGTAATATACTTTTCCTGCTGCTCCAGTATTCCGGTTTAAAACTATCCTGTTATCAAATGCAGGCACACGCGTTGGGCACTTGGGAAATGACGTGCGGAAGAAACTGAAGGCTGTCTACACTTTAGTGGAGCAGCTATATACCGGAGCCCAGCGCGTCATTACCACAATGTCCCATAACAATCCAGCGCCGTCCCTGATCCAAGATACCCTGAACCGGCTATCCATCCTTCCTTCCCGGATTGAAGAGGTAAAGAAATCTGCTGCACGAACAGGAGCCATCAATGCCTTGATCCGAGCCAAGGCCTGGGTGCCGGATTTTGATCCCATGGAAGCAGCTCAAGGCTATCCCAGTGTGAAGGAAGATGGCTCCGACTTTAATGAAGAGGACTTGCGTGCGATAAACCGTACGGTACGCCCGCTGGCTTGTCAATTGGCGGAAGAAGCCGATTTGGAACACTACCAAGCCCAATATAACGAGCAGAACAAGCGTGTGTCCGCTCCAACCTTTGAACCGGAAAACTTAATTCCTCCAATCCGTAAGCATACCTACGCACCTGACATTGAACCGTCGTCTTTGATTCACGAAGAAGCTGTTTTTCAAGCGCTGATGGGAATCGACTGGACTTCTGTGGATTTCCAGCCGATGGGTAGAGATGAAGATGCTGAAGCGGCGGAGGAAGAAGAACAGTCGTGAACCGGTAGCCGGTTTAAGAAACACTGATCTCATTTGGGCACTGTGTTGCCTTGTAATAGCCTTAGTCAAAACTTTGCTATCTGGGTATGCCTTCGTGCATCGAGGAAACTTTTGTTTGATTCATACTCCCTGCAACCAAAAGATTGAACTTCGGCGGCGGTGATACTGCTAGCCGGTTTATGGCATCCAATATATTTTATGTATTGAAAATCAATTAGTATGTGATCCAAATACCTGCCATATCTGGGCATGAATCTGGCGTAGCCAATCTTGAAGCGGAGGCCTTTTAAAAATCATAACCGTCTGGGGAAACAATAACCCCCACATAGGCGTGCTGAATTAGCACAAGCCCCCATGTTTCTCCATAAGGATGAACCGGAAAAAAGGTAAACCGGAAAGAGAAAAACTTCGGTGTAATACCAAACCGTGTCCTGTCAATTTGTTACTGACAGCTAAACCGGAGAAAAATATTCGTCGGGTTTTGAAAACGCAACAAGAATCGAACACCAAATATGGCAACAAAGGCAATAACTCTTTGCAAAAGTAAAGCTTCATGGAGCTGGTCAGATGGCATTACCATGGTCAGATGCAACCAAGCCCCCCGAAGGCGTAGCGATGGTGCTAGTCGGCCAGGTCCCCAAAAGACTCTTGGCGAGTACGCCGGCCAAGTGGCGTGACATTGGTTCGGGTTCGACCAAGCCCCCAAGTGACACTGGCCCTATTGGCCGACCAAGAGGCGTGACCGGTTCAGACGTGACCGTGTCCCCAAGTGATCTGGTGGCTTTCGCCTATCAAGAGGTGTTGCATTGGTTCGGACACGACCAAGCCCCCAAGTGATAAATATAACTGTCAAGGGGTAAACCGGAGGCCGCTTTAAAAACAGAAACACTCCATGTAACCACACATGAGAAGAAAGACAGAGACCCCGCTTTAGCTGAGGCCCTGATTTTATTATATCGAAGATAATATATACATTGTTATGCTATGTACATAAACTGAGCCGATGACTCAAGTGTAGTAAGGTCGAAGATGAGTTATATTCCACGGCCTGTTGGTCTCCTCCTCTGACGTACGTGAGTCTTTACGCTCTCGAATATCAACCAGATAGTAGGAACCGTTGTGTAGATTCTTGCTGACCACAAAGGGTCCTTCCCAAGGCGGGGATAGCTTGTGCATATCATGCGGTCTTGATGAGACGAAGCACCAAATCTCCTTCCGAAAGGCTCTGGTTTTAACCCGCGATCGTGATAACGACGGAGATCTTGCTGGTAAATCGCCGACCGAGCGGCTGCCATATCACGCTCCTCATCTAGTAGGTCCAAAGCGTCCTGTCGTGCCGCTTCATTGTCCTCTTCAACATAAGCCGCTACACGGGGCGAATCGTGCCTGATATCACTCGGGAGAACTGCTTCGCCCATAAACCATGAAGAAAGGCGTGTAGCCGATGAGACCGATTTGGCGTAGTATTGATACTCCATAGTACCGATGGGAGCTCTTCAACCCAGCACCACGGTGTTTCTCGTAATGGAACCAGAAGTCGGGTTTGATGCCTCGCAAGATTTCTGATTAGCACGCCTGCCTGCCCGTTGGATGGGGTGCGCCATCGATGTTACATCAAGCGGATATGCTCACGCTCACGTAATTCTTTCATAGCTCCTTGGACAGATTAGTGCCATTGTCGTAATGATCTTGTGGAAAGCCAAACCGAAAATCACCTTTTGATGAACTGCATCGCTGTTGCCGCATCACACTTATCGATGTGTTCCGCTTCAACCCACTTGGTGAACTTGTCCACCGCCACTAACAGTGGGTCTTCTTATCTTTGGATCTCTTAAAAGGCCCGACCATATCCAGCCCCAGTGTCGCAAATGGCCACGTTATTGGGATCATCCGCAATTCTTGTGCGGTACATGAGCACGCTCGAGAATTTTCGACACCCATCGCACCGTTTGACCAACTCCTCCGTGATCGGCATGAGCAGTTAACCAAGAGAATCCATGACGGAATGCCTTCGCCACTGTGGACTTTGAACCGCATGATGCCCACAATCCCCTTCATGGATTTCTCGTAAAATTTCACAACCTTCCTCAGGGGAAACACATCATTGAAACGCCCCTGAAACACTGCAATGATGCAACTCACTATTAAGAATCGTCATAGACTTGGAGCGCCGGATTATCTGTCTGGCCAGAACCTCATCGTCCGGCAACTCTCCTCTAGTCATATATGCAAGGTAAGGAACCGTCCAATCCGGAATAGCATGTAATGCCGCCACCAACTGAGCCTCCGGATCAGGAATCGCCAAATCCGCTTCACCAGGGAGCTGTACCGACGGGTTGTGCAAGACGTCCAGAAAGACATTAGGTGGCACCGGTTTACGCTGAGAACCCAAACGGCTTAAAGCGTCTGCCGCTTCGTTCTTCCGGCAATCCACATGATCCACTTGATAACCCTTGAAGCAACCTGCAATGTTATCCACCTCTCGACGATATGCGGCCATGAGGGGGTCCTTAGAATCCCAAGTGCCAGATACTTGCTGAGCCACCTGTGTCCGAAGTCATCAAGCACTTAACCCGCTTAAATTCATCTCCTTAGCCATCGGGAGACCATGGAGCAAGGCTTCAGACTCAGCTGCATTATTAGTACAAGGGAACATTAGACGGAGAACGAGCAAAACTTATCACCCGTGGGGAAGTTAAACGATTCCAGCCCGAGCCTCCAATTGTCCGGATCCATCAAAATGAATAGTCCAAGATGTGTGATCCGGCTTCTCCTCTGGTGCTTGTAACTCGTCCATCATTAATGAAGTCAACAAGGGCTTAGGACTTTACCGCCGGCGTGTATATACTTTAGCCCATGCGCCCAAGCTCGATGGCCCATTTTGCAATCCGCCGATCGCCTCCGGTTCAGTATGATGTCACCCAAGGAGCTGAACTAACCATCGTAATAGGGTGCCCTTGGAAATATTGTTTGATTTCGGCTGGCCATAAAGACACCATAGACTAGCTTCGCCAATGCGGATATCTCTGTTTGGACTCAATAAGCACCTCGCTGATATAATAAACCGCCGCTGAACCGGATACTCCTTTCCTCGCCTCCTTGCGTTCCACCACAATGGCTACGCTCACTGCTCGAGCATTGGCTGCCACATATAACAACAGCGGTTCCTTGTCAACCGGGGCCGCAAGAATAGGTGGGTTGGCCAATTGCCGCTTTAGATCCTCAAAGGTTTATCGGCATTTGGACTCGAGCATTTAAATTATCTGCCTTCCTCAAAGATTCGGTATAAGGGATGGCCTTCTCTCCGAGGCGGCTAATAAACCGGCTCAGTGCAGCAATCCGGCCCGCTAGGCGTTGAACATCGTTGATACACTTCGGTTTAGCCAAGGAAATGATGGCTTTAATTTTCTCCGGATTGGCCTCGATTCCTCTGTTAGACACCAGGAACCCCAACAACTTGCCAGCCGGAACACCAAAAACACACTTGGCCGGATTGAGCATCATCTTATAAATACGCAGGTTGTCGAAGGTCTCCTTCAAATCTTCCACTAGTGTCTCCTGTTGTCTTGATTTTACCACAATGTCATATACATAAGCATGCACATTGCGGCCAATCTGCGTATGCAAGCAATTCTGTACACACCGCTGATAAGTAGCTTGAGCACTCTTGAGCCCAAAAGGCATAGATACATAGCAGAAGGCTCCAAAGGGAGTTATAAACGCCGTCTTCTCCTGGTCCTTAACCGCCATTTTTATCTGATGATATCCAGCGTATGCGTCCAAAAAACATAAACACTCACATCCTGCCGTGGCATCAATAATCTGATCAATACGGGGGAGAGCAAAAGGATCTGCTGGACAAGCCTTGTTAAGATCTGTGTAATCCACACACATACGCCAGGTGCCGTTTTTCTTAAGGACCAGCACCGGATTAGCAAGCCACTCTGGATGAAACACCTCGATGATAAAGCCAGCTGCCAGAAGCCTGGCTACTTCTTCTCCAATGGCCTTGCGTCTCTCTTCATTAAACCGGCGGAGGAACTGTTTTACCGGTTTATATTTAGGATCCACATTAAGTGTGTGCTCAGCGAGTTCCCTCGGTACACCTGGCATGTCAGATGGCTTCCATGCAAAGATGTCCCGGTTCTCACGGATGAACTCGATGAGCGCGCTTCCTATTTGGGATCCAGTTGGCACCGACAGTGAACTGCTTGGACGAATCGCCTGGCACAAAGTCAACAAGCTTGGTCTCAGCTGCCGATTTAAACTTCAGATCCGATTCATGCTCTGTAGTGGGTTTCTTCAAAGGGGTCATATCTGCCGGATCAACATTGTCCTTATAAAATTTCAACTCCTCCGTGGCACAGACCGCCTCTGCATAAGCTGCATCTCCTTCCTCACATTCCAAAGCGACTCGGCGGCTTCCATGCACCGTTATCGTTCCTTTGTAACCCGGCATTTTGAGCTGCAAGTAAATATAGCAGGGTCGTGCCATGAACTTAGCATAAGCTGGCCGTCCGAACAAGGCATGATACGGACTCCGGATTTTCACCACTTCAAAAGTTAGCTTTTCAGACCGGGAATCATGCTCATCTCCAAAGGCCACATCCAGGGCTATCTTACCAATAGGATAAGCAGATTTGCCTGGTACTACACCATGGAACACCGTATTGGATGGTCTGAGGTCTTTATCTGTGAGACCCATGCGACGGAAAGTGTCATAATACAATATATTGATACTGCTTCCTCCATCCATAAGTACCTTAGTAAATTTATAGCCCCCAACCTGGGGATCCACCACCAAAGCCAGCTGACCCGGATTATCAACCCGGGGGGGATGGTCCTCTCTGCTCCATACGATAGGCTGCTCTGACCAGCGCAAATACCGCGGGCAAAGCCGGTTCAACAGAGTTTATCGCCTGCTTGTGAAGCTTCCGATCCCGCTTGTCCAAACTGGTTGTGAAAACATGATCTCGCCCGCCATTCAATTTGCTTTGGTTGGCTCGATAGCTCGATTGTTGTTGTTGCTGGCCGCCTTGATTGCTCTGATTATTGAGATTGCCCTGGTTATGCCCTGAACCAGAAGCTCCGTCCTGACCCGGCCCGTGGAAACTGGATCCTGAACCGCCACCTGACCCCTGGTCATATCGGAAAGCATCGGAGTTTTTGAACTCTTGCATGATATAACAATCTTTCCAAAGATGATTCGACGGAGACTCCTTCGTTCCATGCTTGGGACAAGGCTGATTCAACAAGTAATTCAAACGGTTTGCACTAGCATTGGGTCCCCGATTCGCCTTGCCTCTGCGCCGTTGGCCTCTGTCCTGCGCATTAGTGTTGGCTACGAAATCCGGATTACCATCAGCCTTGCGCTTGCCCCCGTTTCCATGACCCGCCGGTTTGAAATGCTGCTGCTTGGAGTTGCCGTTCTTCTTTCCCTTCCCTGCTTCATCCTCTTCTGCTTCAGGATCCTTGGTACTGTCTGAATCGGCGTATTTTACCAAAGCGGCCATGAGTGTTCCCATATCATTGCAGAATCGCTTCATACGTCCCAGCTTAAATTTCAAAGGCTCAAACCGGCAGTTGCTTTCCAATGTTATGATGGCGAGTCAAGATTGATCCGGTCGAAGAGTGCAAAATCTCAGACACACGGCGTACCCAACGGGTTGTGGACTCCCCTTCTTCCTGAACGCAAGCCGCCAGGTCTACTATGGACTTGGGCTACTTACATGTATCCTTGAAATTCTGGATAAACCGGGCCCGCAGCTGACCCCATGAACTGATAGAATTAGGTGGCAAGCTTTTCAACCAAGTACGCGCTGTGCCCTCCATCATCATGGTGAAGTATTTTGCACACGCGGCTTCATCAACATCTAGCATCTCCATGGCCATCTCATAACTCTCAACCCACGCTTCAGGGGATAGATCTGCAGTGTAATTTGGCACCTTGCGCGGGCCTTTAAAATCCTTAGGCAGACGCACATTGCGTAAAGCGGGGATTAAACAGGGCACTTCCAAAGCGGATGTGACTCCTGGTCCGGTGAAGGTGGTAGGGCGAACCGGCGTGTGTTGATCCGCATCATCCTGTGCTGCTAACTCAGCCTCCCTGCGTGCTCGGGCCCGATCCACCACTTCCTGGGCTTCACGACCGCCGCCTGTCTGGTGATTGCCTCGGGCCGCTTCACGGTCCCGCGCGTTACTTGATAGGGCCGGTTCGTCCATGCGCCTGCTGTAGCTCCGGCTTGGACGGGGCGTAGAGTGAATCCGATCGCGGCTGTACGAATATGCTTCCTGCTGGATCAGTGCAGTCCGAAGAAGCTCCTTAACCCGGCGTGTCTCAATTGCTTGTGGGGAATCTCCTTCGACTGGGATCGCCTCCAATCGTGCCGCAGCCGCAACAAGGTTGTCCATAGGGTTAGAGTAATGGCCCGGGGGCGTCTGTACCGGCGGAGGAATTACTGTATGCTGCTGCGGAGGCTCCATCAGGCGCGGTTGGACCGTCGCTCCCGCTCCTGGTGCCTCAATCCGGTTTACCTCCCTATGCTGGGGCGGGTTACTGGGTCCGCCCGGGTCGAAAGAGATTTCTAGGATCAAGTCCTGAC
The DNA here is from genome assembly GCA_021437245.1 of Aegilops speltoides. NCBI lineage: Eukaryota > Viridiplantae > Streptophyta > Magnoliopsida > Poales > Poaceae > Aegilops > Aegilops speltoides. The sequence continues at coordinate 19,315,173 of CM038145.1, read as the reverse complement.
GGTAGGCGTGATCTATACCTCCGCCTCAGCACCTCCTGCGACGCACTCTAGTCGAGCATGAGTTTGTAAGCTTGCGCATCTAAAGTGGCCCGCTCCGTAGCCATACGCTCCTTCTCTGCCGCCAGATCCGCTTTGGCTTGCGTGATCTGCCCTTTTACCTTTGCGATTTCCGCATTATGAGCCCCCTGATCTGCAGGGCTGTCCACCGCCATGAGCGCTGCCAACGCATCGAACAGATCTGACAAGACTTGAACCGACGGGCGCACCGGGCCTCCTGGCCCTGCTGTCGCTGCTGAACCGGAAAGCATTGCTGCTGCGGTTGAAGAAAGGTTTGCGGCCTGCGTACCGGCCATGAATACACCGATCCGGTTTAACTGGCTTGGGGGGTCTGGAATACCGTCACCGTCGGAACAGCCCCTGATCATATCATCCTGCAACTGGTACAATGACTCAGTCTCTCCTGCTGAAGATTCATCGCCGGAATAAACGACGGTCTCGCTATCGTGCCCTGAACCGGCATCATACACCCCTCCATGGGTGACTCCGACGAAGACATGCTTCACGGACGGTTTAGCCCGGGCCGGTTGCGCGCGCTGAGCCGTCTCGACGAGGTCGGTGCAGATGTCCGGCTCAGGCCCTCCGATCTTGCCGATGAAACGCGTGTATGCGCCGAAGGAGACCCGTGTCCATACTCGATTGAATCGCCTCGACCCCATCCGCATCGCCGATGTAGATCCGCGCGACGACTCTTGGTCATCCGCCCACGATGTAGCCTTCGAGTCCTTTGAGCTTGCCCTCCAAGATCGTCAAACCATCGTCGCGATAGCCCCACGGTGGCGCCAAGCGTCGTGGATTCGTCACGGCAGATGTCCTAGCATAAGGACTTAGTCGTGGAGCCATCGCTATGGGTTTACTTGCAGGGGTTAAAGCGGACACAAAGACACGAGGGTTTTATACTAGTTCGGCCCCTTCGATGAAGGTAAAAGCCTACGCCTAGTTGTGATGGAATTGATGTAGTCTCGATGGCTAGGAGCAAACAAGCCGCGCTAGGCTCGAGTTGTGGTTGTCGTCCTTGAACCGCCGGTCGCCCCTTATATACACGAGTGACGCCGCGGTTTGCAGAGTCCCAACGGTTCATATTCGTATCCGGTTGGTATCTCTCTATTCCTAACTTACAATACAAGTTATACATCAGGCCGGTTTACGGCTACAAGTTCTAACCAACTACAGGCCTTGGGCCTTTCCATGATTACACTACTAGCGGAGTTAACCCGGCCCAAGCTTGGCCGGTTTACACCTAGTGGTAATATCCCCAACACCAGGGAAAGGAACCCCTAACGGAACTATTCTCCCTGGAAGATGTTTCTTACTATCCATGTAATATAACATAACTAGTTGGGTACTTGTCTGTTCAAGCACTTATGACCCCTACGCCTGGTTTCCACGCATACCCCGGTTTTGTATAACTGAGTGGGTATTCAGACACACTCCGGACTGTAGGATCCGGGGGCTGAAGCGAAAAGGTCCACCATGACAAATGATTTTAATCCGGCTAGGGACTAATTATGTCCATTGAATTACACAGTCACTTGGACTGACTATATTCCTCCTCTATACCATCCAATAGGCTATCTAGCTTACAATCCTGTTGAGAATACTTGGCGGCTAACGCTACCTGGTCATATACCAGACTCATGGGAATTTCTTGCCCATTGGGCCCCGCCGGTCCTACTTCGGCCATATGGTTCGGGTCCAGCTTGGTGTAGCACGTCTTCACCATAGCCCAGGCTTCTCTTGCACCTTGCCGGCAAGCTGACATCTTCCACAATTGGAAGCACCGCCGTGCTCCTTGAAGCATATCCACAAGCTCCCCCATGCCATTCGGCAGTAATCTTGATGGCCACAAGGCCTGAATAACACCGTGCATCACTTGCCGAGCTCGCTCGTGCAGTTTCGAGAGGTATTGCAGTAAATCACTCGCAGATGAGGGCATCTCCTCCTCAGGGGCGACCCGTTAACATTCCTACAAGCAAAATTCTTTCAATATACTTCCTCGCCGAACTATCATACAGTTCGTCTAGGCACTCACCATAAATGCCGTGTCAAAGCCTTTTGTTCTCCTTCACGGAGTCCGCTAGTTGGGCGCGGACGTCTTTTTGTTCCACGTCCAGCCGAACATTGGCATCTTGAAGATTGTTATTCTCCTGCCTAACTTGCGTAAGAATGCGCTCGCCAGCCTTTAGCTGCCTTTTGAGATGCGAGTCGTCATCTCTTACGCCCTCCGGATTCACCCCGAGATTGTCTGCAAAATTCTTTGTTAGACTTGTTATACCAACCATTTACTAACTGGTGCATCTTCATACAATTGAGACAAATGTTACCATATAAGGCCTTCTGGCATTCCTCTAACTTGGCAACCGTGTCCCTCAGCTGGGCCTTGCATTCCTCCAGCTCCCGAGCCAATTGTTCATTCTTATCTACAAGGACCTGTGCATAAATTGATCCTTAAAATAGTTGTTCCAACCATTTCAAGTCTCAGGGGCTACTGCTATACATGCTTATCAAAATTTCTTACCCGTATATCTTTGGTATACTGGTCCGTCGCTCAGGCAAGCCCGCCTTGAGCAGCTCGGATGTATGCGTCCCCCAAATTGAAGGCATTAAATGCCTCTTCGGAGAAGATTTTTTTTCTGAAGCACGACCCGTCCGCGCCGGTGATTCATGGCACTCTCTACTTCGGAGTTCGTGGACGAGAGCATATCTGCATCCTCTGTCGGAGAACTATGAGGCATCGGCCCCGTGTCCGCCTCCGCTCTCGAAGCCGGTTCTAGAATCCGGCTGGTGGAAGCGTGATTGGCGGGATCCCCGGATATAGTCCGGTTACTCCTCTTCCTGCCAGGACACAAAGGGCACTGTTATACTTGAAATACCATAATCACAGGACAAGTTTTTGCCTTACCTCTACAGCGGCGTGTCGACCCTTAATGCCTTCCTCTTGAGCCTGCCCGATCCGGACGCCCGTGGTCGATGAGTCCCTAGGGGCTCGGCCCCGCACTCCGACCATCGTCTCTGCAAAAAACACGACACCTCAAGGGTAAGGCATGACATCTGAAGGGATTCCTCTTCGGAGGATAGGGTTTTTCAGTTTGGCTTACACGCGCCACAGGTAGCATTTCGGGATAGTCGGCAATAATGGCCACGAGGCGCCATCACAGCTCGCATGATAAAATATCCCGTTGACAAGCTCCACGGTTATAGCCGGATCTTCTTCGAGTCTAGGATCCAGGGCCCTTCCGGCGTCCTCTGGCTGTGGGTAGGGACTGGAGATTCCTTCTACGGCCCTCCTCAGTTCCTGCTCGGAAATATCGAAGCAGATAATCTTAGTGAAGAATGCCCCGATAAGTGAAGCAGCGAAAGGAATAACGACTTACCCAGTTTGGGGGGTTGTACATGGAGAATCCATCCCGCGGTTTAATGTGAAGGAATTCTTCCTCTTCTCCTTTGTATAAATCGGACAATATCCTTGCCAGAGCAGTGGCGGAGTCCGGACCCTTACGGCCACAGCGGGTGGCATCATCTTCCCCGTTGAAGTACCACAAGGGCTTCCCCCGATATTGAAGCGGTTGCACCCCCCCGTATTATGCATATTGCCATAACCTCGACTATCGTCAGTCCGGACTTGGCCAGTAACTTTATCCTGCTCATCAGGAAGTGTATTTCCCTGGTATCCTCCTCTTGGGGGCCTCAGGGGCGCCAGGTTAGACGTGCCCTCGGTGGGGCGTCACTGAACTTGGGGAGACCTGTCCGGACTGGATCTGGAAGGGGAACATCATCAATGTAAAACCACTCCGAAGGCCAGTTCTCTGGTGCCTTCTTGGAAGTGCCAGATAGGTATCCGGTCTCGACAATGCACCATACTTCTGCCCCGCCCACTTGACATAGGGATTCTCCCTGGTTGCGGGGGACAAGGCAGAACAGCTTCTTCCATAACCCGAAGTGAGGCTCACAGTCTAAAAATAGCTCGCAAAGGGGAACGTACCCTACTATGTGTAGTACGGAGGTAGGGGTAAGGTTGTGCAACTGGAGACCGTAGAACTCCAGGAGCCCGTGAAGGAACAGGTGGATGGGAAACCCGACGGCCCTTAGCAGATGCAGGATGAGGCATATTCGCTCCTCTGGAGATGGATTAGGAGATCCCTCCGCTTGTTCCCCTTCGTTATAAGTGGCTATTCCGGCTTAGACGGGGACCATGAACGCCGGTGGGAGAAACCCTTGGGTTTGTAACTCTATCAAACGGCTATGAGGAACTGAACACTCTTCCCAATCCCCCAGCTTGGAGTGAGGAGAGCGAGCAGAAGAGCTGCGACGACCGGCCATGTTGGAATGGTGTTTTCCAGAGCGCTCTATTGGATGCTTGATCGAGGGGGGAGAGTGAGGTTTGGATCTAAGAATCCCCGTCTATTCAAATAGACGGTCAGCCCGAAGGATTGCGAGTGGCAAATGCAAAAATGCCTCGGCTCCTCGCATTTGCTCGACACATGGAGATGGTCATTATTAAGGCACTGAAGCCGAGGAGTACAACATTGATGGGAAGCCGGGCACTATTCGTCGTAGCAGGTACATTGGAGTATTCGGAGAAGGAACCCGCCTTGCAATGCCGAAGACAAGACTGCATGCTGGACTCATCGTCATTGAAGCCTGGTTCAGGGGCTATTGAGGGAGTCCTGGATTAGGGGGTATCCGGACAGTCAGACTATATACATCGTCCGGACTATTGAAGTGTGAAGATACAAGAATCAAGACTCCGGCCCGTGTCCGGATGGGACTGTCCTTTGCGTGGAAGGCAAGCTTGGCGATCCGGATATTGTATTTCCTTCCTTGTAACCGACTCCATGTAAACCCTAGCCCTCTCCGGTGTCTATATAAACCGGAGAGGTTGGTCCTTAGAAGGCCGATCACAATTACAATCATAATCATCATAGGCTAGCTTCTAGGGTTTAGCCTCTACGATCTCATGGTAGATCTACTCTTGTACTACTCAAATCACCAATATTAATCAAGTAGGAAGTAGGGTTTTACCTCCATCGAGAGGCCCGAACCTGGGTAAACATTGTGTCCCTTGCTTCTTGTTACCATCAGCCTAAGACACACAGATCGGGACCCCCTACCCAAGATCCGCCGATTTTGACACCGACAGCGTCCCCTGGTGGGCACAAGACACCAGGCCGTGCAAGGCTTGCCTGGCGTGCCCAAGTGGGTTGTGCCCACCTGGGCACCTTCTGGACTCCGTTTTTCTTCCGTATGCTTGTCCTCCAAGATAAAAAATCTATATATACTTCCCGAACCTGTTAACCACCGTATCGTGGAGAAATCCTCTGTTCTCTTCTCTGGCTGTTTTCTGCATAGATCTGAAAACATGTCATCTCAAGACTTTGAGGGAGAAAGCTGTGTTGCTGATCTCGTCGCAAACCCCAATTCCTATGGGCATGAGAAGCACTATAGCTGGACCTCCGAAGAAGATGAAGAGGAATCGATTCCTCCCCGGTTCAAAAACGAAAGCATGTAGGCGTTATGCAAGAGAATAATAAAGCTGGAGATAGATAATTGCAAGTTGATGATGGAGAATTTTGCTCTCCGTCAAAAGCTGGAGGAAGCAAAGGGCAAACCCTCTACTTTCTCACCACCACTGTTACCTTCTTCTTCACCATCACCATCTTCTTCACCACCAAAGGAGAATTGAGTATCGGGTATGGGCACTCCCCTTGGCTTCCACCAAGCTTGGGGGAGGTGCCCCGATATCGTATCATCCCACTATCTTTTTGCTTTACTTATCCTAGTTTGATCTTCTTGCTTTAGATGAAATAAAGTTAGTTCGATCCTTTCTTGAGAGTTTGCTTAGTGATCTATCATTGTAATCGTGTGCAAGTTATATAATAAAGTTTAGTTTGAGTTTTTGGTCTTCTTTACTTTATTGTTGCAAACAAAGAAAAGAAATAAGAAAGGAAATAAATCAATAAGATCATATACTAATCGTATGGTAGGTGATGGCACCACATAAGGAAAAGCATAAGTAGAAAATTTTATTAGAGATTGACAAACATAACACTAGTCAATGATGCAAGTCATGAAAGAATTAATACAGGAAGAGAAGATTCACATATAAATATACTATCCTAGAAATCTTTTGTGATTGTGAGCCCTCATCAAAATATTATATGCCAAAATTGTTGACGTTGGACAAGGAAGACAACTTCATGGTTTATGTTTGTTTATATTCACAAAGAAGTCATATTGTCATAGATCCTTCAACATGTGGTGCTTGCCCTTATCTTTGCTAGCCAAAAATTCCGCACCAAGTAGAGATACTACTTGTGCATCCAAAAACCCCAAATCATTTTCAAGTGCCCACCATAACTACCTAGGGATTGAGCAAGATCTCTCAAGTAAGTTGTCATTGGTGCAAAAAGGCAATAAAAATTGCTACTAAATATGTGAGATCATTTAGTGTAAGATAAAACTGAGCGTTGTACGAACTTGGATGGCAAAGAACAAAAGCGACAAACTGCATAATAAAGGTTGTCATCTTAAGGGGCAATACAACGTGACGTTCTCTTGCACTAAGGGATTGAGCATGCAAACAAATAAGTGCATGGCAACCTCTGCTTCCCTCTGTGAAGGGCCTATCTTTATGCAAAGAGTCAAAGTTTACCTTCTATTCCTTTTTATTTTTTTTTCTGTTTTGGCAAGCATCATGTGGTGAGGAAAGATCTAGGCACATATGTCCAGTTTAATATAGATAGCATGAGTTATTATTGTTGACATCACCCTTGAGGTGAGTATGTTGGGAGGCGAAACTATAAGCCCCACTACTAGGAAAAGGGCTATAGATAGGATTGATTCTAATGGCGCACCGTGGAGGCAGTGCGCCACTACTATATACTAATGGCGCACCTGTTCCTGATACGCCATTAGAGTGGAAGACACTAATGGCGCACCGTGGAGAGGGTGCGCCATTAGTATGATTTTTTTTCCATTTTCCCATACATACTAATGGGCGCATGAGGCCTACAATGCGCCATTACTATATATAACTTCTAATGGCGCACCGTGGACAGTGTGCCTCTAGTATAATTTTTTTCCATTTTCCCATACATACTAATGGCGCATGACTTCTACAATGCGCCATTACTATATATAACTTCTAATGGCGCACTAAGCAGGCAGTGCGCCATTACTCTAAATTTGATTTTATTCTTTTTTTTGCAAAACTACTAATGGCGCACCCTCTGCTCATGCGCCATTAGTAACCCTGGTTACTAATGGCGCATGAGCAGAGGGTGTGCCATTAGTAACCTGGGACCAACAAGATATTTTGGACAGCCCACACCTACCCACTCACTTTCCCCACTTCATTCCATCCACCTCCTTCTCCAAGATTTCGGCCATCTCCTCCTCCTCACCTCATTTCCACCATAGATTCAACAAAATTAAGTGGTGAAATTACCTTTTTTGATAGGTAAGTAAGGAAAGCTATCTTCATGATATAGATCTACTTTTTTCTCCCTAGCTCGCTCCAACAACGTGCACATGCACTTTTGTGGCCTAGCTAGATCTATGTATGTTTGTGGTGTTGAAAGTGTTTGTGGTGTTGCATATATGTTTGTGTTTGAAGGTACCGGTATTTGAAATATGCGATAGTTGCCAATATTTTGCGGAATGTTTTGATTCATTTCGTTTCAAGCGAGAATTTTGGCACTATGCATTCTTTTTGGTCCTATTTTTAGGAAGGTCATGCCAAATTTTTTCTTGGTTCTAACATATCGTTTTGCTCTACCCATGACGACCATGGTCCGCATGATGACCGAAGGCATCGTGAATAGGTTTTGAGCTCCTTGAAGGCCGAGATGCTTCAAAAGAACGAGACGGAGATAAGATGTCCATGTCGAAGATGCAAGTGAAGAGCCTTATTGCGGACCGGATTCCGGCAGGTGCGGGACCACCTGCTCTTGCGTGGTTTCATGGATGGCTATCGGTGGCAAGGTGATGAAGATGACTATCAAGTCGTCCATGGCCGGGCGGGCAAGAAATGAGGAAGGGCAACAAGACAAGTACCACCGTGGCGAGGGCGGGCGAGAAGGCGAAGAATCTCGAGGACATGATCACGGCGGTGATGTTGTATACATCATCATGTAGAAGATGTTGTACATGATGATGAGGAAGATCAAGGCGAAGGGCATGATCATGAAGATGAAGATGCCGGAGCAGACGGCGATGGAGGCTAGGTGCAGGACCCTCATATTCAAGAGCTGCTTCTCAAGCGGACGGATAACGCAAGAGCTACCGCCGAGAGAAAGCCAAGCTGGATCAAGCGGAGATAGACGCGGTTACTCCATTGTATGAAGGATGCAGGCCGAGGATACCCTTTGAAAGTAACGCTCATGGCTCGGAGATGAAGGTAAAACACAAAATGACCGGCGATGCTTCGGCGAGAACATGTCATTACAGCACGAACGTCTTCCCAAGGGGAACAAGTGCCCGACCAGTTCGAGGAGGCGAAGAAAATCGTGTGTCCTCTGGATTTACCGCATGTGAAATACCATGTGTGCATGAACAATTGCATCATTTATCGGGACGAGCGGTGAGTCTACCATATGTCCGGTGTCTTGGCGTCACTCGATACAAGAAGAGGAAGAAAGCTCCTCGAAAATTGGTGTGGTACTTTCCGATCACTCCTCGTCTGCAGCGGTATTTCGCGGACCCTAAGGTAGCAAAGCTCTGCGTTGCACGCGGATAGGGAGGAGAAGAAGCGAGAAGATGGCGCAAATGATCCGGAGATAGATAAAAAGACAAGATGCTGAGTCACCCTAAGGATGCGAGCGGTGCAAGCGTTGAACTTCAAGACCTGAATTTGGGAAGGATCCAAGGAACATCGTGCTGGGCGCGAGCACCGACGGAGTCAATCCGTTTGGCAGCGAGAGAAGCACACATAGCACTGGCCTGTGTTTGTGTGGATGTACAACCTCCCCCTGGTTGTGCATGAAGAGGAAGTACATTCACATGAGTATGCTAATTGAAGGGCGAAACAACCAGGAACGACATCAATCTGTTTCGGGCTCTTTGAAGGAGGAGCTAGACACGCTGTGGAAAACGCCCACCAATACGTGGGGCCGCAGAGAAAGAATATTTCCCTATGAGAGCCGCACTGCTCACGACGGTGCACGACTATCTCGGTTACGGATATCTCGCGGGGCAGGTAGTCCACGGATTTTACGGATGCGTAAGGTGCATGGATGACACAATGTATCGCCAGACTAGATAGAGATCCGGGTCTTGAAAACCATGTTCATGGGACATCGAAGGTGGCTTCGCGACGATGACCCGTGGAGGAAACGCAGGATCTGTTCGATGGTGAAACCGAACCCAAAGCGCCTGTCACGAGGAGTGGCGAGGAAATAGACAAGCTGTTGAAAAATTGGAAAGACGCCCACCTTGGGAAAGATCGAAGGCGCGAGCGCTGCTGAAGGTATGGAAAGCGAGGTCATTTTACGGGACTTGCCGTCTTGGAAGATCCACCGTGTGCCTCACAGCCTTGATGTCATGCATATCACGAAGAGCGTGTGCGAGAGTCTGCTTGGTACCTGCTCAACATGCCGAGAGGACCAAAGATGGGCGAAAGCAAAGGCGGACTTGAAATCAATGGGCATCAGGCAGGAGCTTCACGCTAATGATGATGATGACGATGATGATGAGGCGAAGCAGGACACGGAAAGTCGTCGCAAAGGCAAAAAGGCCAAGAAGACCGGAAATGACTACCCTCCCGCGTGCTTCACTCTAAGTCAGGAGGAGATCGAGCAGTTTTTCACCTGCCTCCTAGGAGTAAAACTTCCTTCGATTCGCTGGGAAGATAAGCGGATACCTAGACCCATGAAGCGAAGTTCAGCGGGATGAAGTCTCACGATCGCCACGTCTTGATGACGCAGATACTTCGGTTGCAATCCGTGGGATCATGGACGCGCACGTCCGTGAAACGCTATTTGGCCAGTGCAACTTTTTGGCGTCATCTCGGAAGTCGATTGGCGTGAGGCAACTCGAAGGCTACGAGGAAGAGATCGTGGTGATACTATGCGAGCTTGAGATGTACTTCCGCCGCATTCTTGACGTTATGGTGCATCTGCTGGTCCATATAGTGGAGGATATCATCCAACTCGGCCGGCGTTCTGCATAGCATGATGCCGTTCGAAAGGATGAATGGTGTCATCAAAGGATACGTTCGCAACATGTCACGTCTAGAGGAAGCATAGCCAGGGGCTTTCGATCAAGAGTGCATCTCCCTGCACGAATTATCTAGGCATCGAGAACCCGTTGGTCTGCCGTCAGCAGCACCTCGGCAGGCTCATTGGATGGGGTCACCATGAGGGTCGCCGCGAAATGCATGTCGACTTCGAGGGTCGACTCGCCGACTTTGAAAGAGCAAACCTAGTCACGCTACAACACATAGGCGTGGTCGATCCTTGGGTGGTAGAGCACAAAAACTTTATTAAGAAGGCGTACAATGACCGAGGCCAGCAGAGGACGGACGGAGATATACTCAAAGAGCACAACTCATGTTTCACGCGTTGGTTCAAGCGAAGCTTCCGTACCCTTTACGTGAGGATTCTTCCGCGGAAGAACAACTCATATTCGCCTTGTCACGGGCGCCGAGCACAACCTCGATGACCTATGAGGCGTCACGATATCAATGACTACACATTCTACACGAGGACAAGGACATGAAGAGCGATGGTTATCGAACTCCGGGGTAACGATGGAATCCTACACCGTAACGACAAGGACAGATACTACGGAAGGATCGAGGAGATCTGGGAGCTGAGCTACTGTTGGAGAGAAGGTCCCGATGTTCCGTGTCGATGGGCCAAAACGTCATAAAAGAAGACGGTATTTCACCACCATGGTTATACCGAAGCCAAATCCAAGACCGCAGCGCATAAGCGTCACCGCGAAAAATGAGCCATGGGTGCTGGCTTCCCAAGTGGACCAATGCTTCTTCATTACCGACCCGCCAAAGCCCAGTCGTGTTGTCGTGAGGAGAGGCAAAAGGAAGATCATCGGAATGGATGGAGTAGCCAATGAGCAAGACTTCGACAAGTACGGCGACCCGAAGATCGAACATGACGACGACGATGAAGTAGCAGCACACACCACAAGAAGAAGCAGGACCACCCTACCTAAAGGACGTCCGTTCCACAGAAGAACTCCGTTTGCGAAAAAGAAGGGCAAGAAGATTGTGAACAAATAGCTAGCTAAGACCGATTGTATTTAAATCTTAGTCTTCATTTCTCGATTGTATTTCATGGGCACTTTTTGATATCATGAATATTTTTAAATTTCATGGGCACTTTTTGAATTCATGAGGACACTTGATCTCGATTCCCCTCCATCTTGATCTCGATCCCCTCCATCTCGATCGCACCAAGCACCCTCCCGCTAGCTCCACCCATCGCAACCTCCCCGCTCCACTGGCCGAGCACCGCCCGCCCCCCACCAAGACTTTTGAACATATTTTTAATTTTTTTACTATTTTTATAAAAATATTACACTGTTATAATTTAAACAAGTTTGAACATATTTAAACACAAATAAATATAAAAACAACATTTAAAATGCATAAAAATATTACTGTTATGATTTAAACAAGTTTGAACATATTTAAACACAAATAAATATAAAAACACCATTTAAAATGCATAAAAAATATTGGGGATCACAGGGAATCGAACCCGGGACCTCACAGTGTGTGTCTTTGCGTCTTGACCGGTCGGGCTAGTGGGTGGGTTCTCATTGTAGATAGGGTTGGGCTGTAGATATGGCTACTAGGCTAGGTTAAAACAAAATTCTAATGGCGCACCGAGGGGTGGTGCGCCATTAGAATAGTTGTACTTATGGCGCACCGTTGTGTCGTGCGCCATTAGAAAGCTTCCCTTCCTCCACCTATTCCCCTCTAGCCTCTGTCCCTCCCTCGCAGATCCCCCACTCGACCTAACCCGCCGCCACCCGACCCTGCCGGACTCCACCCCCCCGCGCCCCAGCGCCCCCCCCCCGGACTCCACCCCGCCGCCCAGCGCCCCGCCCCCCCGCCACCCCCCCCCCGCCCCCCTGCGGACTCCACCCCCCCGCCCCAGCCGCCCCCGTCCGCCCCGTCGCCCGCGCCCCCACCTGCCGGACTCCACCCCGCCTCCCCCGCACCCGCGCCCCACCCCCATCGTCGACCTCATCCATTGAGCTTCAAATCGAGCGAGAGCCGTCCCGTCGCTTCGCCATCGAACGATCTCCGTCGGTTCAAGCGCCACCTGTCGGTGAATCCCTAAATCTACTTACTCGATCGCTAACAATGTAGTGTGCATGCAGAAGAGACTAAAGTTCATATTGCCATGGTTACCTTGTTAATTTTAGTGTCGGTGTTCATATTAGATGTATATAGTTGTATCTTTGTAATTATAGGAAGGGTCCCTGTTACCATGATTTTCTTTCTACACTTTTTTGTGTGGAGTTGAGTAGTGTGATGGTGGGTTTCTTATTATTGCGCTGTATGTAGAGTATTGTGTTGATTTTGGTGCCAGCGTTCGTGTAGTACTCTGCATTCATAAATCTATGAGCTGAGATACATATCGCTAACAATGTAGTGTCTATCTGAAGAGACTAAAGTTCAGTATTGAAACTGACAGCATAGCATGGATGGAATTCACTGCTAAAAATCACCTCTCGAATTTAGTGTGGTATTTGTCCATGGTATTGAAACTGATAGCATAGCATGTATTTGTCCATGGTTTGTATCATGCATACTGGATTGTGAAAACCAGTAATTTAATACTAGTATTTTTTTATGCAAAGGGTTCTCATCAGTGACACAGTTTTGGTCAATCATTGTCTTGAGGTTGCCAGTGGGGAAGTTGTTTCTTCCCAGCGAACCTTGATGGACTGGTCGTGAGTAGCTGTTGTTGAAGAGTGAACGTTGGCCTGTCGAATCTTTTGACCTCGGGTTGGGCTTGATTGGTAGAGTATTAGAACTGAGAAAAATGTACAAATGTTAGGTGTGATTAAGGCTAGTAAAGATGGAGTATGGCTCTTTGGGTAATCTGTGTTTGGCTGTATAGTCCTTTTTCAATGTGTTTTGTTCTCCTTCGCTCCTGTTTTTTCGGTTATGAGCTCTCAATACTTGTGTAATATGATTGCCTTTGGGCTGTTTGAAGACATGTTGAATCGGGTTTATGTGTTATTTAGGATGAACTTCTTGCTTCGCTGTTAAAGCCTAAATATATTGCTCTTTGTTACTTTTATGTATACATATTGTTGGTCCATTTCATCCATGATGTCTTTTGGGCTGTTTGAAGACTCTATTATGTAGGTTGAATATTTCTTGCATCGCTGTTAAAGAGGTTACAGTCACATTTCGTGTCCACATTGTTTTTGTATGTAATTAAAAATGTCAAATACACTACTTGGCTGTGACAATCGTAACTTGCTTAATTAGGATGAATTTTTGTTCTTCATTATAGTGTATACATCTAATTCAGTAAAAAATAATAGGCATCACCTTACGTGTAAAAGATGTACGAACCTTGTCTATGCCATTGGAAGAGAAATTTACAGGATGCATAGATTTCTTTACTTCTGTTGCATTGGAGGTTCATCTTGTCTTGAAGCAAACAAATTAGCATTGGAGGCTCATCTTTGAGGCTTATCTTTATTACATATCAGAACTTGCAAACAAATCTGTGAAAGACTTGTAAAGTTGTTGGGTTTTGTCTCCGACCATTGTGTCGTGATGAATTTGCAGTACCCGAGAGGCCCTTGAGTTTGCGGAATGTCGATTAACTTCCGTTTGGCAAATTCGGGTACTCCATATGTCCTATTTTCAGCAAAGGTCATGCTGAAATTTTCCGTGAATTTTAGCATGACTTTGCTAAAAATAGGACATATGGGGTACTGCGACTAATGCATGGGCGGGCTATCTTAGTAATTAGTTAAGTAGGATCAACTGCCCTGCCATTCTTGCTGCATTAAATCATAGGTGGCAATAGAGCCAAGTGATTAGGCCCAACTTAGAATTATCCTTAGCATCGATAAACCCTAGATGATAAACCCAACATAGGTGGCAATAGAGCCAAGTGATTAGGCCCAACCCTAAATCATGAGACCATGATCTTGTTCCTTGACAATAACCATCTTTTTGACCAAACTTTTTCCTATTTAGAGAGAAACATGGCCCACGACGATGAGGCCGGTGGTTGAGGCGGCAAGCAATTCAGGAGATGTCCCAAGAGTTGGAGGAACAACAACCTCACCGCTATGATGGCCGCGGAAGACACCGATCCTGATTACACAACCCCTAGTGGCGTCTGGGATGACACCACCGATGGTGCCGCCGAGGATGCCACCACCGATGATGGCGGCGCACACACAGATGGTGGCGCGCACACACGATGGCAGCCAACCGAAGAAGCAAAGGAAGGACCGGCGCCGAATGCGCTCCGCACCGTCAAGGAGGAATTCACTCAAGTGGACTCGGCGGAATCCAACGGAGCCCAAACATATAGTCAAAGTGCGCGGTTCAGCTGGGTGCATTCTCCGAACACCGTCTTGATCAACACCGAGAACCTTAGGCATAAGGACCAGGGAATTTCGCAGCCTCCTCTTCACGGTTGCACGAGCGATACAAGTTCCCCGCCGAATTTGAAAACACATGCCTCTCGGGGAATAGAGTGAACAATGCCGCCCTCACGAAGATGAGCACGGCCTGTCTACTTGGAGAAGCGGTGAAGAGAATGATTGATAAAGGTGATAGTTATGACAAGGTCAAGGCGAAATATCATTTGATGGCGAAGATGAGTACAAGGAGTTCAAGATCAAGTGCGAGCCCGCAAGCTCGAATCAAGTCGATTGGGGAAGAAATGCGGAGTTGAACTTAGGGAACACAAACTCGGTCCCGGCGGTTATAGAGTGGCGGAGCCTATATGGGACAAGGAGGACGCGGGCGTGCCGAGCAAGGCCTACCGCCCTTCGAGAAATACAGCGGTGACAAGCAGACCGGGAACTATGTCGGGGCCGGTACAAGGAGGACCCGATAACAAAGGAGCTTACCACGGATAGGAAGACCAGGCGCTTGAGCTTGTTACGTAAGGAATACACCCCGCGTAATTAGCTCCATATGGTTGCACTCTAATTAATCACCAATATTTCTAAATGGCTCATGTTCCTTTCGCGGGACAATGAAAGCGATGGCGCTGGGTCGTCTAAGAGCTCCCCTTCGACACCCCTTTAAATAGGGCGTTGAGCGTAATGAAAAAGAAGGATAAGCTCGATAAGCCGACGTCAGCTGGTCGTGTGGCCGGCAAAGGCTTGTCCACAAAATGTGGGTCATACTATACCGCTGGTGTGCGGAAGGAGAAAATGGCCAGCTCGGAAAGCCAGACGCGCGAGGTTGAAGCACTCAAGGCACAAGTGGCGCGGATTCCGGAGCTTGTCCAAGAGCAAGTGGAACAACAGCTGGAAACGAAGCTCGAAGCCATGGTGCCTATGTTGATTCATGGGCTGACGACATGGATTGCGGGCGGCCAAAAGGGGCCTCCCCCGGTTCCCAGCTTCATGGCCAGCAACTCGCACAGCGCGGCAGCGGCACCATTGGTGTCTCCGGCGGCGGCGCCATTGGTGTCTCAGGCGGCGGCGCCATTGGTGTCTCCGGCGGAGGCGGTATTCGTGTCTCCGGCACCGGCACGGGTATTGGAGCTTAATGCACCCGGGTGTACGCCGACCGGCACCTCGCCGAGAAGCGCCCCTCCGTTAGTTACCGCGCCGCCGTTGGCGGTGCCTCGACGTTAGCCGAGCTTGGCGGCATCACGGTAACTAAGCCTCTCGGCCGATGACTTCATCTCCTTGCCTTTGGTGGGCATCCCCGGCGCCCTACACATGTTTCGCAGGCACCGCCGACGTTCCTTGCACTCTTCGCACGCCGTGGGCGCCGAGTTGGTCGATGTCGCCAAGGGCAAAATCGTTCAACCGGCAACCCCATGTTCCACGGTAATCCGATGCCACCCACAATGTATAGGGTTGAAGTGGTCCGGTGCTGCCGAGCTGCGACGAGTTGTTACCTCGATTCGACCGGCTGGGGCCGGCGAAGAAGATGAGATGACCCTCGGCACTGCGTGAATCGCCCTCGCTATGGCGAAGAGCAGATTCGTTTGGGGCGGGGACACCACCCCACGACAAGACCGCCCGATCGTGCGGCGCCAAGCCATGGCAAGAACGCAGCAACGCTACGGACCTGCGGACATCCCTATGGCACAGATCCGGACAGCCCTATGGCACGAGATCCGGACGGCGGCGACAACAACGACGGTACATTTACCAAAGTTGACAAGTACTTTGCCGAACATGGGTACGCCGACGATTTCTGCGGGCCTCTTTCTCAAGAACCAGCCAAGACCACCGCGATCTAGCTGGTGCGGCGGAGAAATCCAATTGCAACAAGCGTCGTCGGCGTTCAGTTCTCGTGACACGCCCCAGCTCCGTCTTCACCGAGCCTCGAGATAGCTAAAGCGCGAAATATTATCAGCCCCAACACGCTGAAGAAGGCGGTCTGTGAGCGAACTCGGTCCCATTACAGAGATCAAGAAGAAGGGCCGAAGCGAAAGACTAACAAGGGCGCCGGTGCGAGCCAGCCGGCACCGAAGTTCGATCCGTGCTCGGGGCGGGCCACCTTCACCTAAGGATATCTCGAGGAGGTGCATGTGGCGGGTAGGCGATGCTACCGCCAAATATGCTGAATGCTGCAACGGTGCTATCGGAGTCTGCATGAGCGGTGTTCTGATTTTGGAGAAGAGGCGTCTCGAGAGAAGGATGTGGCATACCGGTTTTCGTGGCCAAGGTGCCGAGAGCAAGGGCTTTGTGGATGGCGACATCGGGGGTATGATCGTCCTGTGGTTTGATGACATCTTTGCTATGTTTAACCTTCATCCGTTGCACTACACCTTCGTTCGGCTGTTTTCGCTGAGCATGCAGATGCGGATCATTAGAGACAATACCCCGGACATCGTGATAGTCGACCCCTTCTACATGCGTGCCAAGCACTTGAGCAGCGCTGGGGACCGCCAAGTTGCGAGTTCACACCTCGAAGGCGTCATTCTGGCATACGCAGATAAGGATAACTTCCTTGTGCCTTACTTTCCCAAGTAAGTCATCCCTTAACCGCCCCGTAACATATGATTTCTTAGATTTCGATCGTTCTTTTTTTTCTAACATTCCGTGTTCTGTGCAGTGACACACATGGCACACTCATCCTCTTAAGCCCGAAATATTCCATGGCCACGTATTTCGACCCGAACCGTAACTCCATGATAGACTACACAAATGTGAAGAAAGTTCTTGATGATGTTCTCCCCGGCTACGCCAAATCTGGAGGCACCTTCACGGGGACAGTTTCGTAAGTCGGCAAGCACATCTTCTCACTGTCTGAAGTTCTGCTGCGTCAAGCAGCCGCTGGCGATCGAAGGATGCCTACTCGCCCTCCATCACATGCGGCGATCGTAAGGACCATCATCACCTTCGCTACCGGATAATCTCAAAGATTGGGCGCAAGCTTGTCGGCAGTCCAGACGCGGACCTCAGACAAGAATTCTTTCGCATCCAGTCGGAGTTTGCGGACATCATCCATCAGGATGTCCTTCATACGTCGGGGCAGTTCTTCCTCAGAAATCAACCGTCCAACAGTGAGATAGATGGAATGCTACAAATGCAGGGTGACAACGATCGCGATTTCATGACCATCGCGACAGACGGCGGCTTCATCCACACTCTGTCCGATGAGTCGAGTCGAAAGTAGTGATGTGTAGTTCGAAACATTGATTGGCTCATGTTGTAATTAAACTTTTAATGAATTCGTATGTCTCTTTGGTTTGGACGGTTGTTCAACTTAGATGTAATCTATGCTATTTTATTAGTAGGACCATGAATCGTGCTATTAATGTCTTGCTTTTCTCTTCCGATCCTTTTGTTGCATACTTACACATTGCTTATGTATTGTCATTGTTTGGCTTGTGCATAGAGATGCCGTCGTATGTCGTGTACAAGGGTAAGGTTCCCGAGTCTCGATGATGGGAGGAGTGTCGGAGACAGGTTCACCGTTCAGCGGTAATAGTTACAAAGGGTACACCACTAGGGCGGAGGCCGAATCTAGATCGCCCGCTATCTAGCGGAGAGAGGAGGGGGCGTTGGAGGAACCGGATGAAGACCGGTTTGATCGCGATGATGCTCATCGTGATGACCACAACTCTCTTCTATGTGATGGTAGTTTAGATGATCGATATCGACTTGTAATGTGAAGGCAAACTCGATACTCGCGGTCTTGAGACTTGTAATGTTTTATCTTTGTCCGGTCTTTTGAATCCGGAGACTAATATGATGAATTGTATTAGGAGACTAATCTTCTATTGTATTTGATGAATCTGATGTTTGTGTGCTGCTTGTCTATATTCTATGCAATAATATATTTTGTAACCTGTGCAAAAATCAGAAAAGCAAAAAAAAAACCGAATATTCAAACTAATGGCGCACCACAAAAGACACTAATGGCGCACTGTGATCATCACACTAATGGCGCATTAACAGCTAATGCGCCATTAGAATGCCATAACACATTTGTACATATGGCCCCGGGAGGCATTCTAATGGCGCATCGCAGCTATACTAATGGCGCGATGGCGGTGCGCCATTAGAACACCAGATACTAATGGCGCGCCGGCGATGCGCCATTAGAATTTAATTCTAATGGCGTGATGCCAGTGGCGCACTGGTAGTGCGCCATTAGAAGGCAAAACCAGTGCGCCACTAGCATGCCTTTTCCTAGTAGTGCCCATATCTTCCTATGTGTCCAGTTGAAACGTTTTGATCATGTGTACAAGGTGAGTGTTAGCAATCATAGAACACTAGATGATGGTTGAGTATGTGGACTTGCCTAAAGGCTCCGACACGTGACTCTTCCTGAAAAGATGATGAATTGTAGTTGCAAAGTTGATGTCTACTACACAACCTTCTTCTTGTAGACGTTGTTGGGCCTGCAAGTGCACAGGTTTGTAGGACAGTAGCAAATTTCCGTCAAGTGGATGACCTAAGGTTTATCAATCCGTGGGAGGCATAGGATGAAGATGGTCTCTCTCAAACAACCCTGCAACCAAATAGCAAAGAGTCTCTTGTGTCCCCAACACACCCAATACAATGGTAGATTGTATAGGTGCACTAGTTCGGCGAAGAGATGGTGATACAAGTGCAAAATAGATAGTAGATATAGGTTTTTGTAATCTGAAAATATACAAACAGCAAGGTAACAAAAGATAAAAGTGAGCGTAAACGGTATTGCAATGATAGGAAACAAGGCCTAGGGTTCATACTTTCACTAGTGCAAGTTCTCTCAACAATAATAACATAGATAGATAATATAACAAGCCCTCAACATGCAACAAAGAGTCACTCCAAAGCTACTAATAGCGGAGAACAAACATAGAGATTATGGTAGGGTACGAAACCACCTCAAAGTTATTCTTTCGGATCAATCTATAAAAGAGTTCGTACTAGAATAACACCTTAAGACACAAATCAACCAAAACTCTAATGTCACCTAGATACTCCATTGTCACCTCAAGTATCCGTGGGCATGATTATACGATATGCATCACACAATCTCAGATTCATCCAACCAACACAAAGTACTTCAAAGAGTGCCCCAAAGTTTCTACCTGAGATTCAAGAACGTGTGCCAACCACTATGCATATGTTCCCAATGTCACGAAACCCGCAAGTTGATCACCAAAACATACATCAAGTGGCACATGATATCCCATTGTCACCACAGATAATCACGGCAAGACATACATCAAGTGTTCTCATAAAGACTCAATCCGATAAGATAACTTCAAAGGGGAAACTCAATTCATCACTGCTACCTCTTGAGCACTGCGTTGGATTTCCCCGAAGAGGACAGGATGATGCAACAAAGTAGCGTAAGTATTTCCCTCAGTTTTTGAGAACCAAGGTATCAATCCAGTAGGAGACCACGCACAAGTCCCTCTTACCTACACAAAACAATAGCTACTCGCGACCAACGCGATTAGGGGTTGTCAATCCCTTCACGGTCACTTACGAGAGTGAGATCCGATAGAGATGATAAATAATATTTTTGGTATTTTTGATAGATAGATGCAAAGTTAAAAGTAAAAGGCAAAGTAAAAACAAAGCAAGTAAATAAAGCGATAGAGATTGATATGATGAGAATAGACCCCGGGGGCCATAGGTTTCACTAGTGGCTTCTCTCAAGAGCATATATATTCTACGGTGGGTGAACAAATTACTATTGAGCAATTGACAGAATTGAGCATAGTTATGAGTATATCTAGAGAATGATATGTATATAGGCATCACGTCCGAGACAAGTAGATCGAAAAGATTCTGCATCTACTACTATTACTCCACTCATCGACCGCAATCCAGCATGCATCTAGAGTATTAAGTTAAAAACAGAGTAATGCCTTAAGCAAGATGACATGATGTAGAGGGATAAATTCATGCAATATGATAAAAACCCCATCTTGTTATCCTCGATGGCAAAAATACAATACGTGCCTTGCTGCTCCCATTGCAAGAACTACCAATCTAGTTGGCCAAACCAAAAAGGATAATTCGAAGAGACTTGCAAAGATAACTCAATCATACATAAAAGAATTCAGAGAAGATTCAAATATTGTTCATAGATAATACTGGATCATAAACCCACAATTCATCGGTCTCAACAAACACACCGCAAAGAGAAGATTACATCGAATAGATCTCCACGAGAGAGGGGGAGAACATTGTATTGAGATCCAAAAAGAGAGAAGAAGCCATATAGATACTAGCTATGGACCCGAAGGTCTGAAGTAAACTACTCACACTTCATCAGAGGGGCTATGGTGTTGACGTAGAATCCCTCCGTGGTGGATGCCCCCTCCGGCGGAGCTCAGGAACAGGCCCCAAGATGGGATCTCATGGATACAGAAGGTTGCGGCGGTGGAATTTGGTTTTTGGCTCCTGTTCTGATCGCTTGGGGGTACGTAGGTATATATAGGAGGAAGGAGTACGTCGGTGGAGCAACAGGGGGGCCACGAGGCAGGGGGCGCGCCCCCCACCCTCGTGACCGCCTCTGGCACTTCTTGGAGTAGGGTCCAAGTCTCCTGGATCACGTTCGGTGAGAAAATCACGTTCCCAAAGGTTTCATTCCGTTTGGACTCCGTTTGATATTCCGTTTCGTCGAAACACTGAAATAGTCAAAAAACAGCAATTCTGGGCTGGGCCTCCGGTTAATAGGTTTGTCCCAAAAATAATATAAAAGTTGAAAATAAAGCCCAATATAGTCCAGAACAATAGATGAAGTAGCATGGAGCAATCAAAAATTATAGATACGTTGGAGACGTATCAGGCATCCCCAAGCTTAATTCCTGCTCGTCCTCGAGTAGGTAAATGATAAAAAAAAGAATTTTTGATGCGAGTGATACTTTGGCATAATTTCAATGTAAATCTTCTTAATTGTGATATGAATATTCAGATCCGAAAGATTCAAGATAAAAGTTCATATTGACATAAAAAGTAATAATACTTCAAGCATACTAATCAAAGCAATCATGTATTCTCAAAATAACATGGCAAAAGAAAGTTCATCCCTACAAAATCATATAGTTAGGCTATGCTTCATTTTCGTCACACAAGTATGTTCCCAACTTCTATACCCCCGATGACAAGCCAAGCAATTGTTTCATACTTAAATAATCTCAAACTTTTTCAACCTTCACACAATACATGAGCGTGAGCCATGGATATAGCACTATGGGTGGAATAGAATATGATGATGGGGATTGTGTGGAGAAGACAAAAAAGGAGAAAGTCTCATATTGACGAGGATAATCAACGGGCTATGGAGATGCCCATCAATTGATGTCAACATGAGGAGTAGGGATTGCCATGCAATCGATGCACTAGAGCTATGAATGCTCAACAAAAGAAAACTAGTGGGTGTGCATCCAACTGGCTTGCTCATGAAGACCTAGGGCATTTGAGGAAGCCCATCGTAGGAATATACAAGCCAAGTTCTATAATGAAAAATTCTCACTAGTATAAAAATACAACTTATGAGACTCACTACATGAAGAACAAGGTGCTACTTTGAAGCACAATATATGAGACTCACTATATGAAGAACAAGGTGCTACTTTGAAGAACAAGTGTGGAAAAAGAGATAGTAGCATTGCCCTTTTTATTTATTTTTTTTCTTTTTTTTGGGCTTTTTTTTGGGCTTTTTTTGGGCAATGCTCTAATAATGATGATCATCACACTTCTATTGATTACAACATAAGGATTACAACTCGAAACTTAGAACAAGATATGACTCTATATGAATGCCTCCGACGGTGTACCGGGATGGTGCAATGAATCAAGAGTGACACGTATGAAAAATAATGCATGGTGGCTTTTCCACAAATACGATGTCAACTACATGATCATGCAATGTCAATATGACAAAAGTAATGTATGTCATGATGATGA
Source organism: Aegilops speltoides (assembly GCA_021437245.1). Taxonomy (NCBI): domain Eukaryota; kingdom Viridiplantae; phylum Streptophyta; class Magnoliopsida; order Poales; family Poaceae; genus Aegilops; species Aegilops speltoides. The sequence continues at coordinate 19,292,553 of CM038145.1, read as the reverse complement.
TGATGGAAGTTGCATGGCAATATATCCCTGAATGGCTATGGAAATGCCACGATAGGCAGGTATGGTGGCTGTTTTGAGGCAGATAAAAGGAGGTTTATGTGTGATAGAGCGTATCGTATCACGGGGTTTGGATGCACCGGCGAAGTTTGCACCAACTCTCAAGGTGAGAAAGGGCAATGCACGGTACCGAAGAGGCTAGCGAAGTTGGAAAGGTGAGAGTGCGTATAATCCATGGACACAACATTAGTCAAAAGAACTCATATACTTACTGCAAAAATTTAGAAGTCATCAAAAATCAAGTACTATGCACATGCTCCTAGGGGGATAGATTGGTAGGAAAAGACCATCGCTCGTCCCCGACCGCCACTCATAAGGATGCACAAGCCAGGTACACTTCATGTAAGAAATTTTACACAACTTTAACCTTACGTGCATGCTACGGGACTCACAAACTTCAACACAAACATTCTTTGAATTCATAATTACCCAACTAGCATGACTTTAATATTATCACCTCCATATCTCAAAACAATTATCAAGCATCAAACTTATCTTAGTATTCAACGCACTCAAAAGAAAGTATCACATATCTTGGACACCAAGTATAAGAACATTAAGCAAATTACCATGCTATTAACGAGTCTCAAAATAATCTAAGTGAAGCATGAGAGATCAATAGTTTATTTAAAACAAATCCACCACTGTGCTCTAAAAGATCTAAGTGAAGCACTGGAGCAAAAATTATCACGCTCAAAAGATATAAGTGAAGCACTATGAGCAAAACTATCAAGATCAAAAGATATAAGTGAAGCACATAAAGTATTCTAACAAATTCCAATTCATGTATGGCTCTCTCAAAAGGTGTGTACAGCAAGGATGATTGTGGTAAACTAACAATCAAAGACGCAAATAATACAAGACGCTCCAAGCAAAACACGTATCATGTGGTGAATAAAAATATAGCTCCAAGTAAATTACCGATGGAAGTGGACGAAAGAGGGGATGCCTTCCGGGGCATCCCCAAGCTTTGACTTTTTGAAGTCCTTGGATTATCTTGGGGGTGCCATGGGCATCCACAAGCTTAGGCTCTTGCCACTCCTTGTTCCATAATCCATCAAAAGAATTCACCCAAAACTTGAAAACTTCACAACACAAAATTCAACAGAAATCTCGTGAGCTCCACTAGAGAAAGAAAACAAAAGACTAATTCAAGGTACTGTAATGAACTCATTATTTATTTATATTGGTGTTAAACCTACTGCATTCCAACTTCTCTATAGATTATAAACTAATTTACTAGCCATAGATTCATCAAAATAAGCAAACAACACACGCAAAACAGAATATGTCAAAAAACAGAATAGTCTGTAGCAATCTGTAACTAACACAAACTTATGGAACTCTAAAAATTCTACCAAAATAGGAAGTCCTGGACAATTTGTTTATTGAACAGAAAAAAAGAATCAACGCAAAATCACGTTCCTGTGATTTAACAATATTATATTCGTGCGCGCAAAGTTTCTGTTTTTCAGCAGAATCAAATCAACTATCATCGTAGGTTATCCTATAGGTTCTACTTGGCACAAACACTAATTAAAAGATAAAACCACATCCAAACAGAAGGTATATGGATTATTTATTTCTAAACAGAAGCAAAAACAAAAAACACAAAATAAAATTGGGTTGCCTCCCAACAAGCTCTATCGTTTAACGCCCCTAGCTAGGCATAGAAGCAAGAATTGATCTAGGTATTGCCATCTTTGGTAGGCAATCCATAAGGGGCTCTCATGATAGATTCATAAGGTAATTTTATTTTCTTTCTAGGGAAGTGTTCCATGCCCTTCTTTAAGGGAAATTGGAATCTAATATTCCCTTCCTTCATATCAATAATTGCACCAATCGTTCTAAGGAAAGGTCTACCAAGAATAATAGGACACGAAGGATTGCAATCTATATCAAGAACGATAAAATCTATGGGAACATAATTCCTATTTGCAACAATAAGAACATCATTGATTCTTCCCATAGGTTTTTTAATAGTGGAATCTGCAAGATGCAAGTTTACAGAGCAATCATCAAAGTCACGGGAATCTAGCAAATCACACAAAGTTTTGGGAATAGTAGAGACACTAGCACCCAAATCACACAAAGCATGAAACTAATAATCTTTAATTTTAATTTTAATAGTAGGTTCCCACTCATCATAGAGTTTTCTAGGGATAGAAACTTTCAAGTCAAGTTTTTCTTCATAAGATTGCATCAAGGCATCAACAATGTGTTCGGTAAAGGCTTTATTTTGACTATAAGCATGAGGAGAATCTAGCACGGGTTGCAACAAGGAAATACAACCAATTAAAGAGCAATTTTCATAATTAAATTCCTTGAGATCCAAAATAGTGGGTTTAGCAACATCTAGATTTTTAATTCTTTCAATCCCACTTTTATCAATTTCATCATGAAGATCTAGAAACTCCGAATTCTTAAAATGCCTTCTAGGTAAAGGAAGATCATCTTCAGTTTCATCAAGATTCATATTGCAAAATAGAGATTTAATGGGGGACACATCAATAACTTTTAGATCTTCATCTTGATTTTCATAGGAATTGGAAGAACATGCTTTAATAAAGGCATCTTTGGAAGCAACGCATCCTAGCGGTTCTTTCCTTACACTCATCAATGGAAATTCTCATGGCTTTGAGAGACTCATTGATATCATGCTTAGGAGGAATAGATCTAAGCTTTAAAGAATCAATTTCAAGAGAAATTCTATCAACGTTCCTAGGCAAATCATCAACTTTAAGAAATTTCTCTTCAAGCAAAGCATTAAAATTCTTTTGTGAATTCATAAACTCTTTAACACTACTCTCAAATTCAGAGGGCATCTTATTAAAATTTCCATAAGAGTTGTTGTAGGAATTTCCATAATTATTAGACGGATTACTAGGATAAGGCCTAGGATTAAAATTCCCTCTATAAGCGTTGTTTCCAAAACTATTCCTACCAACAAAATTCACATCCATAGATTCATTATTATTCTCAAGCAAAGTAGATAAAGGCATATCATTGGGATCAAGAGGAGTATTTTTAGGAGCAAACATCTTTATAAGTTCATCCATATTTTCACTCAAAACATTGATTTCTTCTATAGCATGCACTTTTTTACTAGAAGATCTTTTGGTGTGCCATTGAGAATAATTAGCTATAATATTATCAATCAATTTTGTAGCATCTCCTAACGTAATTTCCATAAACGTGCCTCCCGCGGCCGAATCTAAAAGATTTCTAGAAGCAAAATTCAATCCGGCATAAAATTTTTGTATGATCATCCATAAATTCAAACCATGAGTAGGGCAATTGCGAAGCATCAATTTCATTCTTTCCCAATATTGGGCAACATGCTCATGATCAAGTTGTTTAAAATTCATAATATCGTTCCTAAGAGTGATGATCTTAGCGGGAGGAAAATACTTAGAGATAAAAGCATCTTTGCACTTGTTCCAAGAATCAATACTATTTTTAGGCAAAGATGAAAACCAAATTTTAGCACGATCTCTAAGTGAAAACGGAAATAACTTCAATTTGACAATATTGTTATCCGTATCTTTCTTCTTTTGCATATCACACAAATCAACAAAATTGTTTAGATGAGTAGCGGCATCTTCACTAGGAAGGCCGGCAAATTGATCTTTCATAACAAGATTCAGCAAAGCGGTATTGATTTCACAACACTCATCATTATTAAGAGGAGCAAGCGGAGTACTAAGGAAATCATTATTATTGGTATTCGAGAAGTCACACAATTTGGTATTATCTTGCGCCATGGCAACAAGTAATCCAACACACAAGCAAACAGAAAGGCAACGGGAAAAAGGCAAATGGGAAAGAGAGGAGGAGATTGGAAAAGAGAGGGCGAATAAAACGGCAAGGGTGAAGTGGGGGAGAGGAAAACGAGAGGCAAATGGCAAATAATGTAATGCGAGAGATAGGGATTGTGATGGGTACTTGGTTTTGTTGACTTGCTTGCGTGAGCCTCCCCGGCAACGGCGCCAAAAATTCTTCTTGCTACCTCTTGAGCACTGCGTTGGATTTCCCCGAAGAGGAGAGGATGATGCAGGAAAGTAGCGTAAGTATTTCCCTCAGTTTTTGAGAACCAAGGTATCAATCCAGTAGGAGACCACGCACAAGTCCCTCGTACCTACACAAAATAATAGCTACTCACAACCAACGCGATTAGGGGTTGTCAATCCCTTCACGATCACTTACGAGAGTGAGATCTGATAGAGATGATAAATAATATTTTTGGTATTTTTGATAGATAGAAGCAAAGTGAAAAGTAAAAGGCAAAGTAAAAACAAAGCAAGTAAATAAAGCGATAGAGATTGATATGATGAGAATAGACCCGGGAGCCATAGGTTTCACTAGTGGCTTCTCTCAAGAGCATAGATATTCTACGGTGGGTGAACAAATTACTGTTGAGCAATTGACAGAATTGAGCATAGTTATGAGTATATCTAGAGAATGATCATGTATATAGGCATCACGTCCGAGACAAGTAGATCAAAACGATTCTGCATCTACTACTATTACTCCACTCATCGACCGCTATCCAGCATGCATCTAGAGTATTAAGTTAAAAACAGAGTAATGCCTTAAGCAAGATGACATGATGTAGAGGGATAAATTCATACAATATGATAAAAAGCCCATCTTGCTATCATTGATGGCAACAATACCATACGTGCCTTGCTGCCCCTTCTGTCACTGGGAAAGGACACCGCAATATTGAACTCAAAGCTAAGCACTTCTCCCATTGCAAGAACTACCAATCTAGTTGGCCAAACAAAAAGGATAATTCGAATAGACTCGCAAAGATAACACAATCATACATAAAAGAATTCAGAGAAGATTCAAATATTGTTCATAGATAATACTGGATCATAAACCCACAATTCATCGGTCTCAACAAACACACCACAAAAAGAAGATTACATCGAATAGATCTCCACGAGAGAGGGGGAGAACATTGTATTGAGATCCAAAAAGAGAGAAGAAGCCATCTAGCTACTAGCTATGGCCCCGAAGATCTAAAGTAAATTACTCACACTTCATCGGAGGGGCTATGGTGTTGATGTAGAATCCCTCCGTGGTGGACGCCCCCTCCGGCGGAGCTCCGGAACAGGCCCCAAGATGGGATCTCGTGGATACAGAAGGTTGCGGCGGTGGAATTAGGTTTTTGGCTCCTGTTCTGATCATTTGGGGGTACGTAGGTATATATAGGAGGAAGGAGTACGTCGGTGGAGCAACAGGGGGGCCACGAGGCAGGGGGGCGCGTCCCCCACCCTCGTGACTGCCTCTGGCACTTCTTTGAGTAGGGTCCAAGTCTCCTGGATCACGTTCGGTGAGAAAATCACGTTCCGGAAGGTTTCATTCCGTTTGGACTCCGTTTGATATTCCGTTTCTTCGAAACACTGAAATAGGCAAAAAAAACAGCAATTCTGGGCTGGGCCTCCGGTTAATAGGTTAGTCCCAAAAATATTATAAAAGTGGAAAATAAAGCCCAATATAGTCCAGAACAGTAGATAAAGTAGCATGGAGCAATCAAAAATTATAGATACGTTGGATACGTATCAATCACAAGATAGTAGAGGGGGAGAAACATCATAAGATCCAACTACAATAGCAAAGCTCGGGATACATCAAGATCGTGCCATAGAGGAACACGAGAGAGAACACGAGAGAGAGAGAGAGAGATCAAACACATAGCTACTGGTTCATACCCTCAGCCCTGAGGGTGAACTACCCCCTCCTCATCATGGATAGCGTCGGGATGATGAAGATGGCCACCAGTGATGGGATCCCTGAGGGAGTCCTGGACTAGGGGGTGTCCGGACAGCCGAACTATCAATATCCGCCGGACTCCAAGACTACGAAGATACAAGATTGGAGACTCCGGCTCGTGTCCGGATGGTACTTTCCTTGGCGTGGAAGGCAAGCTTAGCAATACGGATATGTAGATCTCCTGCCATTGTAACCGACTCGGTGTAACCCTAGCCTCCTCCGGTGTCTATATAAACCGGAGGGCTTTAGTCCGTAGGACAACATACATCTCAACAATCATACCATAGGCTAGCTTCTAGGGTTTAGCCTCCTTGATCTCGTGGTAGATCTACTCTTGTACTACCCATATCATCAATATTAATCAAGCAGGATGTAGGGTTTTACCTCCATCGAGAGGGCCCGAACCTGGGTAAAAACATCGTGTCCCTCGTCTCCTGTTACCATCCGCCTAGACGCACAGTTCGGGACCCCCTACCCGAGATCCGCCGGTTTTGACACCGACAATCCCCCTCCGGCAGGGCACCGGAACAGGCTCCCGAGAGGTTTTTGGTAGCTACAGAGGCTTGCGGCGGTGGAACTCCCGATCTATCTTCTGTTCTGGAAGTTTTAGGGTACGTAGGTATATGTGGGTGAAATAAGTACGTCGGTGGACCGAAGGGGGGGCCACAAGGCAGGGGGCGCCCCCCACCCTCGTGAGCACGTCCCTTCTTTCCTGACGTGCACTCCAAGTCCATCGGGTGGCTTTCCTTCCAAAAATAACTTCTCCAGTTGATTTCGTTCCGTTTTGACTCCATCTGAAATTCCTTTCCCCCGAAACACTGAAATAGGCATAAAACAACAAATCTGGGCCGGGCCTCCGGTTAATAGGTTAGTCCCAAAAATAATATAAAAGTGGATAATAAAGCCCAATATTGCCTAAAACAGTAAATAAAGTAGCATGGAGCAATCAAAATTTATAGATACGTCGGAGACGTATCAAGCATCCCCAAGCTTAATTCCTGCTCGTCCTGGAGTAGGTAAATGATAAAAATGAATTTTTTATGCGGAGTGATACTTTGGCATAATTTCAATGTAAATCTTCTTAATTGTGATATGAATATTCAGATCCGAAAGATTCAAGACAAAAGTTCATATTGACATAAAAATAATAATACTTCAAGCATACTAATCAAAGCAATCATGTCTTCTCAAAATAGCATGGCAAAAGAAAGTTCATCCCTACAAAATCATATAGTTAGGCTATGCTTCATTTTCGTCACACAAAGATGTTCCCAACTTCTGTACCCCCGATGACAAGCCAAGTAATTGTTTCATACTTAAATAATCTCAAACTTTTTCAACCTTCACGCAATACATGAGCGTGAGCCATGGATATAACACTATTGGTGGAATAGAATATGACGATGGGGATTGTGTGGAGAAGACAAAAAAGGAGAAAGTATCACATTGACGAGGATAATCAACGGGCTATATGGATATGCCCATCAATTGATGTCAACATGAGGAGTAGGGATTGCCATGCAACAGATGCACTAGAGCTATGTATGCTCAACAAAAGAAAACTAGTGGGTGTGCATCCAACTCGCTTGCTCATGAAGACCTAGGGCATTTGAGGAAGCCCATTGTAGGAATATACAAGCCAAGTTATATAATGAAAAATTCCCACTAGTATAAAAAGACAACTTATGAGACTCACTACATGAAGAACAAGGTGCTACTTTGAAGCACAATATATGAGACTCACTACATGAAGAACCAGGTGCTACTTTTAACCACAAGTGTGGAAAAAGAGATAGTAGCATTGCCCTTTTTCTTTTCTCTTTTTTTTCTGGGCCTTTTTTTCTTTTGGCCTTTCTCTTTTTTTTTTGTTTGGGCAATGCTCTAATAATGATGATCATCACACTTCTATTGATTGCAACATAAGGATTACAACTCGAAAGTTAGAACAAGATATGACTCTATATGAATGCCTCTGGTGGTATACCGGGATGGTGCAATGAATCAAGAGTGACATGTATGAAAAATAATGCATGGTGCAATGGCAATATGACAAAAGTAATGTATGTCATGATGATGATGATGGAAGTTGTGTTGCAATATATCTCGGAATGGCTATGGAAATGCCATGATAGGTAGGCATGGTGGCTGTTTTGAGGAAGATATAAGGAGGTTTATGTGTGATAGAGCGTATCGTATCACGGGGTTTGGATGCACTGGCGAAGTTTGCACCAACACTCAAGGTGAGAAAGGGCTATGCACGGTACCGAAGAGGCTAGCAATGGCGGAAAGGTAAAAGTGCGTATAATCCATGGACTCAACATTAGTCAAAAGAACTCATATACTTATTGCAAAACTTTAGAAGTCATCAAAAACCAAGTACTACGCGCATGATCCTAGGGGGATAGATTGGTAGGAAAAGACCATCGCTCATCCCTGACCGCCACTCATATGGATGCACAAGCCAGGTACACTTCATGTTTCAAATTTGTTACACAACTTTAACCATACGTGCATGCTACGGGACTTGCTAACTTCAACACAAGCATTCCTTAAATTCATAATCACCCAACTAGCATAACTTTAATATCACTACCTCCATATCTCAAAACAATTATCAAGTATCGAACTTTTCTTTGTATTCAACACACTCATAAGAATTCTTACAAATCTTTTATGCTTAGCATATTAGGATTATTTAAGAAAAATACCATGCTATTTAAGACTCTCATAATAATCTAAGTGAAGCATGAGATATCATCTATTTATTCGAAATAAAACTACCACCATGCTCTAAAAGATATAAGTGAAGTACTAGAGCAATAACAAAAACTACTCTGAAAGATATAAGTGAAGATCAATGAGTAGTCGAATAATTATGCAACTATGCGAAGACTCTCTCTCATTTAATAATTTCAGATCTTGATACTTTATTCAAACAGCAAGCAAAGCTAAAGAAAACTACATTGCAAGGATAGCACAACTCATGTGAAGAAGCAAAAACTTAGGCTCAACCGATACTAACCGATAGTTGTTGAAGAAGAAAGGTGGGATGCCTACCGGTGCATCCCCAAGCTTAGATGCTTGAGACTTCTTGAAATATTATCTTGGGGTGCCTTGGGCATCCCCAAGCTTGAACTTTTGTGTCTCCTTAATTCCTCTCATATCATGGTTTCTCTTTTTATCAAAAGCTTCATCCACACCAAACTCAACAAGAACTCGTGAGCTAGGTTAGTATAAACCAATGAAAAACCTTATCATTTCCAACTGTAACAAATCACTAAAATTATTATTCAACATTGGATACTAAATGCCTCTGCATATTTAATACTCCTAACCTCAAATAGATATGCAAACAATGCAACCATAACAACAATCTACCAAAACAGTCTAGTCTGTAAATAATGCAAGATTCATCATACTTCCCTAATTCCAAAAATTATGAACTAAAATTCCCACTGTAAAAAATTTATTAGAGCTCAATATGCAAAAATATTCAACATTATACCTCTCTCTGACTTTTCTAGGGAATTTTTGCAACAGAGGTAAACTTTCTGTTTTCAAACAGCAACATGTATACTAGCAAAATAAGCATGGCAAAGGCTATCCTTGACTTCTTTATTGAAACTAAAGATGCAAAACAATATTCTAACTAGAAGAAAGCAAAAACTAACAAAAGTAAATGACGCTCCAAGCAAAACACATATCATGTGGTGAATAAAAATATAGCTCCAAGTAAAGTTACCGATGAACGAAGATGAAAGAGGGGATGCCTTCCGGGGCATCCCCAAGCTTAGGCTCTTGGTTGTCCTTGAATATTACCTTGGGGTGCCTTGGGCATCCCCAAGCTTAGGCTCTTGCCACTCCTTATTCCGTAGTCCATCGAATCTTTACCCAAAACTTGAAAACTTCACAACACAAAACTTAACAGAAAACTCGTGAGCTCCGTTAGCGAAAGAAAACAAAATACCACTTCAAGGTACTGGAATGAACTCATTCTAAATTCATATTGGTATAATATCTACTGTATTACAACTTATCTATGGTTCATACACTCCGATACAACTCATAGATCCATCAAAATAAGCAAACAACACAATGAAAACACAATCTGTCAAAAACAGAATAGTCTGTAGTAATCTGTATCAAACGTATACTTATGGAACTCCAAAAATCGTACCAAATCAGTAAGTCCTAAGAAATTTGTGTACCAATCCAGAGCAAAAAGAATCAGATCAAGATCTCGTTTCTGTGAATTAACAAAACTAAATAACTGGGTGCAGAAGTTTCTGATTTTCAGCAGGATCAACACAACTATCACCGTAAGCTATCCTAAAGGTCTTACTTCAGCAAGATCAACACAACTATACTACAGTAGCATAATCATGTGGACACACAAAAACAGTAAGGATAAATATTGGGTTGTCTCCCAACAAGCGCTTTTCTTTAGTGCCTTTCTAGCTAGGCATGATGATGACGATGATGCGCTCACATAAAAGATAAGAATTGAAACACAACGGGAGCATCATGAAGCATATGACTAGCATATTTAAGTCTAACCCACTTCCTATGCATAGGGATTTTGTGAGAAAATAACTTATGGGAACAATAATCAACAAGCATAGGAAGGCAAAACAGGCATTGCTTCAAGATTTTCAACACATAGAGAGGAAACTTGACATTATTGCAATTCCTACAAGCATATGTTCCTCCCTCATAATAATTTTTAGTAGCATCATGAATGAATTCAACAATATAAACAGCACCTAAAGCATTCTTTTCATGATCTACAAGCATAGAAAATTTACTACTCTCCACATAAGCAAAATTCTTCTCATGAATAGTAGTGGGAGCAAACTCAACAAAATAACTATCATGTGATTGAAAATTACGATCGGGATGACAAGAATCATGGTTATCAATATTATTTAAAGCATACGTGTCATCACAATAATCATCATAGATAGGAGGCATGCTTTCATCATAGTAAATTTGCTCATCAAAGCTTGGGGGACAAAAAATATCATCTTCATCAAACATAGCTTCCCCCAAGCTTGTGGCTTTGCATATCATTATCATCATGGATATTCAAGGAATTCATACTAACAACATTGCAATCATGCTCATCATTAACATATTTTATGCCAAGCATTCTATGTAATTCTTCTTCTAGGACTTGAGCACAATTTTCCTTCCCATCATTTTCACAAAAGACATTAAAAAGATGCAGCGTATGAGACAAACTTAACTCCATTTTTTTGTAATTTTCTTTATAAACTAGACTAGTGCTAAAACAAGAAACAAAAAAATTTGATTGCAAGATCTAAAGATATACCTTCACTTACCTAGCCTCCCCGGCAACGGCGCCAGAAAAGAGCTTGATGTCTACTACACAACCTTCTTCTTGTAGACGTTGTTGGGCCTGCAAGTGCACATGTTTGTAGGACAGTAGCAAATTTCCCTCAAGTGGACGACCTAAGGTTTATCAATCCATGGGAGGCGTAGGATGAAGATGGTCTCTCTCAAACAGCCCTGCAACCAAATAGCAAAGAGTCTCTTGTGTCCCCAACACACCCAATACAATGGTAGATTGTATAGGTGCACTAGTTCGGCGAAGAGATGGTGATACAAGTGCAAAATGGACAGTAGATATAGGTTTTTGTAATCTGAAAATATAAAAACAGCAAGGTAACTAAAGATAACAGTGAGCGTAAACGGTATTGCAATGATAGGAAACAAGGCCTAGGGTTCATACTTTCACTAGTGCAAGTTCTCTCAACAATAATAACATAGATAGATAATATAACAAGCCCTCAACATGCAACAAAGAGTCACTCCAAAGCTACTAATAGCGGAGAACAAACATAGAGATTATTGTAGGGTACAAAACCACCTCAAAGTTATTCTTTCGGATCAATCTATAAAAGAGTTCGTACTAGAATAACACCTTAAGACACAAATCAACCAAAACCCTAATGTCACCTAGATACTCCATTGTCACCTCAAGTATCCGTGGGCATGATTATACGATATGCATCACACAATCTCAGATTCATCCAACCAACACAAAGTACTTCAAAGAGTGCCCCAAAGTTTCTACCGGAGAGTCAAGAACGTGTGCCAACCCCTATGCATAGGTTCCCAATGTCACGAAACCCGCAAGTTGATCACCAAAACATACATCAAGTGGGACATGATATCCCATTGTCTCCACAGATAATCACAGCAAGACATACATCAAGTGTTCTCATAAAGACTCAATCCGATAAGATAACTTCAAAGGGGAAACTCAATTCATCACAAAATAGAGGGAACACGAGAGAGAGAGAGATCAAACACATAGCTACTGGTACATACCCTCAGCCACGAGGGTGAACTACTCCCTCCTCGTCATGGATAGCGCCGGGATGATGAAGATGGCCACCGGTGATGGGATCCCCCTCCGGCAGGGCACCGGAACGGGCTCCCGAGAGGTTTTTGGTGGCTACAGACGCTTGCTGCGGCGGAACTCCCGATCTATCTTCTGTTCTAGAAGTTTTAGGGTACGTAGGTATATATGGGTGAAAGAAGTACGTCGGTGGACCAAAGGGGGGGCCATGAGGCAGGGGGCGTGCCCCAGGGGGTTGGCGCGCCCCCCACCCTCGTGAGCACCTCCCTTCTTTCCTAATGTGCACTCCAAGTCCATCGGGTGGCTCTCCTTCCAAAAATAACTTGTCCAGTTGATTTCGTTCCGTTTTGACTGCGTCTGATATTCCTTTTCCTCGAAACACTAAAATAGGCATAAAATAGCAAATTTGGGCTGGGCCTCCGGTCAATTGGTTAGTCCCAAAAATAATATAAAAGTGGATAATAAAGCCCAATATTGCCTAAAACAGTAGATAAAGTAGCATGGAGCAATCAAAAATTATAGATACGTCGGAGACGTATCAAAAGTTTACTAGGAACATAGTTTGTTGGTTTCCAATAGAGTTCTTGCTTCATGCTTTGAATATGTGATGAACTGTTACTTATTCATGAGAAGTGTATGATAAAATTTCTACGATAAAAGTCTTATGTTTAAATTTGTTGCTGTTATAATAATCAACATGATGCTTCTATGTCCGTATTTTGTTTTTATCGACACCTCTCTCTCTCAAAGCATGTGGACATGTTTTTCGATTTCGGTTTTTGCTTGAGGACAAGCGAGGTCTAAGTTTGGGGGAGTTGATACGTCCATTTTGCATCATGTTTTCTTACAGTAATTTATAATGTTTTTATCCATAATAATGCTTTTTGGAGTAATTCTAATGCCTTTTCTCTCATAATTTGCAAGGTACACACCAAGAGGGAGAATTCTAGCAACTGGAAATCTGGACCTGAAAAAGCTACGTCAGGCTACCTATTCTGCACAACTCCAAACAAGCTGAAACTTCATGGAGATTTTTATGGAATATTTAAGAATTATTGGAGCAAATAACTACCAGAGGGGGGCCACCAGGTGGGCACAACCCACTTGGGCGTGCCAGGGAGCCCAAGCGTGCCCTGGTGGGTTGTGCCCTCCTCGGCCCACCTCAGGTGCCCATCTTCTGGTACATAAGTCATTTTGACCTAGAAAAAATCAAGAGAGGGTTTTCAGGACGGAGCACTGCCGTCTCGAGGCGGAACTTGGGCAGGAGCACTTTTACCCTCCGGCAGAGCAATTTCGCCGGGGGAACTTCCCTCCCGGAGGGGGAAATCATCATCATCATCATCACCAACAACTCTCCCATCTCGGGGAGGGCAATCTTCATCAACATCTTCAACAACACCATCTCATCTCAAACCCTAGTTCATCTCTTGTGTTCAATCTTGTTACCGGAACTATGGACTGGTGCTTGTGGGTGACTAGTAGTGTTGATTACATCTTGTAGTTGATTACTATATGGTTTATTTGGTGGAAGATTATATGTTCAGATCCATTATGCTATGTAATACTCCTCTGATCATGAACATGTTTATCATTTGTGAGTAGTTACTTTCGTTCTTGAGGTCACGGGAGAAATCATGTTGCAAGTAATCATGTGAATTTGATATGTGTTTGATATATTGATAGTATGTATGTTGTGATTCCCTTAGTGGTGTCATGTGTGTTGGGGAACGTAGCAATAATTCAAAATTTTCTATGCATCACCAAGATCAATCTATGGAGATTCTAGCAACAAGAGTGGGAGAGGATGAGCATCTTCTTACCCTTGAAGATCGCGATGCGAAAGCGTTACAAGAACGCGGATGAGGGAGTCGTACTCGCGGAGATTCAAATCGCGGAAGATCAGATCTAACGCCGAACGGACGGCGCCTCCACGTTCAACACACATACAGCCTGGGGACGTCTCCTCCTTATTGATCCAGCAAGGGGAGAGGAGAAGTTGAGGGAGAGCTATGGCAGCACGACGGCGTGGTGGTGGAGCTTGCAGTTCTCCGGCAGGGCTTTGCCAAGCACTACTGAAGAGGAGGTGGAGTTGGAGAGGGGGAGGGCTGCGCCAGGAGCAAGGGGTGAAGCTCCCATGCGCCTCCCCACTATATATAGGGGTCGAGGGGGCTAGTTTCTTGCCCTCCAAGTCCATTGGGGCGTTGGCAAAGGTGGGAGGAAAGAAATCTCATCATTTCCTTCCCCATCGATTGTTATCGCCCCTTTTTAGGGATCTTGATCTTATCCCTTCGGGATCTGATCTTATTCCTTCTAAGGGGGGATCTAGGTGCGCCTTGACCAGGGGTGTTGGGCCTTGCCCCCAATACCCACGTTCATGTGGGTCCCCCATGCAGGTGGGCCCCACTCCGGAACCTTCTAGAACCTTCCCGGTACAATACCAAAAAATCCCGAACATTTTCCGGTGGTTAAAATATGACTTCCCATATATAAATCTTTACCTCCGGACCATTCCGGAACTCCTCGTGACATCCAGGATCTCATCTGGGACTCCGAACAACATTCGGTAACTGCACACTAATTCCCATAACAACTCTAGCGTCACCGAACCTTAAGTGTGTAGACCCTACGGGTTCGTGAATCATGCAGACATGACCGAGACAGCTCTCTCACCAATAACCAATAGCGGGATCTGGATACACATGTTGGCTCCCACATGTTCCACGATGATATCGGATGAACCACGATGTCAAGTATTCAAGCAATCCCGTATACAATTCCCTTTTTCAATCGGTATGTTACTTGCCCGAGATTCGATCGTCGGTATCCAAATACCTTGTTCAATCTCGTTACCGGCAAGTCACTTTACTCGTTCCGTAATGCATGATCCCGTGACTAACTACTTAGTCATATTGAGCTCATTATGATGATGAATTACCGAGTGGGCCCAGAGATACCTCTCCTTCACACGGAGTGACAAATCCCAGTCTCGATTCGTGCCAACCCAACAGACAATTTCGGAGATACCCGTAGTGCACCTCTAGAGCCACCCATTTACGTTGTAGCGTTTGGCACACCCAAAGCATTCCTACGGTATCCGGGAGTTGCACAATCTCATGGTCTAAGAAAATGATACTTGACATTAGAAAAGCTTTTAGCAAATGAACTACACGATCTTGTGCTATGCTTAGGATTGGGTCTTGTCCATCACATCATTCTCCTAATGATGTGATCCCGTTATCAATGAAACCCAATGTCCATGGTCAGGAAACCATAACCATCTATTGATCAACAAGCTAGTCAACTAGAGGCTCACTAGGGACATGTTGTGGTCTATGTATTCACACATGTATTACAGTTTCCAGTTAATACAATTATAACATGAACAATAGACAATTATCATGAACAAGGAAATATAATAATAAACATTTTATTATTGCCTCTAGGGCATATTTCCAACAGTCTCCCACTTGCACTAGAGTCAATAATCTAGTTCACATCACTATGTGATTGTAATGAATCCAACACCCATTGGGTTTTATCATATCTCGCTTGTGAGAGAGGTTATTAGTCAACGGGTCTAAATCTTTCAGATCCGTGTGTGCTTTACAAATCTCTATGTCATCTCCTAGATGCAGCTACCACGCGCTATTTGGAACTATTCCAAGTAACTGCTCTATGTCACGAATGTGGTCTACTACTCAGATTCATCCAGATTAGTGTCAAAGTTTGCATCGGCGTAACCCTTTACGACGAACTCTTTTACCACCTCCATAATCGAGAAAATTCCTTAGTCCACTAGTTACTAAGGATAACCTTGACCACTATCCTGTAATCCATTCCTGGATCACACTTGTACCCCTTGACTGACTCATGGCAAGGCACACTTTAGGTGCGGTACACAACATAGCATATTGTGGACCCTACGTCTAAAGCATAGGGGACGACCTTCGTCCTTTCTCTCTCTTCTGCCGTGGTCAGGTCTTGAGTCTTACTCAATACTCACACCTTATAACACAACCAAGAACTCCTTTGCCGATCTATTTTGAACTCTTTCAAAATCTTGTCACGGTGCATACTCATTTGAAAGTACTATCAAGTGATTTTGATCTATCCTTATAGATCTTGATGCTCAATGTTCAAGTAGCTTAATCCAAGTTTTCCATTGAAGAACACTTTTCAAATAACCCTATATGCTTTCCAGAAATTCTAACGTATATTCCAAAGCGTATATTCCAACTCCGAGATGCTTACTCCAGTCCTTAGAAGGATTGCTGGAGCTTTGCATACTTGTTAGCATCTTTTAGGATTGACAAAACCTTCTGGTTGTATCACATACAACCTTTCCTCAAGAAACTCATTAAGGAAACAATGTTTTGACATCCTATCTGCAAGATTTCATAAACAATGCAGGAACTGCTAACATAATTTCAACAAACTCTTAGCATCGGTACGAGTGAGAAAGTCTCATCGTAGTCAACTCCTTGAACTTGTCGGAAAACATCTTAGTGACAAGTCGAGCTTTCTTAATGGTGACACTTACCATCATTGTCCGTCTTCCCTTTTAAAATTCATTTGTACCCAACAGCCTTATGACCATCAAGTAGTTCTTACAAAGTCTACACTTTGTTTTATACATGGATCCTCTCTCGGATTTTATGGCCTCGAGCCATTTGTCAGAATCCGGGCCCACCATCGCTTCTCCACAGCTCATAGGTTCATTGTTCTCTAGCAACATTACCTCCAAGACAGGATTACCGTACCACTCCGAAGCAATACGTGTCCATGTCGACCTATGAGGTTTGGTAGTGACTTGATCCGAAGTTTCATGATCACTATCATCAGCTTCCACTTCAACTGGTGTAGGCGCCATAGGAACAATTTCCTGTGCCCTGCTACAGATTGGTTGAAGTGATGGTTCAATAACCTCATCAAGTCTCCACCATCCTCCCACTCGATTCTTTCAAGAGAAACTTTTCCTCGAGAAATGACCCGTTTCTAGAAACAATCACTTTTGCTTCCGGATCTAAAATAGGAGGTATACCCAACTTTTTTGGGTGTCCTATGAAGATGCATTTATCCGCTTTGGGTTTGAGCTTATCAGGCTAAAACTTTTCCACATAAGCTTCGCAGTCCCAAACTTTTAAGAAATGACAGCTTAGGTTTCTCTAAACCATAGTTCATACGTTGTCATCTCAACAAAATTATGTGGTGCCCTATTTTAAGTGAATGCGGTTGTCTCTAATGCCTAACCAATAAACGATAGTGGTAATTCGATAAGAGACATCATGGTATGCACCATATCCAATAGGGTGCAGCTATGATGTTCGGACACACCATCACACTATGGTGTTCCAGGCGGTATTAGTTGTGAAACAATTTCCACAATGTGTTAATTGTATACCAAACTCATAACTCAGATACTCATCTCTATGATCATATCATAGACATTTTATCCTCTTGTCACGATGATCTTCAACTTCACTCTGAAATTACTTGAACCTATCAATAATTCAGACTTGTGTTTCATCGAGTAAATATACTTAGCATCTACCCAAATCATCTGTGAAGTAAGAACATAACGATATCCATTGCGTGCCTCAGCACTCATTGGACTGCATACATCAAAGTGAATTACTTCCAACAAGTTGCTTTCTTGTTCCATCTTACTGAAAACGAGGCTTTTCAGTCATCTTGCCCATGTGGTATGATTTGCATGTCTCAAGTGATTCTAAGTCAAGTGAGTCCAAATGATCCATCTACATGGAGTTTCTCCATGCGTACATACTAATAGACATGGTTCGCATGTCTCATAGTTTTCAAAAAATGAGTGAGTCCAAAAGATCCATTATTCTCCTTAAATGAACAACTGTATTTCAATAAACATAATCTAATCATGTCTATGCTCAACAGAAACACCAAATAACAATTATTTAGGTTTAACACCAATCCCGATGGTAGAGGGAGCGTGCGATGTTTGATAATATCAACCTTGGAAATACTTCCAACACATATCGTCACCTCGCCTTCAGCTAGTCTCCGTTTATTCCGTAGCCTTTTATTTTGAGTAACTAACACTTAGCAACCGAACCAGTATCTATTACCCTGGTGCTACTAGGAGTACTAGTAAAGTACACATTAACATAATGTATATCCATTATACTTTTGTCCACCTTGCCAGCCTTCTCATCTACCAAGTATCTAGGGTAGTTCTGCTTCAATGACTGTTCCCCTCATTATAGAAGCACATAGTCTCGGGTTTGGGTTCAAACTTTGGGTTTCTTCACTAGAGCAGCAACTGATTTGTCGTTTCATGAAGTATCCCTTCTTTCCCTTACCCTTCTTGAAACTAGTGGTTTCACTAACCATCAACAGTTGATGCTCCTTCTTGATTTCTACTTTCGCCGTGTCAAACATCGTGAATAGCTCAAGGATCATCATATCTATCCCGGATATGCTATAGTTCATCACGAAGCTCTAGTAGCTTGGTGGCAATGACTTTGGAGAACCATCACTATCTCTTAAGGAAGATTAACTCCCACTCGATTCAAGTGATTGTAGTACTCAGACAATCTAAGCACATGGTCAATGATTGAGCTTTTCTCCCTTAGTTTGCAGGCTTAAGAAACTCGTCAGAGGTCTCATACCTCTTGACATGGGCACGAGCCTGAAATCCCAATTTCAGCCCTTTGAACATCTCATATGTTCCGCGACGTTTCAAAATCTTCTTTGCCGCCTCAATTCTAAACCGTTTAACATTACAGAACTATCACGTAATCATCAAAACGTGTATGTCAGATGTTCGCAACATCCACAGACGACGTTCGAGGTTCAGCACACCGAGCGGTGCATTAAGGACATAAGCCTTCTGCGTAGCAATGAGGACAATCCTTAGTTTACGGACCTAGTCCGCATAATTGCTACTATCAACTTTCAACTAAATTTTCTCTAGGGAAATATCTAAAACAGTAGAACTAAAGCGCAAGTTACGACATAATTTGCAAAGACCTTTTGACTATGTTCATGATAATTAAGTTCATCTAATTTAATGAACTCCCACTCAGATGGACATCCCTCTAGTCATCTAAGTGATACATGATCTGAGTCAACTAGGTCGTGTCCGAGCATCACGTGAGACGCACTAGTCATCATTAGTGAACATCTTCATGTTGATCGTATCTGCTATACGACTCATGTTTGACCTTTCGGTCTCTTGTGTTCCGAGGCCATGTCTGTACATGCTAGGCTCGTCAATTCAACCTAAGTGTTTTGCTTGTGTAAATCTGGCTTACACCCATTGTATTCGAACCTTAGAATCTATCACACCCGATCATCACATGGTGCTTCGAAACAATGAACCTTCGCAATGGTGCACAGTTAGGGGGAACACTTTCTTGAAATTTTAGCGAGGGATCATCTTATATATGCTACCGTCGTTCTAAGCAAATAAGATGCAAAAACATGATAACCATCACATGCAATCAAATAGTGACATGATATGGCCAATATCATTTTGCACCTTTTGATCTCCATCTTCGGGGCGCCATGATCATCGTCATCACCGGCATTAGGGGTGGACTAATGAGCAGCTCGGCTCATTAAGCTCGTACTCGTTAAGCTCGTGCTCGTTAAGGCTCGTCTCGTTAAGCTCGTTAAGATTAACGAGCAGGAAACCCTGCTCATCTCGGCTTGTTTGAAGCTCGTGAGCGCTCGCAAGTGCTCGTTAATAGATTATAATGTCTTTTCATATACAACATGAATGTGTAGGTGTGGTTTTCAAGATGAAATATGGTGACTACAAAGAATGCACTAGTTTGTTGCCTCATATGTCGATTAGATTGAATTGATGGGGTGAGGTGCTACAAAAAGTTTGTCATGTAAGATGAAAATATGTGTTATGTTGTTACTAGCAAGCTTAACGAGCTACTCGTGAAACTCGTTAGCTCATTCGTTAAGCTCGTTAAGCTTAACGAGCTAAAATCTATGATTGGCTCTGTTCATTAAGAAGCGAGCTCCGAGCTTAACGAGCCGAACTATCGAGCGCTCATTAAGCTCGCGAGCTACGAGCTTTTGGTCCAGCCCTAACCGGCATGACACCATGATCTCCATCATCATGATCTCCATCATCGTGTCTTCATGAAGTTGTCTTGCCAACTATTACTTCTACTACTATGGCCAACGGTTTAGCAATAAAGTAAAGTAATTACATGGCGTTATTCAATGACATGCAGGTCATACAATAAATTACGACAACTCCTATGGCTCCTGCCGGTTGTCATACTCATCGCCATGTAAGTCGTGATTCCTATTACAAGAACATGATCAATCTCATACATCACATATATATCATTCATCACATCCTTTTGGCCATATCACATCACACGGCATATGCTGCAAGAACAAGTTAGACGTCCTCTAATTGTTGTTGCAAGTTTTTACATGGCTGCTATAGGTTTCTAGCAAGAACGTTTCTTACCTACGCCAAAACCACAACGTGATATGCCAATTGCTATTTACCCTTCATAAGGACCCTTTTCATCGAATCTGATCCGACTAAAGTGGGAGAGACAGACACCCGCTAGCCACCTTATGCAACTAGTGCATGTCAGTCGGTGGAACCTGTCTCACGTTAGCGTACATGTAAGGTCAGTCCGGGCCGCTTCATCCCACGATGCTGCCGAATCAAGATACGACTAGTAGCGGCAAGTAAATTGACAAAATCGACGGCCACAACAACTTGTGTTCTACTCGTGCATAGAATCTACGCAATAGACCTAGCTCATGGTGCCACTGTTGGGGAACGTAGCAATAATTCAAAATTTTCTACGCATCACCAAGATCAATCCATGGAGATTCTAGCAACAAGAGAGGGAGAGTATGAGCATCTTCATACCCTTGAATATCGCGATGCGGAAGCATTACAAGAACGCGGATGAGGGAGTCGTACTCGCGGTGATTCAAATCGCGGAAGATCCGATCAAACGCCGAACGGACGGCGCCTCCACGTTCAACACACGTACAGCCCGGGGACGTCTCCTCCTTCTTAATCCAGCTAGGATATAAGAGAAGTTGAGGGAGATCTCTAGCAGCACGACGGCGTGGTGGTGGAGCTTGTAGTTCTCCGTCAGGGCTTCGCCAAGCACTACTAAGGAGGTGGAGTTGGAGAGGGGGAGGGTGCGCCAGGGGCAAGGGGTTAAGCTCCCATGCGCCTCCCCACTATATATAGGGGTGGAGGGGGCTGGTTTCTTTCCCTACATGTCCATTGGGGCGTTGGCAAAGGTGGGAGGAAAGAAATCCCATCATTTCCTTCCCCATTGATTGTTATCCCCCTTTTTTTAGGGATCTTGATCTTATCCCTTCGGGATATGATCTTATTTCTTCTAAGGGGGGATCTTGGTGCGCCGTGACCAGTGGTGTGGGGCCTTTCCCTCAATACCCACGTTCATGTGGGTCCCCCATGCAGGTGGGCCCCACTCCGGAACCTTCTAGAACCTTTCCGGTACAATACCGAAAAATCCCGAACATTTTCTGGTGGCCAAAATAGGACTTCCCATATATAAATCTTTACCTCCGAACCATTCCGGAACTCCTAGTGACGTCCGGGATCTCATCCGGGACTCCAAACAACATTCGGTAACTGCACACTAATTCCCATAACAACTCTAGTGTCACCGAACCTTAAGTGTGTAGACCCTACGGGTTCGGGAATCAAGCAGACATGACCGAGACAGCTCTCTCGCCAATAACCAACAGTGGGATCTGGATACCCATGTTGTCTCCCACATGTTCCACGATGATCTCATCGGATGAACCATGATGTCAAGTATTCAAGCAATCCCGTAAACAATTCCCTTTGTCAATCGGTACGTTACTTGCCTGAGATTCGATCGTCGGTATCCCAATACCTAGTTCAATCTCGTTACCGGCAAGTCACTTTACTCGTTCCGTAATGCATGATCGCGTGACTAACTACTTAGTCACATTGAGCTCATTATGATGATGAATTACCGAGTGGGCCCAGAGATACCTCTCCGTCACACGGAGTGACAAATCCTAGTCTTGATTCGTGCCAACCCAACAGACACTTTCGGAGATACCCGTAGTGCACCTTTATAGCCACCCAGTTATGTTGTAACGTTTGGCACACCCAAAGCATTCCTACGGTACCTGGGAGTTGCACTATCTCATGGTCTAAGGAAATGATACTTGACATTAGAAAAGCTTTTAGCAAACGAACTACACGATCTTGTGCTATGCTTAGGAATGGGTCTTGTCCATCACATCATTCTCCTAATGATGTGATCTCGTTATCAATGAAATCCAATGTCCATGGTCTGGAAACCATAACCATCTATTGATCAATGAGCTAGTCAACTAGAGGCTCACTAGGGACATGTTGTGGTCTATGTATTCACACATGTATTATGGTTTCCAGTTAATACAATTATAGCATGAACAATAGACAATTATCATGAACATGGAAATATAATAATAACCATTTTATTATTGCCTCTAGGGCATATTTCCAACAGTCTCCCACTTGCACTAGAGTCAATAATCTAGTTCACATCACTATGTGATTGTAATGAATCCAACACCCATTGGGTTTTATCATATCTCGCTTGTGAGAGAGGTTATTAGTCAACGGGTCTGAATCTTCCAGATCCGTGTGTGCTTTACAAATCTCTATGTCATCTCCTAGATGCAGCTACCACGCGCTATTTGGAACTATTCCAAATAACTGCTCTACTATACGAATCCGGTCTACTACTCAGAGTCATCCAGATTAGTGTCAAAGTTTGCATCGGCGTAACCCTTTACGATGAACTCTTATACCACCTCCATAATCGAGAAAATTCCTTAGTCCACTAGTTACTAAGGATAACCTTGACTGCTGTCCTGTGATCCATTCCTGGATCACACTTGAACCCCTTGACTGACTCATGGCAAGGCAGACTTTAGGTGCGGTACAGAACATAGCATACTGTGGAGGCTACGTCTAAAGCATAGGGGACGACCGTCGTCCTTTCTCTCTCTTCTGCCGTGGTTAGGTCTTGAGTCTTACTCAATACTCACACCTTATAACACAGCCAAGAACTCCTTCTTTGCCGATCTATTTTGAACTCCTTCAAAATCTTGTCACGGTGCGTACTCATTTGAAAGTACTATCAAGCGATTTTGATCTATCCTTATAGATCTTGATGCTCAATGTTCAAGTAGCTTAATCCAGGTTTTCCCTTGAAAAACACTTTTCAAATAACCCTATATGCTTTTCAGAAATTCTACATAATTTCCGATCAACAATATGTCAACAACATATACTCATCAGAAATGCTATAGTGCTCCCACTCACTTCTTTGGAAATACAAGTTTCTAATAAACTTTGTATAAACCCAAAATCTTTGATCATCTCATCAAAGCATATATTCCAACTCCGAGATGCTTACTCCAGTCCTTAGAAGGATTGCTGGAGCTTTGCATACTTGTTATCATATTTTAGGATTGAAAAAACCTTCTGGTTGTATCACATACAACCTTTCCTCAAGAAAATCATTGAGGAATCAATGTTTTGACATCCTATCTGCAAGATTTCATAAACAATGCAGGAACTGCTAACATAATTTCAACAAACTCTTAGCATCGCTACGAGTGAGAAAGTGTCATCGTAGTCAACTCCTTGAACTTGTCAGAAAACATCTTAGCGACAAGTCGAGCTTTCTTAATGGTGACACTTACGATCATTGTCCATCTTCCCTTTTAAAATCCATCTGTACCCAACAGCCTTATGACCATCAAGTAGTTCTTCCAAAGTCTACACTTTGTTTTATACATGGATCCTCTCTCGGATTTTATGGCCTCGAGCCATTTGTCCGAATCCGGGACCACCATCGCTTCTCCACAGCTCGTAGGTTCATTGTTGTCTAGCAACATTACCTCCAAGACAGGATTACCGTACCACTCCGAAGCAGTACGTGTCCTTGTCGACCTATGAGGTTTGGTAGTGACTTGATCCGAAGTTTCATGATCACTATCATCAGCTTCCACTTCAACTGGTGAAGGCGCCACAGGAACAACTTCCTGTGCCCTGCTATAGATTGGTTGAAGTGATGGTTCAATAACCTCATCAAGTCTCCACCATCCTCCCACTCAATTCTTTCAAGAGAAACTTTTCCTCGAGAAAGGACCCGTTTCTAGAAACAATCACTTTTGCTTCCGGATCTGAAATAGGAGGTATACCCAACTGTTTTGGGTGTCCTATGAAGATGCATTTATCCGCTTTGGGTTTGAGCTTATCAGGCTAAAACTTTTCCACATAAGCTTCGTTGTCCCAAACTTTTATGAAATGATAGCTTAGGTTTCTCTAAACCATAGTTCATACATGTCATCTCAACGGAATTATGTGGTTCCCTATTTGAAGTGAATGCGGTTGTCTCTAATGCCTAACCCATAAACGATAGTGGTAATTCGATAAGAGACATCATGGTATGCACCATACCAAATAGGGTGCAGCTATGATGTTTGGACACATCATCACACTATGGTGTTCCAGGCGGTATTAGTTGTGAAACAATTTCAACAATGTCTTAATTGTATACCAAATTCATAACTCAGATACTCATCTCTATGATCATATCATAGACATTTTATCCTCTTGTCACGATAATCTTCAACTTCACTCTGAAATTACTTGAACCTTTCAATAATTCAGACTTGTGTTTCGTCAAGTAAATATACTCAGCATCTACTCAAATCATGTGTGAAGTAAGCACATAACGATATCCACTACGTGCCTCAGCACTCATTGGACTGCATACATCAAAATGCATTACTTCTAACAAGTTGCTTTCTTGTTCCATCTTACTGAGAACGAGGCTTTTCAGTCATCTTGCCCATGTGGTATGATTTGCATGTCTCAAGTGATTCAAAATCAAGTGAGTCCAAATGATCCATCTGCATGGAGTTTCTTCATGCATACATACTAATAGACATGGTTCGCATGTCTCATAGTTTTCAAAAATGAGTGAGTCCAAAAGATCCATCAACATGGAGCTTCTTCATGCGTTTTATACCAATATGACTCAAATGGCAGTGCCACAAGTAGGTGGTACTATCATTACTATCTTATATCTTTTGGCATGAACATGTGTATCACTACGATCGAGATTCAATAAACCATTCATTTTAGGTGCAAGACCATTGAAGGTATTATTCAAATAAACAGAGTAACCATTATTCTCCTTAAATGAACAACCATATTGCAATAAACATAATCCAATCATGTCTATGCTCAACAGAAACACCAAATAACAATTATTTAGGTTTAACACCAATCCCGATGGTAGAGGGAGCGTGCGATGTTTGATAATATCAACCTTAGAAATACTTCCAACACATATCGTCACCTCGCCTTCAGCTAGTCTCTGTTTATTCCGTAGCCTTTTATTTTGAGTAACCAACACTTAGCAACCGAACCAGTATCTATTACCCTGGTGCTACTAGGAGTACTAGTAAAGTACACATGAATATAATGTATATCCAATATACTTCTGTCCACCTTGCCAGCCTTCTCATCTACCAAGTATCTAGGGTAGTTCTGCTTCAATGACTGTTCCCATCAATATAGAAGCACTTAGTCTCGGGTTTGGGTTCAAACTTTGGGTTTCTTCACTAGAGCAGCAACTGATTTGCCGTTTCATGAAGTATCCCATCTAGCCCTTGCCCTTCTTGAAACTAGTGGTTTCACTAACCATCAACAATTGATGCTCCTTCTTGATTTCTACTTTCGCGGTGTCAAACATCGTGAATAGCTCAAGGATCATCATATCTATCCCTGATATGTTATAGTTCATTACGAAGCTCTAGTAGCTTGGTGGCAATGACTTTGGAGAACTATCACTATCTCTTAAGGAAAATTAACTCCCACTCGATTCAAGTGATTGTAGTACTCAGACAATCTAAGCACATGCTCAACGATTGAGCTTTTCTCCCTTAGTTTGCAAGCTTAAGAAACTCGTCAGAGGTCTCATACCTCTTGACATGGGCACGAACCTGAAATCCCAATTTCAGCCCTTTGAACATCTCATATGTTCCACGACTTTTTAAAATCGTCTTCGGTGCCTCAATTCTAAACCATTTAACATTACTGAACTATCACGTAGTCATCAAAACGTGTATGTCAGATGTTCGCAACATCCATAGACGACGTTCGAGGTTCAGCACACCGAGCGGTGCATTAAGGACATAAGCCTTCTGCATAGCAATGAGGACAATCCTTAGTTTATGGACCTAGTCTGCATAATTGCTACTATCAACTTTCAACTAAATTTTCTCTAGGAACATATCTAAAACAGTAGAACTAAAGCGCAAGTTACGACATAATTTGCAAAGACCTTTTGACTATGCTCATGATAATTAAGTTCATCTAATTTAATGAACTCCCACTCAAATGGACATCCCTCTAGTCATCTAAGTGATACATGATCCGAGTCAACTAGGCCTTGTCTGATCATCACGTGAGACGGACTAGTCACACTACTAGGAAAATGCCTACTAATGGCGCACCGGTTTTGCCTACTAATGGCGCACTACTGGTGCGCCATTACTATCACGCCACTAGTATTTTTTACTAATGGCGCACCACTGGTGCGCCACTAGTATCTGGTATACTAATGGCGCACCACGCAGTGCGCCATTAGTATAGCCCACGGTGCACCATTAGTATCTAGTATACTAATGGCGCACCACATAGAAGTGCGCCATTAGTAACATTTTTTTATTTTTTTTTAAAAATCAGAATTTTTCTATTTTTTTATATTTATTTTCCGATTTATTTTTTTGTTTTTTTCTTAATCTCAGGTCACTATGGCTTAATCTCAGGTCAATATGCTTAAACTCAGGTCAAATCGCACTCCGTGGTCAAACTTCCCAAAAGGTCACCCATCCTCACACTACTCCAGCCCAAGCACGCTTAACTTCAAAGTTCTATCCAACCACAGCAACAGCTCACTTCACAGGCACTTGTTGATATATGTAGCATATCAATCCTATTATACCTTGTTGATGTCTAGGACTTTGTTCATGTTCATGACTATGATGAAATTTTGAAAAAAAATTCAAACTTCCCGGTCATATTACATATCATTTTTTGAAAAACAATTCAAAAAAAATTTCAAAATCAATTTTTTTAATTTTTTTGCCTATAGATCTTGAAAGCCCGGTAACTTTTTTCTGTTAGGTTTTTGGGGATTTTGAAAATGTTTAACGGGGTTCCCCCGGTCAAATTCGGATGTAACTTTTCGAGTAGATGATTTTTCATATATAAAACTTTTTAATCCGAGTTCGTATGCAAAAGTTATGCCCATTTTACAAATTTCCAGAGAGATTTTGCAAATAAAGTCAAAATTTATATTTATAAATTTTCCCAACAACTAGACCACATATCACATGGGAAACTTATTTTCTTTTATTTTTTTCGCATTTTTACCATTTTCTTTTACTTTTTTTAAAACTGAAAAGGCGGTCCACAGGGGGGGGTTGCATTCGGTGGAAGCTGGGCAAACTAGTAATGGCGCACCATGGGGTGGTGCGCCATTAGTAGTTAAACTATTAATGGCGCACCACATCCATGGTGCGCCATTACTAGTTTTGAAAAAAAAAATTATATTTTTTTAAATTTTTTGTTGAAAAAGCTTAGTAATGGCGCACCAGTGGACAGTGCGCCATTACTAGTTAAAACTAGTAATGGCGCACTGTCCACATGTGCGCCATTACTAACAATTTTTTAAAAAAACTACTAATGGCGCACGGTGGGTGTGGTGCGCCATTACTATGTCAACTAGTAATGGCGCACCACTCCCACGGTGCGCCATTAGTAGTTTTGAAAAAATTAAAAAAAAATTACTAATGGCGCACCGTGGGATGTGGTGCGCCATTAGTATTTAGTAATGGCGCACCACATGTACAGTGCGCCATTAGTGTCCATCCTATCTATAGCCCTTTTCCTAGTAGTGTCATCATCGGTGGAACATCTTCATGTTGATCGTATCTGCTATACGACTCATGTTCGACCTTTCGGTCTCTTGTGTTCCGAGGCCATGTCTGTACATGCTAGACTCGTCAAGTCAACCTAAGTGTTTTGCTTGTGTAAATCTGGCTTACACCCATTGTATTCGAACGTTAGAATCTATCACACCCGATCATCACGCGGTGCTTCGAAACAACGAACCTTCGCAATGGTGCACAGTTAGGGGGAACACTTTCTTGAAATTTTAGCGAGGGATCATCTTATGTATGCTACCGTCGTTCTAAGCAAATAAGATGTAAAAACATGATAAACATCACATGCAATCAAAAAGTGACATGATATGGCCAATATCATTTTGCTCCTTTTGATCTCCATCTTCGGGGCGCCCTGATCATCATCGTCACCGGCATGACACCATGATCTCCATCATCATGATCTCCATCATCGTGTCTTCATGAAGTTGTCTTGCCAACTATTACTTATACTACTATGGCTAACGTTTTAACAATAAAGTAAAGTAATTACATGGCGTTATTCAATGACACGCAGGTCATACAATAAATTACGACAACTCCTATGGCTCCTGCCGGTTGTCATACTCATCGACATGCAAGTCATGATTCCTATTACAAGAATATGATCAATCTCATACATCACATATATATCCTCTTGGTCATATCACATCACACGGCATATGCTGCAAGAACAAGTTAGATGTCCTCTAATTGTTTTTGCAAGTTTTTACGTGGCTGCTATAGGTTTCTAGAAAGAACGTTTCTTACCTACGCCAAAACCACAACGTGATATGCCAATTGCTATTTACCCTTCATAAGGACCCTTTTCATCGAATCCGATCCGACTAAAGTGGGAGAGACAGACACCCGCTAGTCACCTTATGCAACTAGTGCATGCCAGTCGGTGGAACCTATCTCACGTAAGCGTACGTGTAAGCTCGGTCCGGGCTGCTTCATCCCACGATGCCGCCAAATCAAGATAAGACTAGTAGCGGCAAGTAAATTGACAAAATCGACGCCCACAACAACTTGTGTTCTATTCGTGCATAGAATCTACGTAATAGACCTAGCTCATGATGCCACTGTTGGGGAACCTAGCAATAATTCAAAATTTTCTTCGCATCACCAAGATCAATCTATGGAGATTCTAGCAACAAGAGTGGGAGAGGATGAGCATCTTCATACCCTTGAAGATCGCGATGCGGAAGCCTTACAAGAACGCAGATGAGGGAGTCGTACTCGCGGCGATTCAAATCGCGGAAGATCCAATCTAACGCCGAACGGACGGCGCCTCCGCGTTCAACACACGTACAGCCCGGGGACATCTCCTCCTTCTTGATCCAGCAAGGGGAGAGGAGAAGTTGAGGAAAGCTCTGGCAGCATGAAGGCGTGGTGGTGGAGCTTGCAGTTGTCCAGCAGGGCTTCGCCAAGCACTACTGAGGAGGAGGTGGAGTTGGAGAGGGGGAGGGCTGCGCCAGGGGCAAGGGGTGAAGCTCCCATGAGCCTCCCCACTATATATAGGCGTGGAGGGGGCTGGTTTATTGCCCTCCAAGTCCATTGGGGCGTTGGCAAAGGTGGGAGGAAAGAAAGCCCATAATTTCCTTCCCCATCGATTGTTATCCCCCCTTTTTAGGGATCTTGATCTTATCCCTTCGGGATATTATCTTATTCCTTCTAAGGGGGGATCTTGGTGTGCCTTGAATGGGGGTGTGGGGCCTTGCCCCCTCTACCCACGTTCATGTGGTTCCCCCATGCAGGTGGGCCCCACTCCGAAATCTTCTAGAACCTTCCCGGTACAATACCGAAAAATACCGAACATTTTCTGGTGGCCAAAATAGGACTTCCCATATATAAATCTTTACCTCCGGACCATTCCGGAACTCCTCGTGATGTCCGGGATCTCATACGGGAGTCCGACCAACATTCGGTAACTGCACAGTAATTCCCATAACAACTCTAGCGTCACCGAACCTTAAGTGTGTAGACCCTACGGGTTCGGGAATCATGCAGACATGACCGAGACAGCTCTCTGGACAATAACCAACAGCGGGATCTGGATACCCATTTTGGCTCCCACATGTTCCACGATGATCTCATCGGATGAACCACGATGTCAAGTATTCAAGCAATCCTGTATACAATTCCCTTAGTCAATCGGTACGTTACTTGCCCGAGATTCGATCATCGGTATCCCAATACCTCGTTCAATCTCGTTACCGGCAAGTCACTTTACTTGTTCCCTAATGCATGGTCCTGTGACTAACTACTTAGTCACATTGAGCTCATTATGATGATGAATTACCGAGTGGGCCCAGAGATACCTCTCCGTCACACGGAGTGACAAATCCCAGTCTCGATTCGTGCCAACTCAACAGACACTTTCGGAGATACCCGTAGTGCACCTTTATAGCCACCCAGTTACGTTGTAACGTTTGGCACGCCCAAAGCATTCCTGCGGTATCCGGGAGTTGCACAATCTCATGTTCTAAGGAAATGATACTTGACATTACAAAAGCTTTTAGGAAACGAACTACACGATCTTGTGCTATGCTTACAATTGGGTCTTGTCCATCACATCATTCTCCTAATGATGTGATCTCGTTATCAATGAAATCCAATGTCCATGGTCAGGAAACCATAACCATCTATTGATCAACGAGCTAGTCATCTAGAGGCTCACTAGGGACATGTTGTGGTCTATGTATTCACACATGTATTACGGTTTCCAGTTAATACAATTACGGCATGAACAATAGACAATTATCATGAACAAGGAATTATAATAATAACCATTTTATTATTGCCACTATGGCATATTTCCTACAATGTGAACATCGACTACATGACACTTCACCATATTTGGGCCTAAGGGAATGCATTGTGGAGTAGCAATTAGATGGTGGGTTGCGAGAGTGACAGAAACATAAACCCCAGTTTATGCGCTATTCCGTATGGGACTGATTGGATCCTAGAGTTTAATGCTATGGTTAGAATTTATTCTTAATACTTTTGTCGTAGTTGCGGATGCTTGTTGGAGGGTTAATCATAAGTAGGAGGTTTGTTCAAGTAATAACAACACCTAAGCACCGGTCCACCCACATGTCAAATTATCAAAGTAGCGAACACAAATTAAACCAACCTGATGAAAGTGACTAGATGAAATTTCCGTGTACCCTCAAGAATGCTTTGCTTATCATAAGAGACCGTTTTGGCCTGTCCTTTGGCTCAAAAGGATTGGGCTACCTTGCTGCATACTTATTGCTACTATCATTACTTGCTCGTTACAAATTATCTTGCTATCAAACTACCCGCTACTTACAATTTCAGCACTTGCAGACATTACCTTGCTGAAAACTAATTGTCATTTCCTTCTGCTCCTTGTTGGGTTCGACACTCTTACCTATCGAAAAGAGCTACAATTGATCCCCTATACTTGTGGGTCATCATCAGCCAATATATCCTCATTAACCCACAACAAGGACCATTTCAGATGGGCAAAACTATTAGCGCCCCAAGTTAAGTAAAGCCAGAGACAGAGTTTCATAGAGTTATGATATAACGTATAGATAGTTCTATTGTAAACACTGAAGGGTGCACTGAACTTTACGAAATATCTGACTAGTCTGATCAGCAGCAAGAGTTCAACATATCCACTCATACATGCAACATGACAAAAGACAACAACAATACAACTTAATAACATGATAAAGTATTAAAGTACCTGGTCTTTAACTAGCAGAGCTGGCTCTTGGGATGTCCTTTGCAGCTGGGTTGTTTTTGCTCTGCTTAGGTTTGGTGGCCATCATCTAAACTGTAGTATCCTTTGCAAAAACCTTACAGAAAGTAGTATTAAGACTTTTAATCACTTTTGCAGGGATTGGAGGTGGCAAAGCAGACAGGCAAGACAATTCTTATCCATACAGATTTTTTTCTTATACCCTTTAGAAAGTTGTTGCAATCTACAGCTTCTTCTTACCTCTGTTTCCACCAGTGGTACATTTTCCTTCCTCTTCTTGAGGTTATGCATGGCTGAAGTGGGAGAGGCAACCTTGACCAGTTTGGATGCTGTTGGGACTGGCAACTAACTTCTTGTTCATGTTCTCCTTGTTCCAAATATCGTGAAAATGATAAGGAGTTATCCACAATAGGACAAGTTTGAGGAACAATAAATGGCATTGTAATTTCACTCGCTCCTTGTGTAAATATTTCCCATACATAGAGGTAACAAACTTCTTTGCCCAGTCAAATTTATCAGGTGACAGGAATGTAACTAAGAGAAATTTAACCCAGTCAACTGGTACCTGGATGGAGACTTGATCATTGTTTGTAGGAGAAAAATGTTTGTACCAAATCTTATCTCCTTCCTTTCCAAGTAGTTCATTCTTGTGAGTTATCTCATTTCTTTCCTATGTATTCATTGTAGCTACTGCAATGTTTAGTTGCTCTATCTCTGCAAATGCATCATTGGTAGTAAGAAAAGATGGAAAGGGGAAACTAGGAGGAGCAGAAAGCTTAGAGGAATCAGATGACTCACCCATTTCTCCTGGAGGGCTGGCCCTCTCCACCTCTTCTCTATCTGCTTGAGGAATAGTGATAATGTTTTCATTCCTAAATTCTATCTGGCTCTCTCCTTGCATGACTGTGTGTGATTGAAAATCAATGAGATTAGGGTCATGTCCTATCACCGGTGCAACAGAGGGAACAACAGTATTCATATTGATATTGTTTTGTCTCATAGAGTGAGACATGGCCATTGCTTCCAGGTACATAGGATCATCTCTACTATCCATGGCAGGGGACTCGGGGTGAGCAAACATCACATTCAGGCTCATATCTTCAATGGGCAGGGGCAAGCCTACTTGGGCCTCCACAATCATTGGTTGCTGCATGACAATTGGGCCCATGGGCCCAACTTGTGCTTCTGGTACTTGGGCTGGCATAAGCCCAATAGGCTCATCCACTAAGTTCAAATCTGGAATGACTGGCGCCAAAGGACCAACAACTGAAGCACATGTATTTCCACTGGTGTCTGACTGTCCCAAAGAAAGTGTGATACTACTATGGGCAACCTGTTCCAAGTCCTGCTGTTGTTCTTCCTCCATGGGTGCCATCAGATATTTTAGTTCTAAAAACTCTCCTAGGTGTAGCTCCTGATCAAGCTCTGGGTTGTCCTCTAGCATGCCCACTAACCCCATCCAGGCATCTCCTCTGGATCTTCTTCTTCTTCCATAGGTTCATCATTTTCCTCATTGTGTAAAGCCAAGTTAAGATTGAGAGGAGGATTAACTCGCATCTCTGCCTCAGGTTGCGGCAGTGGCCCAAGAAAATGATTGTGCTGATTGGGGTGGTGATGGAGCTGAGTAGGTTATGGGTGTGGATTTCCATTGGGTGGGATTGGGTCTTCATCATGTGGTTCCTCCCCAAGAATATGATATTGTAGAATAACTACAGGTATAGCCAGAGAATCAGAATGCTCCCCATCTACAAAAACAATACTGGCAGGTATATCTCTTAATTCATCCACTTTGATCTTCACCATCTGGTTGGCCTTAGCACTTCTAACTCTGTCCCACATCACAAATTTGCCAAATTTATTGATAGCATAATTAATCTCTGTGATTTTTCTTCTATCAAACGGATAACCACAGAGCATAATCCATACATCTCTATTAAGCACTAGTTTTCTCCAGTTCATGCCTTTATCATGGTTTTGGAAGATAATGTGAACATCAGTGAACTGATGTGGACTGTTGTCCACTAAATCATCACGATCAAAAACACTATTGAGCTGAATATAGGCTTGACCAAACAGGCACTGAGTAATCTCTGTAAATCCTAGTCTTCTGTTTGTGAGAGAACCAGAGAGTACCTCACAGACAATGTTGAACTTCACTGGCAGATTCGGCATTGGGACTATGGTAGCAATAGCCCAGTCTTCATGCAACAGAGTTGGTGCCGCCGCGAGCACCTTGATCCTCGCCCATCGTCCTTCCACAGTGATGCTCTGGTGGTTAGGAGGGAGAAAATTTGAGGGATCGAATGGGAATGTCGCCATGGCGTTGCTCTGGTCTGGTGGAGAGGAGGGCAAATGGTGAGGAGGCCGATTTGTAGTGGGGATGACGGCAGCTTGCAGTCTCTGGGCAGCAGAAGGTGACGAGGCGGAGTTATGATACGAACTAACTCAGGAAGGAACAGAGGAGGCAATACCGAGATTTCCTAGAGTAGACGGCTGATTGACCGCACCTGCCAACTCTGCAGCGGGAACAGTAGTGAGGCACCTCGGAATCGCAATCGACTTGTTTGGGCCAGTGTTATGGGCAGTGGGCCGGCCCGAATTGAGTTGGGCTGAGGAGTAGCAATCTTTAGCAATATGACCCCATTTTTTGCAGGCCCTACACTTGATATGGTTAGTGCAGTTGGGCCGAACATGCCCAAAGAGGAGGCAGCGAACACAGAACGCCTGTTGATTATTTTGAAATTGCGGTGATCCCGCTCTAGGTAGAATAATGGCTGATGAATGTCCATTATGGCCATTATGGGCATTATGGCCCTCTGATGAAGCTGCACAGTTTGAATGCAGGGAACGATCAAGTGAAGATCTAGGATCAAATCTGTCTGGATTGGGGGAAATCCCTGGGGATCGAAGAGCTTGGATGTAGGATTTCCTGGGGTGCCTACAAAAGACATGAGTCCATTCACCCTCTTTTTCTTGGAGATATTGATCAAGCTCCCAACATGAGTTAGAGCCTGGTTGACCCCAAAGAAGAAAGTTAACATTGAAAAGAGGAAGTGAAATGTTGCCCCCTTTGATGATCGAGAAACCAACTTCTTTGGAAGAGACCGAGAACTTAAAGGACCAATTTTGCAGTAATTTGACTTTTAAAAAGAGATGCTCTCCCTCCAAAACAAGCCAGGAGAATAGTGCTAACCGATTCTTCTGTGAGGCGGAGTCGCGATCTGGTGAATTCAGCCACTAGAGGTAATTCTTTAGATTCTTGGCCTTCTGTATGATTGATGGGAACACCCCATTTCCTCGAAATCTCTGCTGAAAATCTTGACCCTTGTCGAAGTCGAGGTCGACGAGTGCCATGGTGTCTCAATGGTGGGAGAAAACAAAGTGTTGAGGCTAGATCGTGGTTGGGGATGCTAATGGTGGAGATGTTTGGCGTGGACGCCGGAGCCGGAGTGGCTAGTCATGGACGCCAGGGCCGGAGTGTGTCAGTGGGAAACGACACCTATGGGATCACAAGAATCCCTACTACGGTTGTGGGGCGCGGGGTTGTGAGAAGAGCAGGATTAGCAATCAGCACAAGAATCGTTTACCTAGGTTCAGGCCATGAGGATGCGTAAAACCCTAGTCCTGCTTTGGTGGATGTATTGAGTGTTCTTGAGATCTTGAACTAGCTACGGTGGTTGCGTGGTTCAAAAGAGCCGAATCCCTCTCCAGTATGCCATGGGCCTCCTTTTATAGTCGAAAGGGGCTGCCACAGTGGCACACAGGAGGTGGAACGGCCTACAGTGCTATGAGCTTATCGCTCGTATTAGAGGACAAGGCGCATTTAATGCGTAGCTTCGGTGTCCTCTAACTTTATCGGGGACGGGAGCGAGGCCCGTCCCGTCCGTCGCTGCTCCTCCTCGCTTCGACATGCGCCCTTGCCAGCGATGCATGCGGCGCCATGTAAGCAGGAAAGCAGCTGAGGTGGCGCGGTGGTGGAGCTTCCACGAAGATCTGCATTGCGCCATATGCAGGCGTGTGCTGAGTTGGCCTGGAAGCTGCATGTTGCCACGCAGGTGCCTGCCCAGCTGGTTGGGCTGGCAACTGCATGTGAACGGCGGTGGAGGTTTGGTTGGTGCGGGCCTGGCAGTGGCCCCGCTGACGCCCTTGGCAAGGGTCTTGCCGGGTGGCCCGGCAAGGGTCTTGCCGTGGCGCGCTGGCGTCCCCGGCAAGGATCTTGCCGGGGGTCTTGTGGGTTTCCTCGGCAAGGATCTTGTCATGGATCGTTGCCTTCCAATCCTCATCTGATCTTGAATATTCTTTGTCTTCACAAAGATCTGCATGCCACCATGGAGGTGCCTCCTGAGCCCTGGCCCAACGTGGTTGATGGTGTTGGAGACCATGGGTTCGAGGGTGGCTCACTCCGCTGGTGTGGGCGAGCCGCCACGGCAAGGGGCTTGCCGGGGCCGCTGAGGCTGCCCCAGCAAGGGTCTTGGCGGGGAAACCTGCTTCGCCCATCTGCTCTCTGTGGTCTCGGTCTTTGGTGTTGCGCTGATTGTCTTGTGGTTTCGGCTTCTCTCCGTCTTCCCTTCTTTGCCCTGCTATGCATGGCCGTGGCGCGTGGCTCTGACTGCCCGTGCACAAGTAAAGGGGTCAAAAGGAGAGCCCCTACTTTTGTACACCGACAAGAGCCCCCAAGCCTGGGCCACACATAAGCGCGACACGTTGTTGGGCCAGGCCCAGAACGGTGCGCGGGCAGGCGGGGCGGATTTTACCGCGGTAACTGTTTCGTCCACTGCGCTTCCCCATTACTCGCGTCGAACGCACGTCGGGGAGGAGCGTGCATGATGTGGGGGGCATGCGTGGGGCGGTTCCTGCACGCATGCGTCATATCATAGTTAATGGGAAAGGAGGCAACCCACGCCTTCCCCGTAAAAAGGAATAACCGCGGGCATGCTGCGCACTTTACCCCTTCCCTGCGTCTTCTACAGTCTTGGAACCGCCTCCTAGAGACCCCTGTCTTCGTCCACCATCGCTGCACTTCCGCCATCCTCTGCCCTCTTGCCTCTCGCAGCCGCCATGGTGCCCAACTCCACCAAAGGCAAGGGGTGGCCAAAGATGCCGGGGCGACGGAGCAGCCGGAGAGCGAGCTGGTGGCGCGACGGGAGCAATTCGCCTACTTCCCCTCGACGGTCGGTGTGCTCGAGCTTCGGGAGTTCTTCAAATCTCTATGGGGGGTGAAGACGGGGGGAGAAACGACCGGGCATCCAGCCACGCGCGGCATCCCTGCCAGCGCCAGGGCCGCCCCAAATCGGTACCCCTTCTTCATCGACTACTTCTCCTGTGGGCTCTGTCCCCCCTTCTCCGATTTCTTAAAGGACGTCATGCACACCTACGGCTTCTGCCTTCTGGATTTCACTCCGAATGCCATGGCGTGCATGGCTCTCTTCGCACACCTCTGCGAGGGCTTCGCCGGGGTGCACCCCTACTACCTCTTGAGCATTGCGTTGGATTTCCCCGAAGAGGAGAGGATGATGCAGTAAAGTAGCGTAAGTATTTCCCTCAATTTTTGAGAACCAAGGTATCAATCCAGTAGGAGACCACGCACAAGTCCTTCGTACCTACACAAAACGATAGCAACTCGCAACCAACGCTGAGGGGTTGTCAATCCCTTCACGGTCACTTACGAGAGTGAGATCTGA
Source organism: Aegilops speltoides (assembly GCA_021437245.1). Taxonomy (NCBI): domain Eukaryota; kingdom Viridiplantae; phylum Streptophyta; class Magnoliopsida; order Poales; family Poaceae; genus Aegilops; species Aegilops speltoides. The sequence continues at coordinate 19,254,878 of CM038145.1, read as the reverse complement.
TAGAGATAATATTTTTGGTATTTTTGATAGATAGATGCAAGGTAAAAAGTAAAGGCAATGTAAAAACAAAGTGATTAAATAAAGTGATATAGATTGATACGATGAGAATAGACCCGGGGGCCATAGGTTAACATAGTTATGAGTATATCTAGGCGATGATCATGTATATAGGCATCACATCCAAAACAAGTAGATGGAAATGATTCTGCATCTACTACTATTACTCCACTCATCGACCGTTATCCAGCATGCATCTAGAGTATTAAGTAAAAACAGCGTAACGCCGTAAGCAAGATGACTTGATGTAGAGGGATAAATTCATGCAATATGATAAAAAATCATCTTGTTGTCCTTGATGGCAACAATACAATACGTGCCTTGCAACTCTTTCTGTCACTGAGTAAGGACACCGCAAGATTGAACCCAAAGCTAAGCACTTCTCCCATTGCAAGAACTACCAATCTAGTTGGCCAAACCAAAAAGATAATTCGAAGAGACTTGCAAAGATAACTCAATCATACATAAAAGAATTCAGAGAAGAATCAAATATTTTCCATAGATAATCTTGGATCATAAACCCACAATTCATCGGTCTCAACAAACACACCACAAAAAGAAGATTACATTGAATAGATCTCCACGAGAGAGGGGAGAACATTGTATTGAGATCCAAAAAGAGAGAAGAAGCCATCTAGCTACTAGCTATGGACCCGAAGGTCGGAAGTAAACTACTCACACTTCATCGGAGGGGCTATGGTGATGATGTAGAAGCCCTCCGTGGTGGATGCCCCTCAAATGAGCTCCTAACAGCCCCAAGATGGGATCTCGTGGATACGTAAAGTTGCGGCGGTGGAATTAGGTTTTTGGCTCCTGTTGTGATCGTTCGGGGATACGTAGGTATATATAGGAGGAAGGAGTACGTCGGTGGAGCTCCGAGGGGCCCACGAGGTAGGGGGCGCACCCACAGGGCGCGCCCTCCACCCTCGTGACTGCCTCTGGCACTGCTTGGAGTAGGGTCCAAGCCTCCTGGATCACGTTCGGTTGGAAAATCACGATACCGAAGGTTTCATTCCGTTTGGACTCCGTTTGATATTCTGTTTCTTCGAAATACTAAAAAAGGCAAGAAAAACAACAATTCTGGGCTGGGCCTCCAGTTAATAGGTTAGTCCCAAAAGTAATAAAAAAGTGGAAAATAAAGCCCAATATATTCCAAAACAGTAGATAAAGTAGCATGGAGCAATCAAAAATTATAGATACGTTGGAGACGTATCAACCCCAACACAGCGCTCTTCCGCCACTACTTCTCCCCTTAGATCCAAAAGGGGGCGCCATCTCCGGTTGCGTTGCCTGGATCCCGAGGGCCAATGGTACGTACCCGAAGGGTGCCATGAAGGAGAGGTGGGAAGAGTGGCGGGGCCGGTGGTGCTGGATTGAGGAGGAGAACCCGCCAGCATTCTGCGAGGTTTGCCAGGAGCCGCGGTCCATGGAAAAGACTGGGGCGACGTCGACACCGACGATAAGAGGTTCACGATTGCCACCACCAGGATCCTTCGGCTCACCCAGGCCGGGCTCACCCTCGAAATGATTGGGGTGGACTTCATCCACCGCCGAATCGCTCCTTTGCACAACAAGGGGAGGCCGGCCTGGATTTTCACGAATGCTGCTGACATCATGAGGCTCTGCCCCGGCCTCGACCACAACCTAACGGTGTTGAGGCACGCCCATCTTTTCCAACGGATCTTCCAGCTTGAGGTCGATAGCGACGGCGAGGTTGGGCGGTCCGGCGAGGCGGCGAGGGCTGCCGCGAAGGCCGGCAAGGTTGCCAAAGAGACCGTTTTCAAGTTGCCGGCGGGAGTGTTCCCGCTATGTAACAATTCTCGCCGGTTCTACGTCATATTCATGATGCCGTACTTCAATGCGCACGGCCTTGACCCGAGCTGGGTCGAGCCAGACGAGCTCCAAGTGCGGGAATTCTTCGACACCTTGCACGAGGGGTACGTCACCGCCGAGCCGCGGCTCATCCAGGATACCTCCTAGGCGGAGCTGGACTACATCGCCGCCAGGGTGGCGGAGGCGAAGCTTGCCGAGGAGACCGGCAGCACCGGCGGCGTGGAGGACAAGGCCGCGGCGGAAGCGGAGGAAGAAGAGCTTGCCCAGTGGGCGTCGGCCGCTTGGGAGGCCAGCAGCGCCGGCACCAGGGCTCCCCTCGTCGAGGACGTGGTCGACGACTCGTCTGATGAGGAGGACGAGGGGGAGGAGACCGCGACCACCGACCCTCCAGTCACTGGAAGAGGGCGAGTCCTGCGGCGGGCCACCTCCAGTGAGCTGGTTCGCCCCAGCCGGGCCGCGCAGCTGCGACAGGCCCAGGAGATGTCTGCGCGCCAGACGAGGGCTGCAGCGACAAGGAAGGCGGTGGAGGCCGTGGTGGCGAAGAAGAAAGCATCCGCTTCTTCGTCGTCCAAGCGTGCCTAGACGCCACCGCCTTCCCCCTCGCCGGCATACGTTGGCGCGGGGATCACTTTTGACTTTGGACCCCTCAGCCCGGAGAGGAAGAGGAAAGCAGCAGAGGAGGAGGAGGAAGAGTAAGCTCTGCTTATCCCCTTCCTTTCTTTTTTTGTTTTCTCCATTTCCTCAAATGGTGCCGCTTATTCTGAATCATCTTCATCCCGCAGGGACGTGGAGACGCTGGCCCAAAGGGCAAAGAAGGCTAGGATTTCGATGAGCGGCCAGCCCCCCGGCAGGCACCTCCAGCACGCCACTGGTGGTGTTGAGCAGCCCGGACAGCAGCCCCGGCCCAGCCCCCAGCGTGAGGCCATCACCCGTCCTTCATCGACGTGCGCTAGGGGTACGATACTTTTGTACTGACCACTACGTTGATGTAGGAGGGGAGCAGCAGCAAGGGGAACCGCAGAGGGCTTCTCCCAACGTGCAGCCCCCATCGACCACGCCGCCCCGAGGGGCGTCCCCGGCAAGGGCACCAAGCACCGAGCCCATGCACACGGAGTAGGAGGAGGAGAACGCAGGCGCTGGTGGCTTCGCCTCGACGCCGGACCTTGGCGGAGAGGGGACTTCTGCTTCTTGGCCCGGCGCGGGTAAGCCACTCGCTTTCCGTTTCTACTTGCATTCTTTCTTTCTTCTTTTTTACTGGGCTTTGATCTTGGCCCCGCCCTTCCCCCTTCTTGGCATTCAGACTTTCCCTCGACGGACCCAGAAGACGTCGATACCGTCATCAAGGATGTCGCCAAGGACGTCGCGGCGCAGGCCGAGAAGATCGCCGCCGAGGAGAGCGCCAAGGGTACTGCTGAGGACGCCGCCAAGGGGCCCGCCGGGGAGCCCGACAAGGGACCTGCCGGAGAGGCCGGCAAAGCCGCTGCCGAGGAGGAGGGGCTGATGACCAACCCTCCCCCTCCACCGCCTCCGGCTCCAGTAGGTATCTGAGGGTGAGCGATGACCTCTTCATCCATATTTCAAGCCCGTCGAGCACCAGGGCTCCAATTGAGGGAGAGGTGTTCGACGATGAGGTGCTTGCCGCTGCCGGGCTCGAGGTCGTCGACGAGCCGAGCGTTGGTGGCAACGGCTCCCAAGAGGAGCGGCTGCTCCAGGCCATGGGATCCAGCTTCTGGAAGCTCCAAGTGCTCCAATGCGCCCGTTTGGACAAGGCCAAGTCCAGGATGGCGGTGGTGGATAAGGAGGAGGCGGACTTCCAGGGGCGCGTCACCGAGGCGCAGGACTGGTTCCGCCAGGCTCAAGACGAGCTGAAGGCCGCCCAGGGCGAGCTGGCCAAGCGTGACGTGGAGCTCACCATGAAGCTGGCCGACGTCGAGAAGGCCCAAGAGGCGGCGAAGAACTTGGCCGCCGCCGCTGAAGCCGCCCGAACCCAGCATGAGGCCGCACTAAACTCCTAGGAGGAGGACCTTGCCGCACGCGAGGAGAAGCTCGCCGCCACGCTCCACGGCAAGGATGAAGAGGTGGACAAGCTTGTCGTACAGCGAACCCAAGAGCTGGAGCACAGGCACCTGGAGGCACTCGATGCCCATGCTCTGGTTCAGGTCGGCAAGGTGAAGGAGCTGGAGGCGGAGCGGGATGAGCTGAAGGAGAAAACTCTAAAGTTGTCCAAGGAGAAGGACACGCTCAACGGCGCCCTGGCAGAGGCGCATGACGCGGCCGTCAGCAAGGCTGGAGAGCTCTTCGAGGCCAACAGCTCCATCAGAGACCTCAAGCTGAAGCTGGAGGATCTCGAGAAGATGTTGTCAGGGGCAAAGGCTCGGGAGGGGACCCTGACCAAAGACCTGGAGACCGAGAAGCAGCTGCGGAGGAACGAGGCCGACAACCCTAACGACCACTTGGAGGGCGAGAAGCGTTGGCTCGGGCTCCTTGCCATCGTTGCGAACTCGGCCACCACGCAGCTAGCCACCATGGGGATGTCGGCCATGAGGTACGCCCCAGAGGCGAGCGTGAGCCCCAACGCCAACCCAACCTTGTTCTTTGAGAGGTTCGTCGGCGCCCTGGAGCGGCTTCACTCCAACCGAGCAACCTCCCTGGCCGAGGAGTCCCGGATGCTCTGCCGGGGCGTCATGACCAAGGTGCTTGCCAAGATAGCGCACTGGCATTCCGACCTCGACTTCAAAGCTGCAATGAAGAGCTTGCCGGAGGATGCTGACATCACGGTGCTCAAGGAGCGTATCAAGCCCATCATCAGCCGCATCGACAAAATCAAGAGGTTGGAGGGCCAGCGCCGGGACTAGGCACCCCGTTTCTTATCGCCGCTGCAGGTTCATGACCAAGATAATTGCTATCTTTAGTTAGAACTGCAGCGGCAATTTCTGTAATATAACTCTGCAGTACTCCTGACATTATGCATGTTATTTCCCTGTTCGATTTTCCTTCGTATGTCCACCCTACATTAACTGGGTAGGCCTGTCGGCGTGTAAACCCAGGGCGGCATCTTGAGGATGGATCCCCATTGGCCTTCCGGGTGCGCTTGCTGCTGGGCAAACCACCTTACCACCCTTAACGCGGCCGCTAGAACTGTCGAGCTTGACTCGAGTCAGAGTCGACAGCGTTGCTAATTGCGGAAGGCCATCCTGCCGCTCTCGACGTGGTCGCTTGAGCTGTTGAGCGGACTCCAAACAGAACAAGGGAGTTGCTAATCGCGGGAGGGCCCCTCTGCGTACAGGTTCTCCATACATTGGCAGAATCTCCGAGGACGATAACCTTATATTAAGGAGAAAAGTTTAAAGTTTGGCATGACTTAGCTTTCTCGTCGCCGCCCTGGCATCCTTCGTGCTCGCAGGCAGCGCCACTCTCTTGGCCGCCTTCTCCGCAGGAGCCGTGGCAATGAAGAACTGCTAGGCCAACTACTAGACCAGATTCTCACAATTGCGCCCCCTACCTGGCGCGCCAAAGATGTCGGTGGGAAACGACACCTATGGGATCACAAGAATCCCTACTACGGTTACGGGGCGCGGGGTTGTGAGAAGAGCAGGATTAGCAATCAGCACAAGGATCGTTTACCCAGGTTTGGGCCGCGAGGATGCGTAAAACCCTAGTCCTGCTTTGGTGGATGTATTGAGTGTTCTTGAGCTCTTGAAATAGCTACGGTGGCTGCGTGGTTCAAAAGAGCTGAATCCCTCTCCAGTACGCCATGGGCCTCCTTTTATAGTCGAAAGGGGTTGCCATAGTGGCACACAGGAGGTGGAAAGGCCTACAGTGCTACGAGCTTATCGCCCGTATTACAGGACAAGGCGCATTTAATGCGTAGCTTAGGTGTCCTCTCACTTTATCAGGGACGGGTGCGAGGCCAGTCCCGTCCGTCGCCACTCCTCCTCGCTTCGACATGCGCCCTTGCTAGCAATGCATGCGGCTTCATGTAGGCAGGCAAGCAGCTGAGGTGGTGCGGTGGTGGAGCTTCCACGAAGATCTGCATGCCGCCACGCAGGCGTGTGCTGAGTTGGCCTGGAAGCTGCATGTTGCTACGCAGGTGCCTGCCCAGCTGGTTGGGCTGGCAGCTGCATGTGAACGGCAGTGGAGGTTTGGTTGGTGCGGGCATTGCAGTGGCCCCGATGACGCCCTTGGCAAGGGTCTTGCTGTGGCGCGCTGGTGTCCCCGGCAAGGATCTTGCCGGGGGTCTTGTGGGTTTCCTCGGCAAGGATCTTGTCGTGGATCGTTGCCTTCCAATCCTCATCTGATCTTAAATATTCTTTGTCTTCATAAAGATCTGCATGCCACCATGGAGGTGTCTCCCGAGCCTTGGCCCAACGTGGTTGATGGTGTTGGAGACCGTGGGTTCGAGGGTGGCTCACTCCGCTGGTGTGGGCGAGCCGCCCCGGCAAGGGGCTTGCCGGGGAAACCTACTGCGCCCATCTGCTCTCTGTGGTCTCGGTCTTTGGTGTTGCGTTGATTGTCTTGTGGTTTCGGCTTCTCTCCGGCTTCCCTTCTTTGCCCTGCTATGCGTGGCCTTGGCGCGTGGCTCTGACTACCCGTGCACAAGTAAAGAGATCAAAAGGAGAGCCCCTATTTTTGTACACCGACAGAGTGGCTATCGGCGTGGAAGCTAGGCGTGGAGGCTACTCATCAACTGAATCTGTGTCCTTATCAACTTCACCCTTATGGTGTTTAATTTGGCATGGATGAACTTTGAATGTTATCGTCCTTTTTGTTTTGAGTTGTATTTTGGCAACCAAGTGTCCCCTGACCATATTACCTTCAACCATCTATCGAACTTTAACCTTTGAATGAAAAGCTGGGCCAAAGCCTTTTCTCTAGAAAAAAGAATCACCCTTTATTTATCATATCACTGTCAAATAAGTATACTGCTTATTCAAAGTGATAAGTATATTTTTTGTCACTCAATTTTTTTAAAAATATAGAAATGATCCTTCAACTTCAAAACCAAGAAAACTTCGTCCCTCAACTAAAGTGCACTAGTTTGCAAAACGCGAAATATGCCACTAAATGATGCTGAGTGATCGACGCACATATGCACAAGCAACGACTTGACGGGAAAAAGGTAAGAGTCAAATTAGCTTGGGCATTACCGCTAATTTTGTGCCAATCCGTTGGCAGTATATACATGTAGGGCGAAAGCTGAAGATCTCATTTGATCTTAGACCGTGACGTGGCCGGCCTCACAAATTAAGTATGGATAGTATATTATGTGTGGCACGGTCCATGAGGATGTACATGCTGTGACCACCATGTCCAACTCCACCGTGCTGCTGATCGGCGCCTCCGTGGCCGTGCTCGCCGTGCTCTCCGTCTTCACCTTCGTCTGCTCCAACCGGCGGCGGGTGAACCGCGCGTCGCGGTCGCCGTCGCTGCCGAGGGTCGACGTGGACGTCGAGCAAGGGGGTGGCCGGTCCGCTGCCACGGCAGGGATCGACGAGGCCGCCCTGGCTGCGTACCCGACGATGGTGTATTCCAGGGCCACTATCGGCGAGGATGGCACATCGTGCGCCGTGTGCCTGGCGGACTACGCGGACGGCGACGAGCTCCGCTGGCTGCCGGGGTGCCGGCACGCGTTCCACCAGCGGTGCGTCGACGACTGGCTTCGGCAGCGGACGAGCTGCCCGCTCTGCCGTGCGGCGCCGCCGACCACCGGCGAGTGCTAACCGTCACAGCGTCAGCATGTCGGGAGTCCGGACCATTAATTCTCTATATTGTATAGCGGCAAAAATGTGTAGAGCTATTGATCATCAGGGTTATGCATGTGACGACCATGCATGTCTCTTTCCCGGCAAAAGAAAACCTGAAGCTTGACATTTGTTGACCGCTTAAAAAGTGACACGAGGAACATACGGAATGAGAAAGGACTCGAACAATGGCTTGATTCTAGTGGAATTAAGTCAAAAGTAAAGTTTGGAGGTATCATTGGATAGCCTCATTCAAGATGGATATAAAGGCAACTCAAAACGAAGCTCGGGCGCCGCAGGAGTTAGAGCATCTCCACCCCCCCCCCCCACGCCGAAAAATCCCCGTCGGGGGCCGAGCCAGCGCGTACTATAGGTGTGGGGGCGATTGCGTCCCAGTCATCGCCCCCGCGTCGCCCCGAACTCCGCGATTCGATTCGAATTCGGCACAAACTAGGCGATTTTTCATTAAAATTTGTACAAACAAACAGAAAACAAACGAACTACTCCTAGCCCTACTACGCCGTGGCCACCGCCCGCCTTCTACATGCCGAGGAGGCTGTAGAACCGGGTGTAGTCGCCGCTGTCAGTGTCAAAACCGGCGGATTTCGGGTAGGGGGACCCGAACTGTGCGTCTAATGCTAATGGTAACAGGAGGCGGGGGACACAGTGTTTACCCAGGTTCGGGCCCTCTCGATGGAGGTAATACCCTACTTCCTGCTTGATTGATCTTGATGATATGAGTATTACAATAGTTGATCAACCACGAGATCGTAGAGGCTAAACCCTAGAAGCTAGCCTATGATTATGATTGTTCCTGTCCTACGCACTAAACCCTCCGGTTTATATAGACACCGGAGGGTGTTAGGGTTACACAGAGTCGGTTACAGAGAATGAGAGCTACATATCCGAATTGCGAAGCTTGCCTTCCACGCAAAGGAGTGTCCCACCCGGACACGGGACGAAGTCTTCAATCTTGTATCTTCATAGTCCAACAGACCGACACAAGTACATAGTCCGGCTGTCCGAGGACCCCCTAATCCAGGACTCCCTCAGTAGCCCCTGAACCAGGCTTCAATGACGATGAGTCCGACGCGCAGATTGTCTTCGGCATTGCAAGGCGGGTTCCTTCTCCGAATACTTCATAGAAGATCTTGAACACAAGGGTCGTGTCCGGCTCTGCAAAACAAATTTCATATACCACCGTAGAGAGCACAATATTACACAAATCTAATCTGCTGAAACTTTTCGTAGTGTGACATCACGCCACGGCCCGGTCATTATTCAAAACGTTTTCTCAACCTGCCGATGCACATATTGCGAGGCGGTTTCATTGGCACGTCTTGTCGAAGCAGAGATCGTGTCCCCTTTATCACGGGATTCTCATCAATACGGGTGTGAGTAACCCAACCGCGCCATAAACACGACACTTGGGGAATAAGCAAGTTTACAGGGCAAGTGGGGAGGCGCATGGTTTATACCGCCTTTCGAAAGAGATAAGAATTCCCCTTTTTGAACCCACGCCTTCTTCTTCCTCTACTCATCCATTCTCCCTCGCTTGAGCTCTAGCGCCCAAGCCTTTTCCTCCTCCGCAAAGTCATTCCAAGCATGTCCGGAGCGGGAGGCAAGTGGATGACCTCCTCCGTCAAGGAGGAGGACATCACGAAGCTTCGGGAGGCCGGATACCTGGCCGCAGACATCGCGCACCTGCTCCCTACCGAAGGGCAGATCGTCCATACCCCGAAGCCTCAGGAGAGGGTAGTGCTTCTCTCTCACATTGTCCGCGGACTGGGATTTCCCCTCCACCCATTTGTCCGCGGGATCATATTCTACTACGGGCTGAACTTCCATGATCTGGCCCCCAATTTCATCCTCAACATCTCGGCGTTTATCGTCATGTGCGACGCCTTCCTATGCATTACGCCCACTTCGGCCTATGGCTGAAGACCTTCAACGTGAAGCCGAAGATGGTGGTCGGCTAGCAAGCAGAGAGCGGAGGCGCCATGGTGGGCAAGATGCCCAATGTCACCTAGCCCGAAGGCTCCTATGTGGAGACCGTGAAGGGGTGGCAATCGGGGTGGTTCTACATCACCGAGCCGCGTGACACCAACTGGGCAGCGGCCCCTGAATTTCGATCCGGCATCCCCATGCGGCTCACCTCCTGGAAAGAGAAGGGCCTAGCCTGGGGCTCATCGATGGAGCTGACCGGACTTCAGACCTGCGTCAAAAATATGATAAGCAAGAAAATCAAGCTTGTCAATCTGGTCCAGGTCATGCTCTTCCACCGGATCCTTCCGTGTCAGAGATGGGCTTTCAATATGTGGGAGTTCGACCCGACCGAACATCAGACGCTGCGAGAGCTCTTCGACATGACGCACGAAGATGTTTGGAATGTGATGTTCAAGGCTGCCGAGGTACCACCACCCATAGTCGAAGATCGCAGACTCAGCGCAAAGCGCCCCGCCAATCCGGTGAGTTTTTATATTTTGCAAGATGTGCCTTTTACTAGCACACCCGCGGGAGGAATCTAAACCTCCATGCCAATCTAAAAGGACTGGGTGGTGATAGCGGAGCGGATTTACTGTCCGGCTCCGCTACCTGAAGATCCAGCATTGCCTCTTCTAAGGAAGATGCTATTTCCGGCGCCCTATGAGGTGCAAGAGAAGAAGACCGCGGGGACCAGGAAAGGTCTCCGGTGCAAAGGTTGTATCCGACTCATCGTCCGAAGACACCGAGGCGCGCTCCTCCAATGAAAACGAGGAGGGGGGAGAGGAAATCCCTCCCCCCCCACCAACCGAGGGGGAAAAGAAAAGGAGGGCCGCCCCGTCTGGGGAGGCCGAAGGGTCCAAGAAAGGAAAGACCCTCCCTCTGGACCACTCCACCACAGCCGCCTACAGCGGCGAGGAGTGGTTGCCTAGGGACAAGCCCCTGGCGAAGTCATAAGTATCCGGAAACTATAATAGTTCCGGTATGTTTTGCTTTATTGCTTCTTATCATTCCAAGCATGCTCGTGCAGTCTGGACAAAGCCCACATTGACGTATCCTCTTCGATCGGATGGGTCTCTGGGCCTGTCGGAGATGAATAACGATTCACTCCCTACTGCCTTCTATCCCAAGCCCGCGGACGACACCGAGGTGTTGTCTCAGAGGATACCGGATCAGGGGGAGAATGTTCTGGAGACGCCCCAAGGCGAAATCCCGAATGCCGGGCACATGGGAGGGAAGACCCCCATGGATTTTGATGATAGGGGTCGCAGCAAGTTTGGCCCCCAGCCGAATACTGCTCCGGAACCCCCAGTGGTTCCCGATACAGGCAGGCAGCCTCTCCCTAAGGGGAGCGAGCCGCCCGTGCCGATGGCCTCTGTCCATCCAGAGGCATCGGTCAACTTGCTAGAAGCGCTTGGATGCGCTTCCATTGATGAAGAACACCGTACTCTTATGAGTATGGTGATTGAGAAGGTCCGGTCCTCGAAAATCGGATTGACCGAAGCCTGTGCCATCCTCCTAACGGGCTTTGAGGTAAGTAATAAAATTATAAGAAAATATCACAATATAGACAGTAGCCTGTGATGCTCTGTTTGGTGTTCGGAAAGAAAGGCCGAACAGAGGATCAAATAACATCCGCATGAGTCTAACAGGAAATGTCCAGGTGAATAAGCAGGCGTCACTGCTGGCCGCTGCCGCTCGTACTACGGAGGTCTCCGGACTGAAGTAGGACTTGGAGCGGACCAAAGGAGAGATCGGCCTCGTGAAGAGGCAGCTCGAGGAGAACAAAGGTACGTGATACCCCGTCCGTATATTGATAAACAAAAAATGGTTTCAGCTCATAGAAGCGTCATGAACTGTAATTGGGGCCATGTCCGAAGTGGCGGCCCTTAAGAAGGCGATGTTCGAGGCCGAAGACAAAGCAGCCAAGGAGCGCACCGAGCGCGAGAAGCAAGAGGCCTGGGTCGACGAGGTCCAGCAAGAGCTCCAGGATTTCGTCAAAAAAATACAAGTCCTTGGAGCGTGACTCTAAGACGCGAGAGTCCGAGCTTGCTGAGGCCCTCCAGAGCGCGCGAGACGCCAAGGCCGAAGCCCAAAGGGCCCTCCAGGAGATTCAGGCGGCCAAGAAGATAGCAGCGGGTAAGGCATTCATCATGCATAGCAAGCATGTGAAGGAGACTTTCCTTTTACTTACCCGAATTCGGAGCTCTCCAAGAGAGTTCGCAGATCTGCCACGCAGCATATCGGATGCCGCGGAGTTCTACCGGGCCAACGAAGGGAGCTCGACGGAGAAGTTGTTCTGGTCCCAATATATTGGGACTGAACATCCGATGCCCTTGAGCGACCAGCTGAAGCAACTGTTCGAACTTCACAAGGCGGCCGAACTGGCCATGAAGGACCTTATAGTCTGGTTGTGGCTGAAGGAAATATGCCCTAGAGGCAATAATAAAGTTATTATTTATTTCCTTATATCATGATAAATGTTTATTATTCATGCTAGAATTGTATTAACCGGAAACATAATACATGTGTGAATATATAGACAAACAGAGTGTCACTAGTATGCCTCTACTTGACTAGCTTGTTAATCAAAGATGGTTATGTTTCCTAACCATGAACAAGGAGTTGTTATTTGATTAACAAGGTCACATCATTAGTTGAATGATCTGATTGACATGACCCATTCCGTTAGCTTAGCACACGATCGCTTAGTATGTTGCTATTGCTTCCTTCATGACTTATACATGTTCCTATAACTATGAGATTATGCAACTCCCGCTTGCGGAGGAACACTTTGGTACTACCAAACGTCACAACGAATCGGGTGATTATAAAGGAGTACTACAGGTGTCTCCAAAGGCAGATGTTGGGTTGGCGATTTCGAGATTAGGATTTGTCACTCCGAATGTCGGAGAGGTATCTCTAGGCCCTCTCGGTAATGCACATCACTTAAGCCTTGCAAGCATTGTAACTAATGAGTTAGTTATGGATGATGTATTACGGAACCAGTAAAGAGACTTGTCGGTAACGAGATTGAACTAGGTATTGGATACCGACGATCGAATCTCGGGCAAGTAACATACCGATGACAAAGGAACAACGATGTTGTTATGCGGTCCGACCGATAAAGATCTTCAGAGAATATGTAGGAACCAATATGGGCATCCAGGTCCCGCTATTGGTTATTGACCGAGACGTGTCTTGGTCATGTCTACATTGTTCTCGAACCGTAGGGTCCGCACGCTTAAGGTTTCGATGACAATTATATTATGAGTTTATGAGTTTTGATGTACCAAGGAGTTCGGAGTCTCGGATGAGATCGGGACATGACGAGGAGTCTCGAAATGGTCGAGACATAAAGATCGATATATTGGACGACTATATTCGAGTTCGGAAAGGTTCCGAGTCATTCGGTATTTATCGGAGTACCGGAGAGTTACGGAATTCGCCGGGAGAAGTATTGGGCCTTATGGGCCATACGGGAAAGAGAGAGGGCTGCCCTAGGCAGACGCCCCCTTGCCCTAGTCCGAATTGGGCTGGGGGAGGCCGCACCCTCCTTCCTTCCCTTCTCTCTTCCCTTCCTAGTCTCCTACTCCTAATACATGGAAGGATCCCTAGTTGACTAGGAAAGGGGAATCCTACTCCCGGTGGGAGTAGGACTCCCCTATGGCGCCTCCTCCCTAGGCGGCCTCCTCCTCCCTCCCTCCTTTATATACGGGGCAGGGGGCACCCCATAGACACACAAGTTGATCCTTGAGATCGTTCCTTAGCTGCAGGTGTGCCCCTCCACCATATTCCACCTCGGTCATATCGAAGCGGTGCTTAGGCGAAGCCTGCGCCGGTAGAACATCAAGATCGCCACCACGCCGTCGGCCGACGGAACTCTCTCCCGAGCTTTGCTGGATCGGAGCCCGAGGAGTGTCACCGAGCTGTACGTGTGTCAAGAACTCAGAGGCGCCGGAGTAACGGCGCTGGGATCGGTTGGATCGCGAGGAGAACGTATGACTACTTCCTCTACGCCAGATCGCTTCCGCTTCGGTCTACAAGGGTATGTAGACAACACTCTCTCCTCTCGTTGCTATGCATCACCATGATCTTGCGTGTGCGAGGAAATTTTTGAAATTACTACGCTCCCCAACAAAGTGGCATCCGAGCCTAGGTTTTATGGTTTGATGTTTTGCACGAGTAGAACACAAGTGAGTTGTGGGCGATACAAGTCATACTACCTACCAAGATGTCATATTTTGGTTCAGCGGTATTGTGAGATGAAGCGCCCGGACCGACATTATGCGTGACGCTTACGCGAGACTGGTTTCACCGCTGCGAGCACTCGTTGCTTAAAGGTGACTGGCGGGTGTCTGTCTCTCTCACTTTAGTTGAACCGAGTATGGCTACGCCCGGTCCTTGAGAAGGTTAAAACGAGTCTATTTGATGAAGTATCGCTGTGGTTTTGATGCGAGGTGAGATTGGTTCTTGCTTAAGCCCGTAGCAGCCACGTAAAATTTGCAACAACAAAGTAGAGGACGCCTAACTTGTTTTTGCAGGGCATGTTGTGATGTGATATGGTCAAGACGTGATGCTATATTTTATTGTATGAGATGATCATGTTTTGTAACCAAAGTTATCGGCAATCGGCAGGAGCCATATGGTTGTCGCTTATTGTATGAAATGCAACGCTCTGTAATTGCTTTACTTTATCACTAAGCGGTAGCGATAGTCGAGAAGCAATAGATGGCGAAACGACAACGATGCTATGATGGAGATCAAGGTGTCGCTACCGGTGACGATGGTGATCTCGACGGTGCTTTGGAGATGGAGATCACAAGCACAAGATGATGATGGCCATATCATATCACTTATATTGATTGCATGTGATGTTTATCCTTTATGCATCTTATCTTGCTTTGATTGACGGTAGCATTTTAAGATGATCTCTCACTAAAATTATCAAGAAGTGTTCTCCCGAGTATGCACCGCTGCCAAAGTTCGTCGTGCCTGCACACCACGTGATGATCGGGGTGATAAGCTCACGTCCATCTACAACGGGTGCAAGCCAGTTTTGCACACGCGAATACTCAGTTAAACTTGACGAGCCTAGCATATACAGATATGGCCTCGAACACGGAGACCGAAAGGTCGAGCGTGAATCATATAGTAGATATGATCAACATAAGATGTTCACCATTGAAAACTACTCCATCTCACGTGATGATCGGTTATGGTTTAGTTGATTTGATCACGTGATCACTTAGATGACTAGAGAGATGTCTATCTAAGTGGGAGTTCTTAAGTAATATGATTAATTGAACTTAAATTTATCATGAACTTAGTCCCGTAGTATTTTGCAAATTATGTTGTAGATCAATAGTTCGCGTTGTTGCTTTCATATGTTTATTTTCATATGTTCCTAGAGAAAATTGTGTTGAAAAATGTTAGTAGCAATGATGCGGATTGGATCCGTGATCCGAGGTTTATCCTCAATGCTGCATGTAAGAATTATGTCCTTAATGCACCGCTAGGTGACAGACCTATTGCAGAGCGATGCAAACGTTATGAACGTTTATTAGCTCAATATGATGACTACTTGATAGTTTTGTGCACCATGCTTTATGGCTTAGAATCGACTTCAAAGATGTTTTGAACATCATGGACCATATGAGATGTTCCAGAATTGAAGTTAATATTTCAAGCAAATACCCGAGTTGAGAGATATGAAGTCTTCAACAAGTTCTATAGCTAAAAGATGGAGGAGAATCGCTCAACTAGTGAGCATGTGCTCAGATTGTCTGGGTACTACAATCGCTTGAATCAAGTGGGAGTTAATCTTCCAGATAAGATAGTGATTGATGAATTTTCTAGTCACCATCACCAAGTTAGTAGAACTTCGTGATGAACTATAGTATACAAGGGATGATGAAAATGATTCCCGAGTTTTTCATGATGATGAAATTGATGAAGGTAGAAATCAAGAAAGAACATCAAGTGTTGATGGTTAACAAGACCACTAGTTTCAAGAAAAGGGCAAAGGGATAGAAGGGAACTTCAAGAAGGACGGCAAGCAAGTTGCTTCTCAAGTGAAGAAGCCCAAGTCTGGACCTAAGCCCGAGACTAAGTGCTTCTACCGCAAAGGGACTGGTCATCGAAGCGTAACTACCCCAAGTATTTGGCGGATAAGAAGGATGGCATAGTGAACAAAGGTATATTTGATATACATGTTATTGATGTGTACTTTACTAGTGTTTATAGCAACCCCTCGGTATTTGGTACTGGTTCAGGTTGCTAAGAGTAGTAACTCAAATGGGAGTTGCGAATAAATGTAAACTAGTTAAGGGTGAAGTGACGATGTGTGTTGAAAGTAGTTTCAAGATTGATATGATCATCATCGCACACTCTCTATACTTTCGGATTAGTGTTGAACCCAAATAAATGTTATTTGGTGTTTATGCTGAGCATGAATATGATTTGATCATGTTTATTGCAATATGGTTATTCATTTAAGTAAGAGAATAAACTGTTGTTCTGCTTACATGAATAAAACCTTATATGGTTACACACCCAATGAAAAAGGTTCATTGGATCTCGATTGTAGTGATACACATATTCATAATATTGAAACCAAAAGATGCAAAGTTAATAATGATAGTGCAACTTATTTGTGGCACCGCCGCTTAGGTCATATTGGTGTAAAGCGATGAAGAAACTCCATGCTGATGGGATTTTGGAATCACTTGATTATGAATCACTTGATGCTTATGTAACCATGCCTCATGGGCAAGATGACTAAAACGCCGTTCTCCGAACTATGGAGAGAGCAACAGATTTATTGAAAATCATACATACTGATGTATGTGGTCCAATGAATGTTGAGGCTCGTGGCGGATATCGTTATTTTCGACCTTCACAAGATGATTTGAGTAGATATGGGTATATCTACTTGATGAAACATAAGTCTGAAATAGTTGAAAGGTTCAAAGAATTTCAGAGTGAAGTGGAAAATCATCATGACAAGAAAATAAGGTTTCTACAATCTGATCAGGAGACAAATATTTGAGTTACGAGTTTGGTCTTCAATTAAAACAATGTGGAATAGTTTCACAAATTCATGCCACCGAACACCACATCATAATGGTGTGTCCGAACGTCATAACCGCATTTTATTGGATATAGTACAATCTATGATGTTTCTTACCGATTTACCAATATCGCTTTTGGGATCATGCATTAGAGACAGCTGCATTCACGTTAAATTGGGAACCATCTAAACTGCTGAGACGACACTATATGAACTGTGGTTTAGCAAGAAACCCAAGTTGTCGCTTTCTTAAAGTTTGGAGTTGCGATGCTTATGTGAAAAGTTTCATCCCGATAAGCTCGAACCCAAATCGGAGAAGTGCGTCTTCATAGAATACCCAAAGGAAATTGTTGGGTACACCTTCTATCACAGATCCAAGGCAAGAAATTCGTTGTTTAAGATGGATCCTTTCTAGAGAAGGAGTTTCTCTCGAAAGAAGTGAGTGGGAGGAAAGTAGAACTTGATGAGGTAATCAGACTGCTCCCTTATTGAAAGTAGTTCATCACGTAAATATGTTCTTGTGACTACTATACCAATAAGTGAGGAAGCTAATGATGATGATCATGTAACTTCAGATCAAGTTACTACCGAATCTCGTAGGTAAACCAGAGTGAGATCTGCACCAGAGTGGTACGGTAATCCTGTTCTGGAAGTCATGTAACTAGACCATGATGAACCTACGAACTATGAGGAGCGATGATGAGCCCAGATTCCGCCAAATGGATTGAGGCCATGAAATCTGAGATATGATCCATGTATGAGAACAAAGTATGGACTTTGATGGATTTGCCCGATGATTAGCAAACCATAGAAAATAAATGGATCTTCAAGAGGAAGACGGACGCTGATAGTAGTGTTACTATCTACAAAGCTAGACTTGTCGAAAAAGGTTTTTGACAAAGTTCAAGATGTTGAATACAATGAGATTTTCTCACTCGTATCGATGCTTAAAAGTCTGTCCGAATCATGTTAACAATTGCCGCATTTTATGAAATCTGGCAAATGGATAAACAAAACTGCATTCCTTAATGGAGTTATTAAAGAAGAGTTGTATGTGATGCAACCAAGAGGTTTTGTCGATCCTAAAGGTGTTAACAAAATTTGCATCTATGGACTGGTGCAAGCATCTCGGAGTTGGAATATACGCTTTGATAAGTTGATCAAAGCATATAGTTTATACAGACTTGCAAAGGAAACCCAGATTTACTAGAAAGTGAGTGGGAGCACTACAAAGATTTCGATAAGTATATGTGAATGACATATTGTAGATCGGAAATAATGTAGAATTATTCTCGCAAAGCATAAAGGAGTGTTTGAAAGGAGTTTTTCAAAGAAAGACCTCGTGAAATTGTTACATATTGAGCATCAAGATCTATAGAGATAGATCAAGACGCTTGATAAGTTTTTTCAATGAGTACATACCTTGACAAGATTTTGAAGTAGTTCAAAATGGAACAGTCAAAGAAAGAGTTCTTGCCTATGTTGCAAGGTGTGAAATTGAGTAAGACTCAAAACCCGACCACGGCAGAAGATAGAAAGAGAATGAAAGTCATTCCTATGCCTTGGCCATAGGTTCTATAAAGTATGCCATGTCTGTGTACCAGATCTATTGTATACCCTGACCGAGTTTGGCAAGGAGTACAATAGTGATCTAGGAGTAGATCACTAGACAATGGTCAAAATTATCCTTAGTGGAATAAGGATATGTTTCTGATTATGGAAGTGACAAAAGGTTCGTCAGAAAGAGTTACGCCGATGCAAGTTTTGACATCGATCTAGATGACTCTAAGTCTCGATCTAGATACATATTGAAAGTGGGAGCAATTAGCTAAAGTAGCTCCGCAAGAGCATTGTAGACATAGAAAATTGCAAAATACATAACGGATCTGAATGTGAAAGACCTGTTGACTAAGATTCTCTCACAAGCAAAACATGATCACACCTTAGTACTCTTTGGGTGTTAATCACATAGCGATGTGAACTAGATTACTGAATCTAGGAAACCTTTTGGGTGGTGGTCACATGGCGATGTGAACTATGGGTGTTAATCGCATGATGATGTGAACTATCGATGTTAATCACATGGTGATGTGATCTAGATTATTGACTCTAGTGCAAGTGGGAGACTGAAGGAAATATGCCCTAGAGGCAATAATAAAGTTATTATTTATTTCCTTATATCATGATAAATGTTTATTATTCATGCTAGAATTGTATTAACCGGAAACATAATACATGTGTGAATATATAGACAAACAGAGTGTCACTAGTATGCCTCTACTTGACTAGCTTGTTAATCAAAGATGGTTATGTTTCCTAACCATGAACAAGGAGTTGTTATTTGATTAACAAGGTCACATCATTAGTTGAATGATCTGATTGACATGACCCATTCCGTTAGCTTAGCACACGATCGCTTAGTATGTTGCTATTGCTTCCTTCATGACTTATACATGTTCCTATAACTATGTATGCAACTCCCGCTTGCGTGAGGAACACTTTGGTACTACCAAACGTCACAACGAATCGGGTGATTATAAAGGAGTACTACAGTGTCTCCAAAGGCGATGTTGGGTTGGCGATTTCGAGATTAGGATTTGTCACTCCAATGCTCTGAGAGGTATCTCTCGGCCCTCTCGGTAATGCACATCACTTAAGCCTTGCAAGCATTGTAACTAATGAGTTAGTTATGGATGATGTATTACGGAGCGAGTAAAGAGACTTGTCGGTAATGAGATTGAACTAGGTATTGATACCGACGATCGAATCTCGCAAGTAACATACCGATGACAAAGGGAACAACGATGTTGTTATGCGGTCCGACCGATAAAGATCTTCGAGAATATGTAGGAACCAATATGGGCATCCAGGTCCCGCTTATTGGTTATTGACCGAGACGGTCTCGGTCATGTCTACATTGTTCTCGAACCGTAGGGTCCGCACGCTTAAGGTTTCGATGACAATTATATTATGAGTTTATGAGTTTTGATGTACCGAAGGAGTTCGAGTCCCGGATGAGATCGGGACATGACGAGGAGTCTCAAATGGTCGAGACATAAAGATCGATATATTGACGACTATATTCGAGTTCGGAAAGGTTCCGAGTCATTCGGTATTTATCGGAGTACCGGAGAGTTAGGGAATTCGCCGGGAGAAGTATTGGGCCTTATGGGCCATGCGGGAAAGAGAGAGGGCTGCCCTAGGCAGGCGCGCCCCCTTGCCCTAGTCCGAATTGGGCTAGGGGAGGCCGCACCCTCCTTCCTTCCCTTCTCTCTTCCCTTCCTAGTCTCCTACTCCTAATACATGGAAGGATCCCTAGTTGGACTAGGAAAGGGGAATCCTACACCCGGTGGGAGTAGGACTCCCCTATGGCGCCGCCTCCTAGGCCGGCCTCCTCCTCCCTCCCTCCTTTATATACGGGGCAGGGGGCACCCATAGACACACAAGTTGATCCTTGAGATCGCTCTCAGCCGCAGCGGTGCCCCCTCCACCATATTCCACCTCGGTCATATCGTAGTGGTGCTTAGGCGAAGCCTCGCGCCGGTAGAACATCAAGATCGCCACCACGCCGTCAGGCCGACGGAACTCTCTCCCGGAGCTTTGCTGGATCGGAGCCCGAGGAGCGCCACCGAGCTGTACGTGTGTCAAGAACTCGAGGCGCCGGAGTAACGGCGCTGGATCGGTTGATCGCGAGGAGAACGACGACTACTTCCTCTACGCCAGATCTCTTCCGCTTCGGGTCTACAAGGGTATGTAGACAACACTCTCCCTCTCGTTGCTATGCATCACCATGATCTTGCGTGTGCGTAGGAAAATTTTTGAAATTACTACGTTCCCCAACAGTGGCCTGCCGAGCCCTTGCCCAGCAGCTACTTCGGCCTCGTGAAGCGGCTTGTAAATGCCTGCCCGCGGCTAGAAGTCATAAAGCGTCGACCGCATTGAAGGGCAGCAGAGGCCTTCGCCCGTCTTGAAAGTGCATCGTGTGCGAAGATGGACACTGAGAAGCTGGTAAAGGAGGGGCCGCCGAAGGGCAAGGAGCACCGCCACCCCGAAAAGTATTATGACAAGTTGTTCGAAGGGCCACTTGTGTATGAGGAATGTGCTAAGGATGTAATATTTGAATGAATGTACTCATTTGATCCTGTAATATGAAAACAAGTTCATTTGCGCTACAGAACGCTTGTTGATTTAAAATTTTACCTTCTGTGCGGTCGTTTATAAAATCTGATAGTTGGCCAGCCATCGGCTTCTGCCCCCATGTAACTAGTACCGGGGTGCTCGGGATAAATCAAAACACTCTTTATCCAAATTTTTGGTCCTTTAAGGAGGTTTTTAGTGCAACGAACAAGGCAATTGGACTATACAACTTTATCACTCTCACTTAGTCATAGAAGTCTATAATCTTAAATTTTGGCGTAGCCCCTGGTATTTGGAAGGCCGAACTTTGGGCGCTATACACGCCTAAATCGTACAAGGCCGATTCCTCGCCCAAAGCGAAAAAAATCTTTAAGGATTTGAGGCCTCTTGAACAGTGACCAGCTCTCGTCGCATCATGACAGTCAGTTTTCGGCTTTCTCTACTAAGGTGCTCGTCCGGAAGAACCGGGACACAATCGCAGTAGTTCTTCCTGTGCCACCTTAGCTGATGTAGCGGAACGTAAGGCAGCAAAACATGGGAGCCGGGCAAACCCAACTATTGACCCAAGACATGATTCAGAGTTGATGCATATAATGCTATAAGTTCGGGGTGCCGCACTATTGAAAGTGTTTGGGCTTTTCTTGTCGTGTTATGGGGTACACTGAAGCCCTTGGCGGACTGAACGTACCAGAATGTACGGGTGCAATTTCTAATAAATAAACAGTCAAGGAAAAAGATAAAGAAATGTAATAATAAGCTGACGATGTACATTATTTTCCATTGTTATTTGAATAATACGTCAAGGCGTATGTATGCAAGTAGTGCGATAAGCAAAATAGGACTATTTGACATGTCCTAACCAAAGGCGAGCTGCGTGTGGGTATGTAAAACAGGTATAGCGATCATTATCAGAGACCACCTGGGGATTCCCTTGTACGTCAAAGCTCATTGTCTCCTTGGTGTTTCCGTCCCGTGATGGGTCCGATACTCAGGCTATCGGAAAGAGCTTCCAGAAAATAGGGGCCTAAAAGAAAGAAAAAAGGGGTGAAGGTATATAGATCCTGGGGTGGCTAAGCAGCGCTGTGGACCGCATTCTAGCTGTGCCTCCGCCAATGCCCATGGTATTTTAAGTGCGTAATTCTGTACGCGCGGCACAAATCTCACCGCTTGACTGGGACTAGGAAGGAGGCCGAATTGCTAGGCGAGCTCTGGACGTGCCGGACGATCCTGTTGCAGAGTAGTTCGGAATCGCTTAGCGATGTCTGGGGGCTTTATTGCCGAATTGGAGATCTGCCTAAGAAGGTTGCTCTGTACTTCTATTGCAAGGGCCGCAGTGTGCACCTCTGTATGGAGGGAGCGCTCTGTGTTTCCATTGACTGTTATAACCCCGCGAGGTCCGGGCATCTTGACTTTGAGGTAGGCATAATGTGGCACCGCATTGAATCAAGCAAATGCGGTTCGTCCTAGTAGTGCATGATAACCACTACAGAAGGGGACGATATCGAAGATTAACTCCTCGCTTCCGAAGTTATCCGGGATCCGAAGACCACTTCCAGCAGGATTGAGCTGTGCAATGTGCCTCTACACTGGTATGACACCTTTAAAGGTGGTTTTGGTGGGTTTGATTCTTGAGGGATCGATGCCCATTTTGCGCACTGTATCCTGATAGAGCAGGTTCAGGCTGCCGCCACCGTCCATAAGGACTCTTGTGAGGTGGAATCCATCAATGATGGGGTCGAGGACCAACACGGCCGAACCGCCATGATGGATACTGGTTGGATGGTCCCTGCGATCGAAAGTGATCCGACAAGAAGACCATGGGTTGAACTTTGGGGCGACTAGCTCCATCGCATAGACGTCCCTTAGTGCACGCTTATGTTCCCGCTTGGGAATATGGGTTGCGTATATCATGTTTACCATTTTCACTTGGGGAGGAAATTTCTTCTGTCCTCCTATGTTCGGCGGCCGGGGCTCCTCGTCGTCTTCGCTATGCAACCCCTTTTCCTTGTTTTCGGCATTCAACTTGTCGGCCTGTTTGAACACCCAGCATTCTCTGTTGGTGTGGTTGGCTGGTTTATCTGGGGTGCCGTGAATTTGACAAGAGCGATCGAGTATGCGGTCCAGACTGGACGGGCGCGGATTGTTTCTTTTGAATGGCTTTTTCCGCTTATCGGACTTAGAGCCACTGAATCAAGCATTGACTGTCGTGTCTTCGGCATTATCGCCATTGTTGCGACGCTTGTGTCTGTTGTGTCGGGGCTTGTCGTTATTATCTCTGGCATCTGAAGTGTTAGGATTTCTTGATGTGCTGTTGCTATGAGCCAGCCAGCTATCCTCGCTCGCACAAAAGCGGGTCATGAGTGTCGTGAGGGCTGCCATGGACTTCGGCTTCTCTTGGCTGAGGTGTCGGGCGAGCCACTCGTTGCGGATGTTATGCTTAAAGGCCGCTAGGGTTTCCGCATCCGGACAGTTGACAATTTGGTTCTTTTTAGTTAGGAACCGAGTCCATAATTTCCTGGCTGACTCTCCGGGTTGTTGGGTTATGCGACGTAAGTCATCAGCATCCGGTGGTCGCACATAGGTGCCCTAGTAGTTGTCAAGGAATGCGTCTTCCATGTTCTCCCAACTGCCAATGGAGTTTGCCGGCAGGCTATTCAGCCAATACCGAGCCAGTCCTTTGAGTTTTAGTGGGAGGTACTTGATGACATGTAGGTCATCGCCGCGGGCCATGTGAATGTGGAGAAGGAAATCTTCAATCCATACCGTGTGGTCTATTGTACCATCATATGATTCAATGTTCACTAGTTTAAACCCTTCTGGGAATTCATGATCCATTACTTCATCAGTGAAGCATAGGGGGTGTGCGGTGCCTCTATGCCGGGCTACATCACGACGCAGTTCAAATGAGTCTGGTCAGTTGTGTTCGGCCCGGCCGGATTTGTATTTAGTGTATCCGGCGTGGTGATCGTCATCACGCGTTGGGGCGCGCCCCCACGATCCATAGATCGATCTTGACTGTCCTGCTTTGTTTTCCAACACGTCTCGCAGGTCCTGCGTGTAGCCCCAGGCCTTAGTGTTTTTATTCGATTGGCAATGGGGTGCGGGCTGGTATTCGTGTTGATACGCTGCTTTGTCTCGGCCACGAGGTGGCCGGTCAGCCGCATCCTGCGCTGGTAGTGTAGGATCTAGTGCCTCCTCCTATTGAGGTAACAACCTGCGCTTTGGGTAACTTTTGGTTGGGCGCTCGAGTCCATATTCCTTGGCTGCCAGGACCTTGGCCCATCTATCAGTTAGCAGATCTTGATCAGCTTGAAGTTGCTGCTGCTTTTTCTTCAAGCTTTTTGCAGTGGCTATAAGCCGGCGCTTGAAGCGCTCCTGCTCGACGGGGTCCTCAGGCACGATAAACTCTTCGTCGCCGAGGCTCACATCGTCTTTGGAGAGAGGCATGTAATTGTCATCCTCCGAGTCTCCGTCCATTGCCTGTTTATCAGGGCTAACTTGCCCATCCTCACGTCCAGCTTGTCGAAGCTTGGCTGGGCGGGATTGTTTTCGTCTTCGGCATTATCCGGAGTGCTATTGTCTCCTGTGCCGGTATCACTATTTTTGCTATGGAGGGGCTTAGAGCGGCGGCGCTGACGTCGGCACTTAGATTGCTTCTCAAGTGGGTTATTCTCCATTGCCTTGTCGCCATTGCTTTCTTTAGGTGTGTCCACCATATATATATATCATATGACGAGGTGGCTGTCCAGCGCCCTATGGGCGATGGTTCCTGTTCTTCTCCGGCATCGTCGTCCATGCCATCGATGTCTTCGGAGTCGAAATCAAGCATGCGGTTAATTCATCGATAGTGGCTATTAAGTGTGTGGTGGCTAGGGAATGAATTTCTTCGTCGTCCGCTTCCCACTCAAGCCGGACATAGTTCGGCCAAGAGTCTCCTGATAGGGAGAGAGACTTCAATGAATTTAGCATGTCGCCCAAGGGCAAGTGCTAAAAGGTATCCGCGGATGTAAACTCCATGATCGGTGCCCAATAAGATTCAATAGGCGCGGATGCACACGGTTTGGAGCCTATGACCGGAGACAAGTCCGAGGGTCTGATGCCACAGACCTCATTAGAGGCAGAGTCTGTGTTCGGCCAAACGCCGCTGAGTGTGCGGCCTCCGTGGAGGGGTCCATCCACCCGTCCTCGAATGGCACGATCTGCTCCGGATTAAGAGCCGAGGCAACTACAGGTGTGATCTCCCGAACACCGTCCGATGGCAGATCTAAGTCATGCTCATCGTGACTATTTGGTGCACCTGTCATGGGCTCGAATCCGTCGAAGATCAAGTCTCCGCGGATGTTGGCCGTGTAGTTTTGGCTTCCAAACCTGACCTGACGGCCAGGGGTGTAGCTATCGATCTGCTCCAGATGGCCAAGCGAGTTGGCCCGCAGTGCGAAGCTGCCGAATACGAAGATCTGTCCGGGAAGGAAAACCTCACCCTGGATTGCGTCATTGTAGATGATTGAAGGAGCCATCAAGCCTTACCGTGGTGACATAGTGGAACTCTCAATGAAAGCACCAATGTCGCTGTCAAACCTGGCGGATCTCGGGTAGGGGGTCCCGAACTATGCGTCTAAGGCTAATGGTAACATAAGGCGGGGGACACAATGTTTACCCAGGTTCGGGCCCTCTCGATGGAGGTAATACCCTACTTCCTACTTGATTGATCTTGATGATATGAGTATTACAAGAGTTGATCTACCATGAGATCGTAGAGGCTAAACCCTAGAAGATAGCCTATGATTATGATTGTTCTTGTCCTATGGACTAAACCCTCCGGTTTATATAGACACCGGAGAGGGTTAGGGTTAAACAGAGTCGGTTACAGAGAAGGAGATCTACATATCTGAATTGCCAAGCTTGCCTTCCACGCAAAGGAGAGTCCCACCCGGACACGGGACGAAGTCTTCAATCTTGTATCTTCATAGTCCAACAATCCGGCGCAAGTACATAGTCTGGCTGTCCGAGAACCCCCTAATCCAGGACTCCCTCAGCCGCCACCACCGCCGCCGTCATCATCCGTTGCCGCCGACGCTCGCGTGTCGCCGCCGCCATCGCTGCACTCGACTGTGGTCGCTAACGGCGGGGTTGGACGGCCGGCACGCGTTCTCGTCATTGCCGAGGACGACAACGACGCCCTCCTCGCGACTGCGGCACCGGGCCTTGATCTCCTCGTAGGCCCAGCGTTTGCGAGCCATCTGCTTGCGGACATAGTCCTCCTTTGCCCAATTGAGGGCGGTCTCGTCATCGGCAGCCATCCAGCGAGCTTGGGCCCAACTCCGGCTCGATCTTCGGCCGAACTAGGCGGAGGGAGCGCGGGGAGGGGCGGCCGCCCTCATTGATGACGAGGGCGCCGCTGCGGGTCCGGCGCCCGAGTAGCGTCTCCTGCTGCTCCGGCTTGACGGGGCATAGCGCCGGCGACCCGGAGGAGAGCGAAATGGAGCCCGATGACGAGGAGGTCGCCGACCCCATTCACCGCGGCGTCCAGGAGCTACCACAACGGCGAGAGAAGGACGGGCGCGCAGGGTACTCGAGGCGCGGCGTGTTGTCGGTCTTGATGTAGTCGAGGACGGCCTTGAGGGTGCGGCTGGGCACGCTCCACCATTCGCGCCGCCCGTCGGTGTTGTATCAGCTGCGAGGAACGGTGCCGTTGGTGGAGGCGATCTGCTCTTCACGGTGGCGCTCGAAGAACATCGTCCACATCGTGTGGCTGTTGGCGGTGTAACTCGACTCGTTCCGCTGCGCCTCCGGCAGCGACAAGCAGATGTGGGTGATCTCGGCCGACCGTTCAGCCCCTGTGGGCACTGGGGGCACCGGGATGCTGTCGGCGCTCAATTTTCACGTGCCCGACACCCGCATGTCTAGAGGTGCCGGATAGCCGGCCTCGTAGAGGAGGCGCGCCTCGGGCTCGTGGAGATGGCGACGGCTAAAACCGTTCGCCGCCGCGGCGTCGCCGGGGTATCGCTCAGCCATTACTTGTCGGCGAGGAAGAGGGGGGAGAGTTGTTTCTATGGCGAGTCGAAGCGAGACAAAAGGCGAGTTGTGGTGATTGTGGCGTTCACCGATGGGGAGGTCGTCTTTTATAGGCATAGCTGGGTGGTGAGTGAGAATCTACACACCGGGTGATGCGTGGAGGGAGCGGGTGGGATGCGCATCGCAGCATCTTCGCTGTGCTGCCCGTGTGGCATCAATGGAGGCTGTCCGGGACGGCAGCGCAGCAGCCTTGGCATTGATTCCCGCAGGAACCGAGGCGATGAGGACGACGAAATGGCGTGTCGCTGACTCGGTGGGCCCACTCTCGTTCGTGCCAAAATAGGTTTCCCAGCGCCTGGGATTGCTCCCCAAGGCGCGGGTTTGTCCTGCTCTGCGACGCTTAGTTTCACCCAAACCGCTAAAAATGGGCCTCTGGGGCGGATCTGGCTCGTCACGCCGATGCTAAAAAAAGGCTTGAAGGCGTGTTGGAGGCGCGACTGGAGATGCTCTTATGACAAAGTTAATTGGGCTTGTGTTGACACCAGGTTTTTGCTCGCAAGGTTACGTCCTCAAGATGGTTTTTTAAAAAGGGTTCTCAGCATAAAGTTTTGTCTCGTTGAGGAGAACAATTTTGCTTTTCAGATCATCTTAATCCGAGGTCGTATGAAAAATTACTAATTAAGTGGTATCCCCTTGTAAAGATCACCGATGACACGGGGGAGAATGGGAGGAGGACCTATAGCAGCTCCAGTCGCCACCACCATGAGCTTACATCTGCCATCACTACAAAAAAAGGCACATCCGTGACATTTTGGGCCGAACGAAAAAAATTTATGTCATAGATATGACACTTCTATGACGATAATTGTGACAAAACCCGGTATCATCATAGATGTGATGGGCTCCTACTCTATGACAAAAAATCATCGCAGAAAATGGGCTTTTCGTCCTGGGCGGGCTGGAGACGCAGCTGCATGACATTCTTTGCGCCGTCCATGACGGAAAAAACCGTGGTAGAAGCGAGGGGGAGGAAAATTTCGGGGAGTTGCCGGTTACGGTGGGAGAGCGATGCGTGTTTCTCTCATACAGGTACGCACGTGTGTGCGAGGCGTTGGCTCTAACTGAACCCGAGTGAGGCGTTGGGCTCTAACTGAACCCGAGCGATTGCACTACAAGGCTACGCGTTACTGATGGATGTTAACTGAACCCGATGGAGCGATTCTTCGCCATCGCCGCTAATCAATTCGATCGATGCCGCCTGGGATGAACAAAGGAGTGTAGGGGGTTAGATGAACAAGGAGCGGTGGCGTTGTTCTCCGGATGAACAGAACCCGTGGTGTGGAGGGCTGGATGAACAAGAACGGTGGAGGGGTGGCCGGTAGGGGTGGTTGAACAGACCCGTGGTGTGGAGGGCTGGATGAATAGTAGACGGTGGAGGGGTGCTCGTGGAGGGTGGTTGAACAAGAGCGGTGGAGAAGCGCACGGTGGAGGCTGGATGAACAGAGCCCGTGGAGGCCGGAGGAGGTCGACGGTGGAGATGAACAAGATCCGTGGAGTCCTGCTTATGCACGCCACACCCCTGCTTTCTACCGTAGCGCCCAACACAAACTGCGTTTGGCCCATTTTGCTCTACGCCACACCCTCCCGGCGAACAGACCCCTGTTTCGACCGTAGCGCCCAACACAAGTCTGTTTATACGTTTTGCGGTACGCCACACCCTTCCGATCAACAGACCCTGCTTCGACCGTAGGAGGTCCGCTTCTCCTTTTTGCAAGACGCCACACCCTCCCGATCAACAGGAACCCGTTCCAAACATAGGAGGTCCGTTTCCTCTGTTGTGCAGTACGCCAGGCCTTGTTTCCATCGCGTGTTCCATCCAAGCCCTCCTGATGAACACGGCCACGCATTCCGTTCCGACCCAGCCGGTTGGCTCCCACGCGTTCCGTTGCCTCCCGATGAACACGACGCATTTTGTTGCCTCCCCATGAACACGACACATTCTATTGCCTCCCCATGAACACGAGGCATTCTGTTGCCTCCCCATGAACACGACGCATTCCATTGCCTCCCCATGAACACGAGCCCTCGCCGTACATATGCACGACTAGGTGTTCGAGACCTCGCCCGTATGTACACATACGTGACCATATTTTCTTTCTTGCACCGCCGGCCTGACGACATGTACATGCTACGCGGCGCGCTTTCTACTACGACACGCGGCGCGCTTCTACTACGACACGCAGGCCTCTACATCGACCAAGATGTACGCATAACGTCACACCAGATGACAACGCCACGCACGCTTCGACCGTGTGGGTCCCGACCGCCGTGCACTTCCTGCTCTGCGAAGATGTAGCTGGTGGGTCCCAGCAATGGGGCGAATTGTTTTTTTTTGCCCGGACGCACTTCCTTGCGGCGAAGGTGTAGCTGCTAGGTCCCAGCAATGGGGCGACCGAATTTTTTGCCCGGACGCACTTCCTTGCGTATGAAGGTGTAGCTGCTGGGTCCCAACATCGTGGGGCGAATCGTTTTTGCACGGACGCACTTCCTTGCGCATTTAAGGTGTAGCAGTGGGTCCCAGCAGTCGGGGGGCAAATCATTTTTTCCAAACGCACTTCCTTGCGTGCGAAGATGTAGTTGGTGGGTCCCAGCAGTCAGGGGGCGAATCGTTTTTTTTCAGACGCACTTCCTTGTGTGCGAAGATGTAGCTCGTGGGTCCCAGCAGTCAGAGGGCGAGTCATTTTTTCGCGAAATACGGTGGCCCGTCCGGTGGGTCCCCGCTGTCAGGTGGAGGAATAATTATTTTGCACGTAATAAGGAGGCACTTCCTTGCGGTTGCCATGGACCCAGCTGTCAGCCTCTCCACATACAGTCCACATCCGATGGAAGTCGTTCCTTGACCATGTTGACCACGCCGTGCCGAGAGCACCACGGTGGTGGACGACGGCGAGGCCTAGGAAGCGGACGACACGGAGCCGGGGAAGACGCGACAGTGGATGCACACGTGGAGAGGATTACGAGGGTTCACTAGTTCGTCTGTGCTGCCGTCGCCGCAGAAAAACAGGGGGTGTGGGTGAGTGGAGGGATGGCCTGGCCAGCGGTGGGAGTAGTAGGGGCGGTGAGGCCTCCACGGCAGCATAGCCGACCATGAGAGGCAGGAGCAGGCGGCACGACCGGCGCTGCTTTGGGCGGCTGGAGCAAGAAGACCAGAGGTTGAAGAAGCACGACGGCCGTTGGATGGACATCGTACGATCACTGCAGCTAGAATCGTTTATATTGACTAAGTTGACAAAGCCCTTGGTACGTCAACTTAATAGGCCCACAGGTAAGCTTCCGAAACGGTGTGCCCTAGATGTCAGGGGGATGAATCATTTTTTGGGCGGGTGAAGCTAGAATATCTGAGATTGAAGAAGAAGCATGGCATCCGTTGGACGGACATCCAATGGCCACTACTGCTAGAACCGTGTGTTGACTATAAGTTGACAAAGCCTTGCATACCCGTCAACTCTGTTTTTTTAGGGGACGCGTCAACTTAGTAAGGCCAGAAGTGTGTGGCAGAGAACTTATAGCCCATTTGAGATTTGTAAGAATGTGTAGCCCATTTTTCAATTCTAATGGAATTTACTACAGCCCATTTATAGTTTGTTAAAAGTACAGCCCATTTCAACCAACCGTTCAAAACAGAATTCAATAAAATTTCCCACATTTTGATGGGATCCGAATATTTTTATCCCAAAATTTTAGTAAGATTAAATACAATTTCAATATAAATTTATATTATGTAAAAATCCAACTAAACATTCCGTCAAGAACAATTAATGAAATCAAAATTTCAATATTCCAAAAATAATATTTTATAAAGTAATCACTGTTTGGTGCATTTTTTATAGGTACTACCCAGTTTTTATAATTACATCCCATTTATTATTTCCTAAAGCCCATTTTCTTGTTAAGCCTAATAAATCCCTCTTAGGAAAGATTTGCAGCCCAGCGGGGCGGAGAATAACAACTTGACCTTGCCTGGGTATTCCTAAAAAAAAGTATAGCTGGGCTAGCCATTTTCAGCTTGAAAAAATTTAATATCTGGGCTGGTATCTGGCCTGGGCTAGACGGGCCATAACCTGCCTAGTTAATACCTGCAGTGATGTTTTCGTTGTTTTTCAGAGGAGAAAAATTAATATCTGGGGTAAACATCAAAAACTCTTCAATGCTCACACCTCGGAAACACAAATACTGCTCGAGCTGCTTGGTCCCAGCTGTCGGCCGCTTCTTGTGCAATTCTCTTGTTTATTGACTACTCCCTCCTTTCCTGTTTATAATGCTCAATTCAAAAATCTCACCAATCAACGTAGATGTAAAGTGGTGGAATACTTTTTCTAGTTTTGCAAAAGCACCTAATTAATGCTCTTGTTATCCTCAAAAAATTATGTTTATCAATGCATTAATTGCAATGCATTCATGCATAAAGTACATGCATTGGTCAGTTTTCTCTTAATACTTGCATGCAACGATTTAATGCACCTTGGAATCTGAACATGTGATGAAAAACAACCAAATTGAGCCTTATAAAATGGAAAAACTAAAATTTTGAGATAAGCCCTATAAACCGGAAAGGAGGGAGTACATAGGTAGACAATGGTGTGGGAGCCTGATGTCAGGAAAAAAGGAGGAAGCAAAATAAATTATAGTATATATATATATATATATATATATATATATATATATATAATAAGGAGGCACTTGCGTACATGAGGCTATGGACCTGGTGGGTCCCCATTGTCATCCTATCCAAGTAAAGTGATCTCTCGCCGCTGCTTCCTTCAATAGCCATCACCTGGCCGCCCCGCTTCTCGATGCAGAATTTGTTCGCTTTCAAACGACACAAGTGTCGTCCGTCATCCATCTTCCGCACACATTAATGATATGCGGTTGCCGAGGCGGCTACTCAAGGCCACACGTCCGCCCCTCCCCGCCACCATTGCTATATAAACTACTGCGCCGCAATAGCCGCAGTCATCCGCATCCGTTGCCTTTCTCCTGTCCACACCACTACTGCCCACCATGGCTTCCTCGCGCTCCAGTGCTCTTCGTGACGGGCGGACGACGGACCACAAGGAGGTAGCCGGAGGACGACGACGTCCCAATGGAGAACATGGTAGTCGACGATACGGCGCCAACCCCCTCCTCCGTGCCATCCTTGCTGGTGCATTGCACCATGACCATCGGCGAGGCCCATGCCCAATATATGGACAGGGTGAGGCAGATGCGTGAGGAGTAGTTCCGGGAGGCACGGGCCGACGCCGCCTACAAACACCATCTCCTCCAAGAGCACCTGCAGGCAGAGGAGCAGATCGCCGTGGAGCGGGCGGAGCAGGAGGCGCTGCCGACTTGCATCGCCCGCCGCAAGGGCCGCCGAGCACCGGGCGATCGCATGCGAGTGGCGGAGGTTGCGGCCGCCTACAAAGAGGCTAGCAAAGAGGGCGATGAAGCGGGCAAGGCGCTGTTTGGCGAGACCGAGGACAAGGCAGAGGACAATGCCAGCTCCGACGAGTCCCCGCTCCACTGGCGTTGATGACGCCCTACTCCTTCGACGCCCCGCGGCACCAACAACAAGGCAGAGGACACCGCAGGCTCCGCCAAGGCCCCGCATCGCCAACAACGAGGCAGAGGACACCGCCGGCTCCGCTGAGGCCCCGCCCCGCCAACATAGAGTCACAGGACATCGCCGGCTCAGCCGAGGCCCCACCGTGCCGGCAACGCGAGGGAGGATTTCCACCGCTCCACTGAGGCACCGACCGCCGGCAACGAGCCAGAGGCGTCGCCGGCTCCGCCGGCTCCGCCGAGGCCCCGCCCCGCTGCCAACGAGGCCGCGCCACACAGAAAACGAGGAAGATTAGAACACAGTAGGTCGCTGCCGCTCGGGTCCAAGTAAGGCCACCGCTGCTACCCTCCGGTTGAAGCCAAGCTAGGCGGGTTGACCATTGATGGCCGGTTAGCTTCTTGGCGGAGATGTGGAGTCGGAGAGCTACGCTGGAGAAGAACGCTGCTTCTACTTAACTGCTGGTGCAGTTGGCTGACTGACACATGGGCTCAACAGGCCACATGTAAGTTATGCAACTGCACCTGCAGTTAAGTCATCAAGCTTCTGCTCGCCTCGGCGAGACATGTGGGTAGCTTCGTTAATTAATTATACCTCCAGCGCACCCTTTTTAGTTTTTTTGAAAAGGAGGATGACCTCTGCCTCGTGATCGGGAGATGCATGCGCCCACAAACACCCTTTTAGTTGAAGAATGTATGAAATGTAATGAAATCCGACATGTTTATATGAAACCGACCGTGTATGAATGAATTTATTTCAATTAGTTCAACCTCAGATCACGGCATTGCATGAACATGCAAAACAATAAGTACTAGCATTATTCCTGTGGTGATCACCACGCTTGCAGTAGTTTCACATGTACTCCTCCGTCCTTTCTAGTCTGCATACAAGGTTTGTCTGCAGTCAAAGTATCTCTACTTTGACCAATCTTATACAAAAAGTATGCGCTTTCACAATGTGCTAAGTAAAAGGAAATGTATGAGTACAAAGAGTTTGAGCAGCTTTTTAGCGTTTCAGACATTGCAATCAAACACACAGGCCTGGCAATTCATAGAGAACATTCACAACAATTGATGATTATGCATCTCAATGACTCACATGTCGAGGCAATATTTACTTCACAACTAAAGAATAAAGAAAAATTGATCGCCACACGACAAAGAAAGGGCATCCCATTCAAAATATCAAACGATATCTTGCTAAAATCAATGAGCAAAATTTTACAAGGTTGTCCCATTCCAAAATATCAAATGCCTACGATTGTGGAATGGGCAGGGTTTGCCATCAGTTCGGACATTGACATGGCACCTCGTGCTAAATAAACCAGCTGTTCTTTTCGTGCAGTTCCACCAAAATCAACCAAATTCACGCGTTGCTTGTATGATTTCGCCCTTATATGTTGCAACGCCTTGAACTTATGGCACCTCCTTTCTTGTGGTGGAAATGAATGATCCGATGTATTCATGAATATTTTGTGCAGTTCTCGTTGAAATGAAGCTGAGCACCCCTGTTTGCACAAATACAAAAAAGTGATTAGTATAAAGCAAACTGTACTATGAATTGACAGTTTCAACAGACACATACATGTGTAGAGCACACTTTTAGAAAAATGGAACTCACCAGAAAGAATCGTAGAACAACATTGTACTCAAGATCACAAAGAAAAAAATGGAGATTTGTCGGTCCTTCCGAAATGAAGTTAGTTTGGTCTTGTGGGGAGTAATGTAACCATCCTTCAATCTGCTCCTTCGATGAGAAGATAGACAAGGCTTCTTCATCCCGCATAATCGAACTAGTCACTTCACGCATCCATATTCTTCTTCAGAGGAAGATGATCCCACAGCAAAGACAAGAGGGCTACTAAATGCTAGCATCCATGTTTGCTCGAAAAAAGGAAAGGAAATATTTAAAACAGCATGATGAAGCACTTCCCAAGGACAATACCACTTTTTCATGACAAGATCTAAACAGTAGCACAACACCAATAGAGATGACAAAGCTCAATCATATGGATGAAATCAGTGGGCGAGTACCAACCTTTGTCAGGAGGCTGATTGTGTAGAGCATACAGATGACGCACTTCTCAGGACCATCTGTTGCTATCTACGGGGGTGGCCATGCTTACTATATACTCCTCCATTAGTTTAATGTTTCCAACATCTTCTTGTGCAGTTCCACTAAAATATATGGTATCTTCAAAGAAGATCCCTGTTTGCACAAGTAGAGATAGTTACATATGGCATCAAATCAGTGGCAAAACACTTGCTCGTTCCAGCCATAGCAATAAATTAAGATCCAAAACTATATCATTACTTGTGTCATCACAGCCCAAAGGTTTCATTACAGCACCAGAGTTGATTTTTGTTTTTCTTCCGCTTGTTCTTCCCGTCATCACTTGGTTCAATAATGCATAAGCTTCGCCTTCAATGTAAGATTTGGCATGTCAATTAGGGAGCACAAGTATAGTACTAAACTTAATTTTTCGATGAAAGTGGCAAAATACACAGCCAGTTAGCCAGAAATATCATTATCTTACCTCAATGGGATATTACGGTGCACATACAGATTGGAAGTATTGTTCCATTTGTGCAGTTCACTAAAATCAAGCAACATTATCATACAAGTAGCACAACATATGAAAGCACACTGCAGAATCATGTGAAAGAAGGCTAGTACTGACCTCTCATGATGCGGAATTCAAACAACTCACAAGAAGAAGATCTAAACCAAATTCGACTTAATGGATAGGAAGTAAGATCTCCTCTTGTGCAGTTCCACTAAGATCAAGCAATCAACAACGTTGTCAAGCAGATATTTTGTTGAACTACACAAAACACTCTTAAAACAAAAGTGTTTTGTGCAGTGCAACAAAAGGTCACAATGGCAATGAGGTGAAGTAGATAACCCTGTTTACACAGAGGTGCAAAGAAAATAATTAGTGGTCAATAACGGTGGATGACACAGAAGCCAACAAAAAGAAGCATCTACCTTATCTAAATGGGAAATAAAGCAAGACAGTAGCATTTCTCAAACGGTGGCATTGATTAATATTAACATAGAGATTATATTAACAATAAAATTCGTTAAACATGTAATTTGCTTTTAACTATGGCATTGCATCAATTTTCCAGCGGCATTATTAGAGGGTGTTTGTTTACAGGAACATTTTGCTGTACGGACTAAAAAAACTCCGTGTCAGTAACATCTAAACCAAACAGGAGGGACTTTTCGGGACTAAAAGTGGGCATTTGGGACTAAAGAAACAAGACCCCGAGGGAGTCTTTTTGGGACTTTTTCCAACGGTTGCCCCTGCCACGCATCGCACCTTGTTTCTATTAGTTCATTACTAGGGGTAACATGGTCTTTTATCATGTCATTTAATAACCTCTAGTCCATGTTTAGTCCCTGGAACCAAGTAGGTAGGGACTAGGGAGTTTTTAACCAAACAGGTCCATAGATTAACAACAGCTAATGAGTTGCACGGGACAGTGGACGCACCAGCACCATGTGCATCTACCGATGTACTGTGGTCATGCACAGTCTGTTGCAACAAAGAACAAACAACCAAGGAGCATATTTGTGTTGGTCCCAGTTTTGTTATCTTTAGACACCTTTCCCTATGTGAGCGCAGCAAATCTAGTCCTGCTCAAACTCTACAGCCTTGTCCCTTCCTTTCCTTTTTGAACTAGTACTTTTGCCCCTTCCTTTCCTCTTTGAACCACGTCCTAGATTTATGCGATACAACTTTCCCCACTACTTTCCCCTATTCCTTTCCTCTTTGAACCATGTCCTAGATTCATGCTATACAACTTTCCCCCTTCATTTCCTCTTTGAACCACGTCCTAGATTCATGCAATATACAACTTTTCCCACTACTTTCCCCCACTCCTTTCCTCTTGGAACCACGTCCTAGATTCGTGGTATACATGTAGCTAAAGCAATGCATGTGGAGTAAGTAAAATATGCCTTAAGGTTCTTGGGGCGTGGTTCGGTGGGCGACGGGACAGCGGCGAAGAAGAAGGGCTCGGAGGCCCTCCCGCGCCGCTGCTGGGTGGAAAGTGAACAGCAGCACCGGTAGTGGATTCCCTCCCTTGCCGACGGCGACAGCATTAAGCCTCCTTCCCTTCCCGGCGGACGGATCCTGCCGGCTCTTTGAGCAGCAGTGAGGGGAGAGTGTGGGGACCTCGACTCATAAGTCGAGATCACCGAATGCACGTGTACAGTGATCCCAGAGATCAATGCTCACTGAACACACAGAAGCTGAATAACAAGAGTCTTACATCCATACATACAGTTTTACACAAGTAGGACCATTATGGTCAAGTCTTGAGTGTATCATCGCAGCGGAAATCTTCATTGATAACTTCGACCCATGCCATCTGCCTTAACCCTACAGGCATTCTGACTGGGAAGCGTCCTAGCTCGCATGTTCGTCATTGATGTATTCTTCATCATATCCTACTCTTTCATGCCTGGTCAATAAAATAACCAGTGGCAAGCCAATGAGTACTTTGAATGTACTCGCAAGCAACCCATGTTTTGGTTCAAGATACAACAATGCACGATATAGGTAAATTTTCGCAAAAAGCTAGTTTTGAGTGCAATGACATGTTCAACAACTTGTAAGACATGCATAAGGAGAATTCAAGTAACCATGAGGACAAGTTACTGGTATCAACATAAATAGAGTGGGCACCAACCCAACTCAATCATGTCAAGTCCTTTGACTTGACCCGAGTAGTTTTATCAACTCACACACACACGGTTGTAAAATTCTGGACATAGTCTAAGCAGCACCGCCCAACTGTCCTTGACCGTGGACACGGCTATTCGAATAGTTTCACACTCTGCAGAGGTTGCACACTTTACCCACAAGATCCGGGGAACTTCCGTGTCGTCCACGACCCACGGTACCTCAAGTACCCAGGGTAAGCACCCGATCACTACCTTTCCCTAGACGACACTAACATGGAGTCCACTCTATTGGTAGTAACCCCGTGCCTAACATTTCACATTATAAAGTTGTGGAGCCTCGCTTCCATATTCATCACATACCGGAAGCACGGGGTACCAACGGTGTGTCCGGTGCCCTGTGAAAACAGTCATGGCCGCCCTACCTGGCACGACCCCATCCCGAGAGAGCGCACCAACAACTCTCCCCTCACTAGTAATGCGGGCTCCAAGCTAGTATCGGTCTAGGTAATCAATAATGCCCTTTCCCATATACGGGTAGAGTGGTTGCGCATGTAAGGTTGGGACAGTCAACAAATCTTAAATCTAATCCGTTTTCGAAAACAACACACACACTTGCCTCAGTACACCACTTCATCATCAAGTGGTTACCCATCTCATCATCTCCCTCGGGCATAAGTGGCACCCGACGAGGTTTTCGAAAAGTCTTTTGAAAATGCTTTGTCTCCTTCACCATGCATATACCCGTCCCTTTTTGCATAGCATCAACTTTAGCATCCTATCTACTCCCACCGGCATAACCCTCATAAGAAGGTAGGGTCATGCACAATGCAAGTACCAATGAGGAAGTACGGTGGAAAACCATCAAAGTGGTTACTACCACATCATGATTCCGTTGCAACAACAATATGGTGCTATATGACATGCATAAAAAGGGTTTCATAGACATGGTAAAAGGGCTGCTTGCCTGGTTCATCAGAGTCTTCAAGTCTTCGTGTCCTTCTCCAAGTACTCCGTCTACTTCGTCAACTAACATCGGAAACAATCACAATAAGCAACACAGCAAGGCAAAAATAAAAGTGCTCTAAAATTGCAAGTTGGACTTTTCTAGGATACCTTTGGTCGTATGAGGCATGACCAAAGTGGTTGCAATGGGATTTGATCAATGGATATCTCTGAATATTTCAATATGATGGAATCAAGGGATTCGTGGATTTGCAACAAGTGTACAGAAATATATTTTTGAAAAATGAGCAGTGGCACCCATTTAGCAAACCATGATTTTAGAAGCATCTAGGAGTTGGTTTCACTGGATTTGGAGTTCAAATGAATATTCTATGGATTTGCAAAGTTGACAAACATGAAGAAATGGCTCATTATTTTGTGGGGTACAGAAAGTATTAAGAAAAATATTCATAAACTAAGTTATGAACTTAGAAGCATCTAGGAATTTGAATCATGGCATTTGGATCAATTTTGAGCTCTCTGTGATTTTCTAAAGTTCATCACTGGAATAGGAAAAACAAGATTTGATAAATGTTTGTGAAGAAAAAGTCTCTGGAAAAATGTGGATGTTGCACCAACAGGTAGATCATGATTTACAGAGTCACTAGAAATTTGAATCATCAAATTTGGAGTTAAAATGAATTTATTATGGATTTTAGGACTTCAAAATAAAAGAAAAAGGAAAGGTTTAGGCTTATACCTAAAACACGCATCGGGCAAGGGATAGCCACTGGGCCGGCCCAGTGGCTCAGCTGGCGGGGGAAGGGCCACGTCAAAGGCGCCGTCACACTTTACGCTTTTGCTGCAGGGAAACGGCCCGCAGCAAAACC
The DNA here is from genome assembly GCA_021437245.1 of Aegilops speltoides. Taxonomy (NCBI): domain Eukaryota; kingdom Viridiplantae; phylum Streptophyta; class Magnoliopsida; order Poales; family Poaceae; genus Aegilops; species Aegilops speltoides. The sequence continues at coordinate 19,215,914 of CM038145.1, read as the reverse complement.
GTGTCCACTTAACTCATGGGCCCGCCCCACTGTGCCGCTGACGCGCGGGACCCACATGTCGGGTTCGTCCCCCACCTCCCGCTCTCGAACAGAGGCGAGGCAGGGGAGGCAGGGCCGAACGCTTGCGGGCATGGGTTCCGGTGGCACAGGCCACCTCCGGCGATTCCCGGCATACCAGCGAGTTCAGGAGAGCGTGACGCACCCGCCGAGGTGCGCCACGACGGCTGGGGTGGCGGGATGCAAGCGATGCATCGCCCGCGGTGGACGGAGGCGACGGTGAGGTTGGGGCATGGCGCTGCAGCCGCGGAGAGGACGAAATGAAGCGGGGGAGATATGCATGATGGTGGTGGAGATGTTTTGAGGCCATGAGGTGGAGAGGAGGGGCTCGGGTTGGCACGAATTTAGGTGGAGGCCGGCGGCGGCTCTCCGGCCATGGTGGTGGATGGAGGGCACGGGGAGAGAGTTGGATTGGTCCAGGGGGTCACTGGGAGTGAGAGAGGGCGAAGGGGATCCAGAGGGAGGCCTTGGGAGCCCTTAAATGGTGATGCCATGGCTCACCGTGAACGTGGCCTACGGGCACCCGCGGGAATGGCCGCGGTGGCCACGGGAGGAAGCCCGGGGCTGTCTACGGCGTTCGTGGGAGTCGAGTAGGGTGCCAGGAAGAGGTAGAGGGAGCGGGGAGAGGCTCTGGTGCTCGCGCATGCGAGGCTGAGCATTGGCCGAGCCGGGCGGCTCTGGGCATGCACCGCAGGGGGAGAGAGAGGAAGAGACGAGGGGGCCAGCATGGTGGCGTGTTGCGGACGTCGAGGCACCTCGACTGGCGCAAGGGGGAGGCTCGAGGTGGTCGGGGACGCGGCGTCAATGGTCGGGAGCACGCTGACGTGCTCCAGAGCGCGCAAATGGCCAGCATCCGCGGCTTTTCCGCGCGCACTCGCGTGCCCACTTGTGTCTGGGGCTTTGTGGGGTGAGTAAACAAAGGGGAGGTGGCCTTGGATGCCCTGGTGAACCACTAGGAGAGGAGAGAGGTTGAGGGAGAGAGAGAAAAGGGCTGTCCAGAGAGGGAAAGTGGGGTTTTACCCCTCTAATAATTTAGCTATGGATTTGCCATTGCTACTGGAGGTGCAAGGGGACTAGGAGGGGCTGTGGTAAAAAGTTGAGCTCATGGAGAATAGTGGAAGTGGTCAAAAGGATGATTTTGGAAAAATGGCAGAAGGTGTTTGTTGTTGGTTTCGGCAAGAAAATTAATTCCACTTGCCATGAGAATTAACAGGATGGAATGTCACATAGAATTAGGGTGTTCCACCAAGTTTGAGCTCATTTGGGCAAAGTACCCAATGTAACTTTGGTAAACCCTAGAAATCAGCAGAAATGGCTTTGCCAAGATTTAGTCATGCAAATCTATTCTCCTTGATGCACCACTTGGTGTAGTGTCATCATTTGAGGATTTGAACATCTCCACAAAAATTCAGATCAAAAGGACACACTTGGCAATGTAGAGTTGTCCAAATTTGGTTCTGGACAGAAAAGGTTTTGCGGCACTTTGATCAACATAACATTTTCTCCAACTTGTGCCATTTGGTCTAGATGAATGATTAGACCATTTGAGCATGTTCACAAGGTTTGAGAACATTTGGGAATGTTTGGCAATGTAAAGTTGCTCAAACTTCAAAATGGACAGAAAAGGTTTTGAGAGGATTTCATGGGGTTGTACTATTCTCCATGACATGATACTGGCCAAGATCATCAAACATGTCATATGTGACATGCTAGAATTTTCTTGTAATTTTTGGAGAATATTTCCCTTGTAAATATTTCAAAAGCTTGAAATATCCAGAAAGGGTTTTTGAGGGATTTGACCAATATTTTGAACATGACCATGTGTTGAAACTCTTATATATAGACAATATATGTCCACTGAGTTTCCCTAGGTTTTTGTCAAATATTTTTGAAACAATAAAATAATTTTTCCCTATTAAAGACCATTTCTGGCCTTAAGAAAAAGATTTTAAATAAAATAGGAAAATGACTTTTAAAATTTTATTTTTGTGGTTTCTGGGTATCCTATATCTAATAGGAGTCAAATATATTTTTGGAAAGATTTTTACTGCCCTTAATTAAGTACTTGCAGTGCAAACCTCAATTCAGGGGTTTTTGAAAAACTAATTTTAGAAAATACTTTTTGGCCAAATTATTTTTATAAGAAAATACTATATTGCTCTATACACATGGCATGATCCTTGGGCAGAAGTTTGGGGCAAGGAAATGAAGTATCGAAGTTGGAGGATTTATTTGATTTTTAGAGCACTTGCAAACAGCAGACAAAAACCAATCAAGGCAAGGTCCAAAACACTCAAAAGTTTTTGTCAAACCACATTTTATCATGATTGTTAGCTTAAGTGTAGTGGCATGAAAATCAGGGTGTGACAGAGAGAGAGGCCAACGAAGTCTTGTTTAGATCTGGAGAGGGCGAGAGGTGTGAAGAGAGCAACTACAAGTGCTGAGGATCCAGCGGGAGAGGGCGAGAGAGTGTGAAGATAGCAACTACAAGCGCTGAGGCTCCAGCGTGTATATATATACTGGAGAGAGAGCGTGAAGCGTGCAAACCCTAGAAAACATTTTGACCAGTCAAAGAATCCTCCTGGCAAAAATTATGCTCAAGTGTAGTTATCGAACCCGAGACCTCAAGTTTGATGAGCTAACAAAGCTAACTAGTTACACAACCCTCCCGTTATGTTCAACGAGAGGAAAATAACCTTTATACATTCCTGCATTCGTGTGACAGCATGCCGTGTTTTTTTTGTGTGTGTGTGGAGCCATTAGGATTTCAATCATAATCGTGTCATGTGGCTTTGGTGGTAAGACTATCCATAGTGGTGCAGAAATAATGCAGCCTTAGTCACCTTACCTCTCTCCACGAGTACTGGGTCCCACCAAATGAGGGTGAAACAAACAAATTAATAAGAAAATTTAAAAGCGCCAGAGGTGTATCTTACTACCTCACACATCTCGCTAATGCTCGGGAACACTGTCCAATTGATCCCTCTATTCGCTCGCGTACTATTTTAAGTGAATCCTTATTATAGCATGCACACAAATTTTGGGCACTTGTATTCGACTTAAGTCAGTGTGCCACCGTATCTCGTATACTTACTACTCCCTCCGTCTAGGTGTAATAAGTCACGCTAGAAGGTGCAACGGGACCAAGGTGCGCGCGTGTGCGTGTGTGTGTTTAATAACATGTGTGTGTTAGAGAGTGCGATAGATCGACCTACTCCTACAAAGATATGGTGTGTAGTGTACGATTTTAGCCGCGAGAGTCGGTGCATCCTCTCATTTCCGGGCGTGTCCGGTAGGGACATGCGTACAGCTGCCACGCCCGCTCCTGACCAGCATGGCCCACCCAAAGCCCCTCCACCGCCTGCGCGCGCTTCCCGCCCGAAATGGTCAGCGCCACTCCAAAGAATCGGTGACGCATTCATGCCCGGGCAGAGCGGACGCGACCTCTCACTGGCGCAAGAGTGATGGTTGCTTCGTCCGTCCAACTTACTACTGGGTCTATGTGATTTGACGGCTCATTGGTCTTTATTACTGAGGTGGTAGGACTGCTAGAGGTCCCACGCTTTCGGCGAAAGGAGGTAGTAGATTACAATTTTCTCCATTCTTACAGCGGAGGAGTGCAAGAGCAAAGGAAAACACGCAGCTCAAGTGATTACATGGCCCACCTCACACTATCACCGTATGCGACACCTAACTCTTTACATAGTACTCCCTCCGCTCCTAAATATTACTAGATGAGTCCCGCCGCTGTCATGAACAGCGGTATATCTCTCTGCGCAAAATTATTGATTTCATAGAACTAAAAAAATCTATAACCGCATGACAAATGTGGTAGCCAAACTAACTAAACTCCCATCATCATTTAGATCATCCCACATAAGGAAAAAAGATCAGCCATCTCCTACTGCATAATGAGATTATATTTTTTCTTTTTGACCTGTTAATGGGACTTAAAAGCTCACTTACATGCATGCTACCGGTGCATGCTTGCATGCAGACATGTTGATGTGATTTAAAACACACTCACATGCATGTGCCACGGTATTTCTGCATGCTTGCATGTGGCTTAGTGCTGAGCCTCTCAACGTCTAGATCAGATGCCTATTATGACTGATTTACTTCATCTAATGGCTACGTCAATTTTGATGATGTGGCTCAAGGAGAGGATAGAGAATTCCTAGTAGTGGGGGCTAGCTATTACTAGTAGATAAGTCTTTGTAGAGATTCCACTAGGTGAACTACATACGGAACAAAATGAATGAATCTACACTTAAAATGCATATATATACATCCGCATGTGGTTAATGGTGAAATCTCTACAAAGACTTATATTTAGGAACGGAGGAAGTACTAGTATAGTACTAGTACGTATCGTAATTTATCACGAGATAAATTTGTACAATGATATGAAGCTTCCATCTCCGTTACATGTATCTTAAGGCCCAAGGTTGCCCGCTGCAACATTTCATCAAATACAAAGGAGACTAACATGCATGCTATTGCATCTCAATGATTGATGATCATAGCAAATTTGTACTCCTCCGCTACAAAATAAGTGTCTCAACTTTATGCAAACTTTAGTACAAAGTTGAACTACTACTAAAGTTTACACTTATTTTGGAATGTAGCAGCTAAAGAAAAATGATCCATGCAGTCCCTAGCCCTTGAACCGTGAACCCTGACCAGGCTTCAATTTGCTGGCAATGTTCAAGCTTCCTAATAAATGAAGTTTGCAACCTTTTGACCATCAGATCATTTTGTGCCGTTTTTCCAAAATCGAGATGAGCATCCCTGTGGCAAAGAAATTGAAGAAGCGTGATTAGAATAAGATTACTAGGACTAGTTGATGAGACATAAACTCATCACAAATATAGTAAGTAGAAGCCAGTAGAGGTATCAGGTATGTGCGGGGCAAAGAAGTAGATAAATATCCACAGGGAGTGATGTGGGCAGCTGGAGCAGTGGTGCAAGCCGGCTGTAAAGGGAGTTGTACCTGAGGGACGTAGCTCGACCTTGAGGAGGGCGGCGGGAGGCGGCAACGCCCACGCCGCGTAGTGAGCAAGGGACGAAGGCAACCTCACCGCTTTGTGAGAGAGAACGGCGGGGACCCTTGATCGACATGCCGACAGTGGGTTTCGCCGTCGGCGATGGCCACCGTGATCTACACTAAGCATCCACCCTTCCCCAAGCGGACGTGATCCGCCGGATGTTAGAGATGTGGCCACACTGCGTTTTGTGCGAGAGAGTGTGAAGAGAGAAACCCCAGCAAGTAACGTGTAGGCTGGCCCGCCCTAACTATGTATATAGTGGAGCGGTTTCTTTTTTCTCCATATGAACCTATCATATTATGTGACGTACATGAAGAAAAAATATATTTATAAATGACGCGCACCTACTTCTCGTTCTCCTATAACCTTGCGCTTGGCATCTCCAAAATATTAATCTTGCGATTGGCTCTACGCCTCTTCGGGAAGTCGAGCAATAATGGTAGTGCAGTATATATCGTTCTAGCTATATGAGACCGAATGAATTGCTGCACGTCCACCACGTGGCGAGGGTCGAGGGGCGAGGGAGAGTGCTACTACATATGGAGCAAAATTAGTGAATGTACACTCTAAAATACGTCTATATACATCAGTGTTTGGAGTATGTACTAGTAGTTCATATTGAAATCTACTAAGGACATATATATTCCAAACAATATGATATAATCTCCATAACCAAGGTAGTAGGGACGAGGAGTAAACGGAGGGAGTAGTAAATTTTCCTCCTCGTCCTGCGAGCCACCGCGCGCATGGGCGAGGGAGGAGCAAGCTTCACCTCATTCTATGAGCCACCGCGCCCGTGGGCGGGGGAGACGGTGTACTAAGCAAGCTTCTCCTTGTTCTGCGAGTTGACGGGACACATCAAAAGTACTCCAGTGTATAGAGCCTTGCCTCTAAGGTAGGCCCCACACGGTTTGCCTCTTTTTTTAATTTAACATAAGGCGTCAAGTCGCAATTTGTTTGTTCACCCATGGCAGACGATCCTCCCTCCACCAAGTGGACAACCAGTACACGTGTCAAATTACCACGTGGGCTGCCTTTTTCGTACAGAAATGAGCTCCACCGTGTACCCGCGTGGGTGTGGTTGGGAAAGAGACGGGAGTATGTGCGCCGTGCATGCACCTCTTCTCTTCGTGCACGTCCCCCACCTACATGGGTGTGTGTGACAGATACAAACCATGTTCGTGAGTGTTTTTTGTTTTGTGGTGGGGGTGGGGGTGGGGTGGGGGTTGATTTCGTGAATTATTTGTGGGAATATGTGTCGATGACATCTCAAACAAAATTTTGCATGCAATGTGTGTGAAATGGAGGCCTATCCATATCATACATAGAGGGTCGGGAAATCCACGAGAAGAGAGGGAGGGGTCATAGCTATCGATAGAGTCGAAGAGAGGATCAAGTACGGGTGGGTGCGAGATCGATGAAGAGAGCCATCGAAATTGCGTGTGCGTGTGCAAGTCAAAGATATAGGGCGACTGGCCTACCGGAACGTTAGAGGGCACATGTCAATTTTGTGTCTGGCAGGGAGACATGACTAGAGCGCTTGATGTATCGGTGTGTGTGGGGGGTAGGGGGTGGGGGAGGGGTAGGCAGAGGCCTAACTATAGAGGTAGAACGACTCGTATATGTGTTGAGAAGGAGAGACCCAGCTATGTCATGAGGGAGATCAGTTGACATCCATACATAACTGAAGGACGGGAAATATGATGGGACACAGAGAGAGAGGAGAGAGAGATGGAAGGAGAGGGAGGGAGAGTAGAGTGTTGGATGGGTGATGGAGTTGCTTCTGGAGATGTTGGGAGAGGCCTACTAGACAAACTGAGGGTGGAACTGCAATGTTATCAATAAGAGTGGGGATGTGTTTCTGTGTGTGCCTGTGCGTGATAGATCTGTCGGGACGCATCCATGGATGATGAAGGGGAACCATGTGTTTGGTAAGCAAACCTAACTAGATCGGTAGATCAATTGTTGTTTGTCGGAGGAAGGGAGAGACACAACTAATGAGGTAGATTGATCGATGTGTGGGTAAAACGAGTTATAAGGACCTAGCTAGCTATATGTATAGCGAGAGATCGGTCGGTGTACGCCCATTTGTTAGAGGCAAATAAGGCCCAATGAGATGGATAGACAGAGAGAATGGAGCTAGGAGGTGGTGCGAGAGGCCCAACTACTAGCTAGATAGGGGAGGAGTGCGGTTGTGAGATCGATTAAAAGAGGGGTGAGAGTTTACACGTGTGTCTGACCATATGAGGGACACGAGGCAAGGAAACATAAAGGAGGAGATTGAAGCTGTGTGTGTATGCTGTAGGCAGGCATCGCTGGAGACGTTTATCGATCGGTGTGTGTCGGAAAGGAGTTGTGGAGACTCTGGGAGAACGACCTAAGTGCACGGTGGATAGAATGCCGAGGGAGGGGAGGGCGAGGAGGGCGTGTGCATGCATGAGAGAAAGTTAGTGGTAGCTACAAAGGTTAGAGGATTATGTGGGTGTAAGAGACTAACAAAGATCATAATTTGATATGAAAGCGGATTCATATATTTGAATAGGAGATCATAGTGTTTAAAACATTGCATGCATGAATATAGCGGTGATACACGTGATGTGCACATGTTATACCATAATGTGATAATGCATGGCGTTTGTAACTCACAGCTAAGTGCCGAACAATCTAAACCATACTATACATCAAACAATCTCACATTTTATTTGAATTTTTGATAATGTGCGGCGTTTGCAACTTACAACTAAATATCGAGCAATCTAAACAATACTATATATCGAACATTCTCACATTTTATTTGAATTTGTGGTAATGTGTGGTGTTTGCAACTCACATCTAAATACTTGTAGGCGTAGGGGGCGGGGCACCATACATAATGTGATAAACACATTATACATATGAGACATGGTTTAGATTATGAAGATCTAGCTAGAGCTAGAAATGTAATTTGATTTGAAATCAAAATAAAGTGGATTCAAAAAATCTTGTTCGAGTTCATATAGTACACATAGTTCATATGTAACTCGATACTGATCATGTGGTGTGCTGTGAAGATAATACACAAACGATGGTACTTGACAATAATGATGATTGTAGATCTTATTAAAACAGAGAAACGAATTCAAATGCTTTGACTTCTCAACAATCATTACTATAGATCTTATTCAAATTTAGTTCATATTGAAGTGGTAGTATATACGTTTGGAATGCACTAAAACGTTCATTTGAGTAGTAGGTTGCATGCATTATACACGTAGCAAAATATTTTAACTGAACATAACATGAATTCAAAGTTTTGAATGACATTTGTAGTGCGCATTGATTTGGTATAGTACACGTTAGGCTTGTCTAGAAATTTCAACCCGCGCCTTGTTAGCCCGAAATATTTAAGATATATCTTTGTCTCGTTGTGCTCCGACAACTCCCTCCATCTCAACATGCGCCTTGCTATTCTGAAATTACAACATGCACGAAAACTCCCACCTCCTGTGATATCCCGACACGCGAAATGCCCGTGGTACCCCTGAACCAAAAGAACCGCCTCAAATCGGTGGGGGGTACTTTCGTAACTTACCCAACATTTCGGACAAGCGCATCTCTAAGCCATGGTTCCCCACTGCCATCCCACCCGCCCACCCATTCGTACACCGAGGCCGCAACAACCCGCGACGAAACCCCACACCCTGCTCCGTACGCTACCCAGCCGAAGCTTCTTCCCCGACGATGTCGTCCACAGCAACACCTCGATGTCCTCATCCATCGCATCGATGAGGATCCGCTGCTGATCTCATCGCCCCGCTGGTTCAGCCACCCCGCCCTCCACCTCCAAGGAGCTGCCCCGACGCCCCTCGCCTTTCGTGCCACCTCCATTCCCACACCGCCGTCTTCTCCTGCACCACCGAAAGAGCATCATCATCACCGTTTCCTCGGATGAAGTTGCGGCCTAATCGGCGTCACCAAAGAGGTTGTACACTAATCGCCGCATTTTCTTCTTGATTCGATCTCACGGTGATGCCGGCGCTCGGTCCTGAGCCGACACGGCGCGGCTCCATCCACGGCGGCGTTGTCGGCCACTTCCTCCACGGCGTCGCTCCCTCGGTGGCGACATCCACATCAGTAGGAGCTGCTGCTGCTTTAGCTCTCGCTCGCGCTGCTGCTCTACTCTTGCTCTTGGTCCCCTGCCTGGTCTGCTCTTGCTATTGCTCTTGCTCGCGCTCCTGCTCTCGCTCTTGATCTTGCTTGTGATGCTACTCCGATTTGGCTACACTTCAGTCAACTGAATCGACTTTTGGGTCAGTTGATTTCCAAGGGGTGGGCTCGCCGGGGTGAAGGAAGAACCAGTCGCAGCGCGGAGGGGGGCTCGCCGGAGAGGTACCCCACTATCTATCTTAGGGTTCAGGATGGGGCGGTGGTCGCCGGCGGTGGCGGGGCATTGGCGGGGCGGTGGCGTTGGGATCGCTGGAGAAAAAGCTCGGCACGGAGGGGTGTAAGTGCATCTAGTGCCCCTTAGTGATTTTGGTGTATTGAAGACTTATAGGTTAAGTAACTGATGTGTTTGTGAGTGTACACAGGTCTATAAGTCTATGAGGAGTTTGATATTTACAGAGAAAGTCGACCCCTAAAAATGAAGTTCTTCAACTAAAGACTTTGATATTCTGAAGACTTTCTGAAGACTTTGAAAGTGAAGAAATTGGTGTGACCTTGAAGACTTGATATTCATTCGAGGAATATGAAGCGTGAAGACTTTTGTTTTCGTAGTTTCATTTTCTCTTTCTTGAGTCATAGGAAACACCGCATCGTTAAAGGGGTCGAGGAAATACTAAGGAAAAATTTCCAAGTGATGCTCAACTCAAAATCCTACACCTACCAATCCCTTCGAGTGAAGCCATTGAAATCTCATACGATTCACCAAATTCTTCAAAGGACAAAGACGCAGTTCTTCCGTCATCGATGACTTTCTTTCGATCGAGGAGTTAGGAATTCGCCAGTGCGAATTGCCTACACAGTGAGGAACATGATAGCCCTGAGGAATTTGAGAGTCAAATTTCCGACCGTTGCTGTGCTGCGCGCCGGCGGACCAAAATATCTTATCCACCTAACGGTCATATCATTGAAGGGCATTTATGTCTTATCATGTCGGGCTGCTCCCTAGGCTATAAATAGCCGCCCCCTACAACCACTAGTTGGTTGGCTGCTCCGAGAGAACTTGACACTTGTCATTTGAGAGCAACCCATCCTCCGAGGACTTTGAGCGAAAATCATCAAGTGAGGAAAATCCAAAACCAAACCCCCACAAACCCAAAGTGATTGAGCATCACTGAAGAAATTGATCCTGCGTGGATCCGACGCTTGTTACCTTTGAAGACTGTGCTTCTTCCAGACGGTTAGGCGTCAAGGTCTAGAGCATCCAAGAGGAATTGTGGATCGCCGAGTGACCAAGTCTGTGAAGGTCCGAAGTCACCAAGACTTACCACGAGTGATTGGACGAGGCCTGCGTGGTCTTAGTTCAAGGAGAATACGGTGAGAACTGGGTGTCCCTGAGTTGCGGCTCGAGATCGGGTGTCCGGACTGTGTCCTCGAGTTTAAATACTCACCGCTCCAACCAGACGCATAACCGAGACAGCAGTTGGAACTGGTTTACCAAATCATTGTCTTCACCAACTGCTGGTTCTATTTCCTCAACTCTTCTATTTCCTCATTCTCATGTTGCATGTTGTTCATATCTTTGCTTGAAGACTTTGATCAAGACTTTCACAAATTCCTCGCTCAATTTCTTCACCTATTTGTCTTCATCTTGTTATCCTGTGTTTACGCTTTCCGTACTCTGTTCTCAGTCTTCATTTCATCATGCTGACTATGTGTGTATTCTGTTATGTTTACTTCTGAGTACTTATTCCGCTGCATATAGTTCTTCGCTAAGGAATTTCCTCACTGGCAAATTCCTCAGTGAAGAACATCATAAAAATCGCCTATTCACCCCCCTCTAGTCGATATAACGCACTTTCAATTGGTATCAGAGCAAGGTACTCCCTTGTTCTGTGTGATTTTGGTTTAACCACCTGGAGTTCTAGTTATGTCGACCGCAGGTATGATCAAGGTATCGGCTGGGTGTCCTACCTTTGATGGAACGGACTACCCCTACTGGAAGAACAAGATGCGAATGCATCTTGAGGCAATTGACAATGATCTCTGGTATGTTGTGGAAAATGGTGTCCCCTCTGTCACGGAAACACTGACCGCTACCGATGTGAAGAGATTCAAACAACTCGATTCTCAAGCGAAGAATATCATCTGTGGCCATCTGAGCAAAGGACAGTATGGAAGAGTGAGTGCTTTGGAAACTGTTAAACTTATCTGGGATAGGCTGTCCAAAGTAAACGAAGGAGTCTCAACTCAGCGTGACTCTCGAGTCGATGTTCTTCGGAATCTCTTCAACCGCTTCAAAAGACTCGACAACGAAAATGTCCAACAAACCTTTGATCGCCTCACTGACATCTCAAATGAGCTTCAAGCCCTCGGTGCCACTGACATCACTGATCATGAAGTTGTGAAGAAACTGCTAAGATCGCTTGATTCCTCATTTGATACTGTGGACCGATGATACAAGAATGTGCCGACTACAAGTCGCTTGATCTTGCCGATATCCTTGAAAGGCTTAATACTCACGAAGTTCCAGCTTGTCAAAAGAGAGATCTCTATGGCTCAAACTATGGCAAACCACGTGCCTCAAGGCTAAGGTTGTGTCTCGACTCAATGTGAAGATTCGGTAGTAGCCTTGGTGATCCTCAAGAATCGAGCCAGATCTAGCTCTCCTTGTGAAGAAATTCCGAAGTTCACAAGACGTGGTCGCTTTGGAAAACCCTCAAGAGGAAATGATTATTCATCAAGTGATTACAAGAGAAGACTTTGTCACAAATGCAAGAAGCCTGGTCACTATATTCAAGATTGTCCTCAGTGGGAAAAGGAAATGAAGAAGAAGAAATACAAGGACTACAGTTCTGATGATATGAAGAAGAAGAAGAAATCATCAAAATCTTCGTCTTCAAAACCATCAAAGTCTTCATCTCACAAGAAGGGCAGCTCCAAGAAAGCTCGGGCATTCATTGGCAAGGAAATGGACTCAAGCTGAATCTGAGGAAAATGATGAAGAGGAGGAGTCCAAGAATCTGAGTCTAGTGTGGCGAAGTCTGCTGCTGTTATCGCTTTCGTCAGCAAGTCCATCTTCAACACCGAAGAAACTGACTCCACCGACAAGCATACTGAAGATAATGATGACTATGCTCCCACCTATTGCTTCATGGCAAAAGGAGCTAAGGTACTCAAATACAACTCCTCTGACTCTAGTGTAAATGAATTTGATGAGGATCTAAAGCCCAGCTACTCTAAACTTGCTAAAATTGCTGTGAAACAACAACGGGCTCTTGAAAAGGTTCAAAACATGCTAGATAAAAGTGATGATATGTTGGGTGAAGAAATGGATCGTACTAAAGCCCTAACTGAAAATCTTCAGAGACTTCAGTCTAAGTATGATAACCTTCAAGGTCATCATAACTCTCTCTTGTCTGATCATGAGAAACTTTCTTATGAATTTCTTCAAGAAAAGCAAGATAATGAGAAGCTTTCTCTTGAAGCTCTTCAAAGAAAGGAAGATCTTGAAAAGCTAACAGTGTGTTATGAAGATCTTCGTAAGAGCGCGATTCATTACTAGCTCAACAAATCAGCACTTCTCGTGAAGAATTTGTTCCTCCATGCTTAAAGTGCATTGAACGTGAATCGCTAATTCTTCACCAATGTTCAAATGCTTCAACTGTTACAAATTCTTCATCCGCTTCGCTATCACTAATTCTCATCCGAGGACATTGCTAGTATCACCGACAATGCAGGGTTGAAGGAATTGTACATGACAGCATGTACAAAAGCCTCAAAGGGCATCGACACTTTGTGATGTGCTCAAAAGCAGATCCTAAACAGAAACCCTAGGAAAGAGGGTATTGCCTTTGAGAGGAAACTCAATGCCGATGGAACATATTGGAAGCCCGAAAAGATCCCAAAACCTCATGGGTTGCTGCAAAGGGACCTCCGATTGATCCATCTAACTTATCCGCTTTACATGTGAATCTCCTCATTCTTCCGATGAGTCATTTGACTCCAACTATAAACTGTTCAAAAATCGAATGGTGAAGTATTTGCTAGATATGTTGGTACTAATCGCAGAACAGTTCCCTATGAAGAAAATCTGGTTCCCAAAAGCTGTGTTGAAAGTCTTGGTGAATGTCCTCATGACACCACCGTGAAGAACAGAACCCCAGATCAAATTCTTCATATGGACCAAATTCTTCACGAGGATCAAATTCTCAACTGGATCAAAGTCCTCATATGATTATCATCGTTCTAACAACTCGTCTCGCAGGTAGAGCTAAGGGCTATGAATATGTGCATTATTCTTCAAACCATTATGTTCATAAGTCCTCAAGAATTACTCGCTTATTCATATGCATACCCTAACCCTCTAATGCTAAGCTTAAATGGTTTGGCATCTTTGCCACCTTTCTCACATGGTGCTCGCAGGATGATGAACTCTTTGCCACCCCTCCAAATGTGGGTGGTGAAGAAAAGAACTAATCTCTTCGCAGGGTCAGGTCTCGGGACGTGCTCTAACGCTCAAGAATTTGCCGGAGACCGACAAAATTGCTCGAAAGGACGCAGCGAATCATGATGAAATGAACTTTCATTTCACACGTCCTCATACTGTTACAACTGTTTACTGCTTGATGAAATTCATCTGATGAACTTGATGTCATATTCTTCACTGATGAAGCATATGAGATTGTAAGCTACACTAATTCATATGCAGGAAGATCAACCCAAAACCACTGAATCGGTCCTCGATAATGGATGTACAAATCACATGACTGGTGACAAGAATCTATTGATGGATGCTCCCTTATCACCGTCACCTCTGAAACATATCATCTTTGCTGATAAAGGCAAAAGTCAGGTATTGGGTCTTGGTAAGGTTGCTATCTCTAAGGATAAGCACATGGACAAAGTCATGCTTGTTGAGTCCTTAGGATACAATCTCATGTCAGTCTCAATGCTTTGTGATCTTTGATATGGTTGTTGTCTTTGGCAAATATCGCTGTGTTGTGATTATGGAAGCTGACAATTCCAAAGTCTTCGAAGGCTTTAGGAGAGGAGATCAGATATTGTTGATTTTCTACAGACCACAACCAGCCATGTGTCTACTTGCAAAAGCTTCGTAAGGCTGGCTATGGCATCGACGACTTGGTCATGCAGCATGAGGAATTTGAACACGCTATGAAGAAGAAGCATGTCATTGGCATTGAGAATGTCAAATTCTCAAGAATCACTTATGCGGAGCATGTGAAGCCGAAAATGACCAAGGCCAAGCATCCAAAGAAAGACTATCATGACCACTACCCGTCCATTTGAATTGCTTCACATGGACCTCTTCGCATCAAATCATTATTCAGCAATACTAATGATGCATCTCTATATGGTTTTGTCATTGTTGATGATTATTCTCGATATACATGGGTACACATTGTTACTTACAAACATGAAGTGCGTGAAGTCTTAAAATGATTTTCCTCGAGGGCTTCAACCAACTTTGGTGTGAAGATCAAGCATATCGAAGTGACAATGGAACTGAGTTCAAGAATTCTGGTCTTGATGCCTATCTTGATGAACTTGGTATTACTCATGAATTATCTCGCTCCCTATACTCCTCGGCAGAATGGCGTCGTGGAGCGCAAGAATGAACTCTTGTTGAGATGGCTCGCACTATGCTTGATGAATACAAAACGCCTCAAGATTTTTGGATTGATACAATTCATACCGCTCGCCACATCATCAACAGAGTATATCTTCACAAATTCTTCAAGAAGACGCCTATGAACTCCTCAACGACAAGAAACCCAATGTGAGTTATTTCAAAGTCTTCGTGCTAAATGTTGGATTAGAGATCCTCACCACAACTCTAAATTTGCACCGAAAGCACATGAAGGTTTTATGCTTGGTTACGGAAAGGACTCGACACCTACAGAGTCTTCAACATTGTTCTTCACAAGATTGTCGACACTATAGATGTGCAGTTCGATGAAACTAATGGCTCGCAAAGAGAGCACCTACCTTCGTGTTAGATGAACCAGCACCGAGGATGCTATCAAGCTCAAGGCAACCGATGATGTCATTCCCATCAAGAATTTGTCAAGAATTCATTCCTATTCGTGAAGAACGCCGAATGATGCACTCAAGAACATGATGAGGAAAATGATGTCAAGAAAATGCTGATCAAAATCCTCACGACAACCCACTCATCCACGCTGCAAAAGAAGTGCAAGTGGAGAAGATCATCGATGACATTAGCGCACTGGTCCTCTCACACGCCAAAAGCCTCACACTTATCTAACTTTTGTGGGCACTATGCTTTTGTTTCTATCTCAGAGCCCACTAAGGTAGATGAAGCATTTCTGGAGCCGGAGTGGATTCAGGCTATGCAAGAAGAATTACATCAGTTCGAGCTGAACAATGTCCGGAATTTGTCAATCGCCTGCATCCTCGCAAGCATAATATCATTGGCACAAAGTGGATCTACCGCAACAAGCAAGATGAAAATGGCCTTGTGGTGAGGAATAAGGCACGACTAGTAGCTCAAGGCTACACACAGGTTGAAGGAATTGATTTCGATGAAACTTTTGCACCTGTTGCTAGACTTGAAGCTATTCGCATCTTACTTGCTTATGCTAACCATCATGATATCATCTTATATCAAATGGATGTGAAAAGTGAATTCCTCAATGGTAAGCTTGAGGAAGAAGTATATGTTGCTCAACCCCCAGGTTTTGAAGATCCCAAGAATCCTGACAAAGTCTTCAGACTAAATAAGGCCCTCTATGGCCTCAAGCAAGCCCCTCGGGCGTGGTATGACACATTGAAGGAATTCTTCGTGGAGAATGGCTTCACACCCGGTTCACTTGACCCTACTCTCTTTACTAAATCATATGATGGTGAACTGTTTGTGTGCCAAATATATGTTGATGATATTATCTTTGGCTGTATTAACCAATGATATAGTGATGAATTTGCCTATATGATGAGTGAAGAATATCAAATGTCTATGACGGGAGAGTTGAAATTCTTCTTAGGTCTTCAAATTAAATCAACAGCAAGAATGGCATATTCATATCTCAGAGAAATACCTCAAAGTTGTAATCGAGGAAATTCAGCATGCAAGATTGCAAAGGCGTTAAAATTCCTATGCCCACAAATGGCCATCTATGCATCGATGAAAATGGTATTGACTTCGATCACAAGGTATACCGCCCATGATTGGTTCTTTATTGTACTTATGTGCATCTAGGCCAGATATAATGCTTAGTGTTTGCATGTGTGCCCGATTTCAAGCTGCACCAAGGAATCACACCATAAGGCTGTGAAGCATATTCTTCGATATCTAGCTCACACACCAACACTAGGATTATGGTACCCCAAGGGCTCGCTTTTGATCTCATTGGATATTTCGACTCGACTATCTTTGGTGATCGTGGACCGCAATTCAACATCCGCACTTGTCATTTCTCGACGATCTTTGGTCTGTTGGTCCTCAAGAAACAGAATCTGCGATCACCGTCCATCTTTGAAGCTGAATACATTGCTGCTGGCTCATGCTGTGCTCAACTACTTTGGATGAAGCAAACCTCAAGGACTATGGCGTCAACGTGAAGAATGTGCCTCTCCTCTGCGACAATGAGAGTGCCATCAAGATTGCTCACAACCCAGTTCAAGACTCAAGACTAAGCACATCCAGATTCGCCATCATTTTCTTCGTGATCATGTGTTGAAGGGCGATATCTCCATCGAGCATGTGAAGATCAAGAACAGCTAGCTGATATCTTCACTAAGCCCTTGGATGAGAAGAGATTTAGCAAGTTGCGGTGTGAGCTAAATATCTTAGAATCTTCGAATGTTCTTTGAAAAGGACACACATCCTAACCCTTATGCATAATTGATGACTTAGATGTGCAACACATGAAGAAACGTTTTTCCTCAATCAATGAAGAATAACACTCTAAGTGTGAAGAAATTAATGAAGAATTTGATTCTCAGAACCCTACGACAATTGTACGCGGTGTCTGAAATCATCATTCTTATACGATGGGCTACGCCACCACAAAAGTTGAAAATCTTCAATTTGAGTTTTTCCTCATTTTTGAAATTCCTCAGTTTTTCAAATTCTTCAACTTTGCAAAATCTTCAATGTTTCCGACGTTTTTCTTCATTGGCTATATACATATATGAGTTTATGTCCTCTACAACATTCACTTATTGCTATTTCTTCAAGTTGCGGTTTCTGCTAAGTGAATGTGATCGGACCCTTCCCCCTCTATGCTATACTCAATCCAATCTATTCAAAAATTCTTCATGTGCGTTCTAATTGAAACTCGTTCAAAGTCTTCACTGTGTCCTTGACAGCTGAAGAAATTGCGAACGAAATTTTTAAACAAATCTTATCAAAGTTTTCGGTTTTCCCGCTCAAACCGTTCCACATTCCACGATACATTAGTTTAATCACCCATGATCTTACACGATCTCATCTGCACAGTACTTGGGTGACACATGTCGCGTGAAGGAGAAAGGGCAGGGGCATGTTCGTCCCAAAATCTTCGGGCGAACAGTTTTTCACCGTGGCTATAAATACCCCTCTCCTCTTCCTTACTTCATTTACTCCGCTCGATCGCTGTCTCTCGCTCGAGCTCTCCTCAAACCCTAGCGCCGCCGCTACTCCATCGCCGCCGGTGAGGAAAACCTTCACTGCCTCGACCTCATCGCCGTCGTACTCGCGTCGGCCGAGGAAATCTTCACTCCGCCGCCGCCGTAGCTGTCTCCCTCTGCCAAGTTAGTAACATGACGAACTTCACTACAGTTCATCCCTATTCGTCGTGTTCTTCAGTTCGGGTAATTAAAAGTTACTTTTATTACTCGCGTTGATTCTCAAATCTTTCTGAAAATCTTCAAAGGTGTTTTTGTTCTTCAAATCTTCATATATGAACACCTCACACACTATATGCTCTTGATTCATCTCTCTAAGCATTCTATTCTTCAAGATTCCTCAATTGTGCGGATTTTCAATCTGTACAACTCTGGAACCTGAGACAAAACGCTTATTGAAATTCCTCAAGGCTCAACTGGTCAAAATCCGCAAAACTTGTTCTTTTGAAAAATCATCTGAGAACGCATATGACCTCTCCAAATTCCTCGCACCTACACTCTATTCACAAGTACTCATGTCCGCTGCTGAATCTCTAGGTTCTCATCAACTTAACTCATTTGCAGCGTTCCTCGAAGAAAAACTGCATACTTCTTCAGAGTGCTCTATTGTTCAAATTCCTCATCTCAAGAAAATGGCGAAGGCAAGAGACCGCAGAAGGAGGAAAGAAACCGAGGTCATGATCGCCTTTGAGATTCCCCGAGGAAATATACAAAGATTATCTGACACCGATGAATCCAAGTTTGGCAAGGAGACTAAAAATCAGCGCAAAGTGCGATTCAAAGGATAGAACGAAGATGGGCACGAGAATGGAGGAATATCACTATGTTACTCCCAAGTACATGAGGAAATTCGCTTAAACCCTCCATGCCCAAGAGCTCCACCGCACTGCCAAGTCGCCGATCCCACTAGCATCAAGAGTGGTGAAGACTTTCTCAAGAATGGTCCAGCGCCAAGCCAAACGGCAAGACAAGCCAAGGAGGCAGTGAGGAAATTTAATGAGGATTCTGTTGCTGCTGCTGCTGCTGAGCCCTCACCAAGCCGAGGAAATCAATGCCAAGAAGCCTCGCTCGCAAGCCAAGTGCTTCACCATCAGCGCCTCACGGCCCAGTTCCTCACCGCGCCCTCACGGCAAATTCCTCGATCGCTGCTGCTCATTCAAAATCCTCGGCAGCTCCCTCCAAGTCCTCAACTCCTGTGCATCTTGCTACTTGTCAAAGGACTCGTGGTTTCTCAATTGCTTCGTGTCTCAAGAAGTTCCTCACCTGCACCAATGTCCTCAACAGCCCCACTCTGCTGAAGACAAAAGCAACTGCTGGACGCGGTCCTCGGCCTAGTCCAAAGAAGAAACAGGTTGCATTCAACATGCCCTCTGATGACGAAGCATCTGATGAAGAACTCGCAGAAATCATCAGAGACAGACTGACCAGGGCCGCTAGAGCCAAAAGAACAAATGTGCCTCTGCTTTTGGATCCAAAGAGGATCCTTGACTTCATCGACCTATGGCATCAGGATCCAAACACTCCCATACCGGATCTCGCCATCGACTCTGGTCAAAGTCATATGTCAACCATTTCATCGCTGAAGAGAAATGGAAGTTTGAAAAGGCTCATGAGATCAAGAGAACACAAGCCGTAAAGGAGAAGCTTCGAGGAAGAACATCATCAACTTGACTCTCAAGAACTTCTCAAAGCACAATCTGAAATTCAAGCCCTCAAAGAAGGACTTCGATGCTTATAATGCCGATTGGCAAGGAGCCAAGGTGAGATTCACAATTTGACGAAGAAATGACAACTGCTGCAGCTCCATCGCAACAAGAAAATCCTCAGTGAAGACTCGCCAGCCTCATTGAAGAACATGCCAAGATCTGCTGATGACTATCAGCATGCTGATGAAAATACAAGTTCGAGGGCTGATGACTCCATTCCAGCCGCTGAAGAAATTCCCAGAGCATCCACTAGTGGTGCGCCTGAAGAAAATGAAGAACTCAGGGCAACTGAACCAGTCGCGCCTGAAGAAACTGAACCACAATCCTCAGCTCCTCTTGCGCCAACACCAACTCCAATTCTTCCTTCTGCCTATGAAGTGAAGAAGACAAAGGATGCAGAACGAGCTGCAGTGAAGAAAAGGAAGGCATCAGCTGCGTCAAATTCTTCGGCTGTGAAGAAAATGAAGCCAATGACCAGCTCAATTGAAAATCCTATTGATGCCATTCCCATTTCCTCCATGTCGTCTAAGGAAATTGTTCCTTATGGAGAAGATTACAAGATCCCAAGCGGATCTGATGAAGAAAATCAATCTGTTGCTACCTCAGAACAGCTTGATGAAGAAATTGAAGTGGAAGCATTCCTTCAACCCCAGCTTGTTTCTCACCCGTGCCTCATTTCACCGCCAAGAGGCAGGTGTTGAGGAAATTGAAAAGAAGATGAAGACGTGGATATTGGGTGCACTACACCAGTCATGAACGATGACTTTGGGAAAGTCAAGATCCCAATACTCCTCTCTTCACTCCGATTCTACAAGTTCCTCACCCCCGGCCACAACTGCTCAATTGGGCTCAAGAAACTCATCCCACATCGTCACCAATGAAGAAATTCCGCCACTAGCGCCAAGAACCCATCGCCGATCCTCAAACTGCACAAGGAGAGGAACCAGAAATTCTCACCAAGAACCCGAGATCGCGATTCCCGAGGTTGTGCTGCAAATCATCGATATTCCTCCGCCCAAACCAAGAATCTGTTCTCGAGCAAGCAAAAATTCAAGGCTGAAGACTTCTTTTCCGAGCATGTGTTCTTCGCTTATAATCCTTACGACTCGCTCGTATGAGGAAAAGACGCTCGACTCCAACACAAGCAAACTTCTATTCCTCGGTGCTGTTTGACAAGGACAAGATCTTCACCATGAGCATATTCCTCATGTGGATATGGAATCACCGCCGTGCTTCGAGCCAAGATTCGTGTTCTTCACGATGCGAGGCTATCAATTTCAGACCGATATCTCGCGATCGAATGAAGAACTCATTCTTCGAGTTCTATGCCACCGCACATCACCGAGATGTCAAGATATCAATTCATGGGTGTGGATTGATGACGAGAATACTCACTACAAGGCACCAGCAACTGAATTGCTTCGTGTCCTTCCTCTTGATCCTCCCCATGAATCTGCATGTTGCATCTACAATGATCATGAACTGTCCGATCACTTTATGCAAGTGCTCATGAAGCCGCTGAAGCTGTGACAGGCCCTCGAACCAAATTCCTCGTCAAGGAATTATCAGATGTGCCTCGATCGTCTATAGAATCTTGACGAAGACAATGAGTCCCATCAAAGGCCACGACTCAAATGAAGAAGATGTCGCTGGCATCATGAAGAACATGCTTTTCAATATCATTCATGGCGCTCTGTCAATTTCCATGATTTCTTCATGAGGACTCGCCAATGTTGCAATGTCACCTTTTGAACTCGGGCCATATGCGCCGTGGATCATGAGATTCATAAGAGCAAGATCTTCATCAACTACAAGGTCGACACTCAATCATGGCAGCTACTTGCCGCCCATTGAAGTCCTCGTTTACCGGTTTCATCATCCGATGATAAGGGCAAGGCAGCAGCTGTGATTGATGAAGGTATTCGCCCATTGATGGTCAATTTCGCAAGGCTGCATCTTACTCCACCAATGACGATTCTCGCAACGCATGACACCGCCAAGAAATACCTCAACCAAGCTACAGCCTCAAGCAATCAGACCTGTGGTGATGACCGATCGTGAGTTACTCCTCGCCTTCATCAAGGTTGAACATAATCGAAATGGGTGAAGGCCAATTTGCTGCAATTCTTCACAACATGACCTCAACGATAATGCAGTGAAGAAAATCAGACTACCTTCATGAAACCCTCAACCGCACCTGGGCTGTTCTTAATCATGTCTATTCCGCGGAAGAATTGAAGACTATGGGTCTTCGTGAAGCATTTGACTGGTTTGCACCACCTCCAAGAAATTCAAGAGAGTCAAAGTTCCCGATTTGGTGGCTGGTTCTTATTCTTCATCACGTGAAACCGATGAATATGAAGATTTGGATGACACTGCGGCAGGCCCTACATCAACATCCAACCCCGACAACGCTGGCGCTCCTCCATCAACTTGAAAATATTCAGGGGCGTTAGTCCTCAGTTTCGGTCCTTTTGGTCATTTGATGACAAAGGGGGTGAAATCTGAGTTAGTCTTCAAGCAGGTTTATACTATGGGCATTTTTATTAAGTTACAACTCTCGTTTTTCCAAAACTTTTTATTGG
The DNA here is from genome assembly GCA_021437245.1 of Aegilops speltoides. Lineage (NCBI taxonomy): Eukaryota > Viridiplantae > Streptophyta > Magnoliopsida > Poales > Poaceae > Aegilops > Aegilops speltoides. Next base: position 19,193,729 of record CM038145.1, on the reverse strand, counting down.
ATCGAGTTGTAATCTTAAATCCGATGGTGCCTTGATACTTTTGATCGTGCTTCGATATGTTTGATACGTGTTATGCTCTGATGCTTTTGAAGCACTAAGCTCTGAATGTGATATTTGAGCTCTGAAACTTTTGATGTGACATTCTGCATGCTTATTCCTAGTCAATATTATTGCACGCATGTTGAATCTCATCAGGCACCATATTTGATCATGCATTTCAAATTCTTCATATTATATATCAAATGCGTGTATGAATTACAAGATATAGGGGGAGATCTCCATGATTCAATTCTTCAAATGTGCATTGCCTCAAAAGCAAATTCCTCATTATGCACATATTCAGGGGGAGTTCTTCTATATCTTGCAATCAGATTCCTCAATATCAGTATTTACACTTCATAAGTTTATCCCCGTTGAAAACTTAACCTATGTTGTCATCAATCACCAAAAAGGGGGAGATTGTAAGTGCATATAGTGCCCCTTAGTGATTTTGGTGTATTGAAGACTTATAGGTTAAGTAACTGATGTGTTTGTGAGTGTACACAGGTCTATAAGTCTATGAGGAGTTTGATATTTACAGAGAAAGTCGACCCCTAAAAATGAAGTTCTTCAACTGAAGACTTTGATATTCTCAAGACTTTTCAAGACTTTGAAAGTGAAGAAATTGGTGTGACCTTGAAGACTTGATATTCATTCGAGGAATATGAAGCGTGAAGACTTTTGTTTTTGTAGTTTCATTTTCTTTCTTGAGTCATAGGAAACACCGTACTATTAAAGGGGTCGAGGAAATACTAAGGAAAAATTTCCAAGTGATGCTCAACTCAAAATCCTACACCTACCAATCCCTTCGAGTGAAGCCATTGAAATCTCATATAGATTCATCAAATTCTTCAAAGGATGAGACGCAGTTCTTCCGTCATCGATGACTTTGTTCGACTAAGGAGTTAGGAATTTGCCAGGCGAATTGCCTACACAAAGGAGGAACATGATAGCCCCGAGGAATTTGAGAGTCAAATTTCCGATCGTTGTCGTGTCATAGGCGCGCGGACCAAAATATCTTATCCACCTAACGGTCATATCATTGAAGGGAATTTATGTCTTATCATGTCGGGCTGCTCCCTAGGCTATAAATAGTCGCCTCTACAACCACTAGTTGGTTGGCTGCTCCGAGATAACTTGACACTTGTCATTTGAGAGCAACCCATCCTCCGAGGACTTTGAGCGAAAATCATCAAGTGAGGAAAATCCAAAACCAAACCCCCACAAACCCAAAGTGATTGAGCATCATCAAGAAATTGATCTGCGTGGATCCGACGCTTGTTACCTTTGAAGATCTGTGGCTTCTTCCAGACGGTTAGGCCAAGGTCTAGAGCATCCAAGAGGAATTGTGGATCGCCGAGTGACCAAGTCTGTGAAGGTCCGAAGTCACCAAGACTTACCACGAGTGATTGGACGAGGCCTGCGTGGTCTTAGTTCAAGGAGAATACGGTGAGGACTGGGTGTCCTGAGTTGCGCTCGAGATCGGGTGTCCGGACTGTGTCCTCGAGTTTAAATACTCACCGCCCAACCAGACGCATAACCGAGACAGCAGTTGGAACTGGTTTACCAAATCATTGTCTTCACCAACTACCCGGTTCTATTTCCTCAACTCTTCTATTTCCTCATTCTCATGTTGCATGTTGTTCATATCGTGTTTGAAGACTTTGATCAAGACTTTCACAAATTCCTCGCTCAATTTCTTCACCGCTTTGTCTTCATCTTGTTATCCCGTGTTTACGCTTTCCGTACTCTGTTCTCGTCTTCATTTCATCATGTCGACTATGTGTGTATTCTGTTATGTTTACTCGAGTACTTATTCCGATGCATATAGTTCTTCGCTAAGGAATTTCCTCACCGCAAATTCCTCACTGAAGAACATCATAAAATCGCTTATTCACCCCCTCTAGTCGATATAACGACTTTCGGGGGCCCTAGAGGGATGGCTGGGCGGCGGCGGACCGGCGGTGGGGAGTGTTTTGGGTCAAGGGCGGCGACCGCCGTCATGGGCGGGCGGGGCTGCTGTTTGGCCGGTGGTGGTGGCGGCTCGTGGGGGTGGAGGTTGAAGATGAACCGCAGCCCTTGATTTCAGATTCAACAGCTGCAAAATCGACCGACTGAGATGAAAAGTCACGACCGACGTAGCCTCACCTTGCTAGTGCGTTCAGCCGACAAAGAAAATTCAGTTTGGACAGCTTAGGTTCAGCCGACGCTTAAGTTCAGAGATGAGTGGCTGATGTATTTTACATCTAGCACTTTGTGGTTATGTATTTTACGTCAAGTATTGGAGATACTATTAGAATTACACTCAGGTTAATGTTGTTCGTTGTCTCTTTTGTCCTGCTTCAGCCTCGCATCGCATAACTCACCGAGCTGCTCCAACGCTGAAACCCTCCATCACAATGAGCAAGACTCGGGCTCCATCTCCAGACGCCTAAGATCTTCTTCCTCCTCCGACAAAGAAAGTCAGCCAGAGCATCCTCACCGGCCAACCCAATCATGCTGAGATCGACATGGCTTCGCCAAAGAGGTTGTACACTTGTTGCATCTCTTTTTTACTTTACATGTTATATATGTTGTCCACTGAGCACACGGAGTTGTTCCTTTAGTGTCTCCTTGAAAGGAAAAACATAGGAATTTTAATTTTCACTTGTCCTCCTTTTCAAATTCCTATTCATGAAGCACAAGACTAAGAGATAGTAGAATAATATCATTATAACCGTACATTTTCTTGTGGTTTGACTTAATCTCACCATGCTTCTTTGCATCCTGTGATCTTCCAATTGTTGTGAATCAAACATCTAGATTGGCAGAAATCTTGTGTTTTTAAATTCTCTGTTTTGCACGTGCATTCCTATCCTATTCTGCTCTATTTCCTATCCTCGCATTGTTGGAATCCTCCAATTCAAACGAGCCCTTACAGTAATTACTTTCTTATCGATAGTTGTCAAAGAAAATCTTATGTGGTTTGTCCCGTCCTGCTGCACCGTCGTCCACACTAGCTCACCTGCCCAACGATAGAAGGGTCCAGACAAAGCAGGATCCGCCTCCAGACCGTCTTTCGCCGCCTCGATCTTCTTCCCTATCACCGCAGCCATGAAAACTACATTACCATCATCAACCGAGCAGATGACCTCGAGGACTACACGGTGCGCAAGGGAGGTCGCGACTTTACGTGTCTACTTACGCTATGCATCGCTTAATATTACATGCTACTTTATCGCCCTGTTTCACCGATTAGACTCGAGTCACTCCAAACTAATGGACAAACTTGAGTTTTTAAATGGTTGTGGGGTACATATCGGGTATGCTATCATTAGTATCTATCTACTATCTCGTTAATCTCCGGTGTCTACTATGAGTTTCATGTTGGGTGGGAAACAAACAAAGAAAGAAGCCATTATTTGTATTTATTAACCAAGCCATTATCGCCTCGCTATTATTGGTTTTGGGTCTATCCACAAAGTTGCTACCATCGCCTCGATTTCTGCATGCACTCACTACTAGGAAAAGCCTAGCAGCAGCAGCTGGTTTTGGGCCTATCAAGAGCGCAGCGTAAGCGCCATCGATAAGGCGCCATAGACTAATGCTTAGCAATAGCGCTGCTTGACCCACGCCATCGCTAAATTGACTTAGTAGCAGCAGTTCTTTAGAACATCGCTATCGTTAATTAGTAGTAGCGCTTCTCTAACCCCCGCTACTACTATTATTTAGTATTTTATTTCTTTTCTATTTCATGTTGTATTCATACACCTTTACACAAGTTTTCATACAACAGGAATTTAGAGATTGTTTTTACATCATAATGAGTTATTACATCATGGGTGAAAGAATCAGGATTCAGTTTCAAGTGGATGTCCATCCACTTGAAACTAATCCATGGTTCTTTCACCCAATGATATAATAATATCATCATCATCATCATATCATTAACAACTTAGCATCATAATACATCATTGTCATATAACACCTCCTCAATATCATTGTTTTCATCATTGACATCACATAACACCTCCTCAAGATCATCATTATCAACTCTAACAAATTACCACATAATAAACATATTGTACCTCATAGGACCTATTACATCTCGATTAAGACCTACTACATTTTCTAAGGTAAAATAACAAAAACAAGATAGCCCCTAACTCTCCATTATGGAGAATGGAGATTAGCCTGTCTCCCATTCTTGCCTTTCGCTGAATGTTACTTCCAAGAACCTCCTTGTAATGTCCATACATTTCTTCCATTCTCGATGATCATGTGTTCACGGGTTTTAGAACCGATATGCACAGTGAGCTCCGTGAGATTTACCTCGGCAAGATGTTCAGAATCGAGAGGCTACCATGCAGAGACATCGATGAGGCACACAATCCATCGGGAGTTTCTATTGAAAAACATAATAATAACTTTGTAGTTAGGAATGATGTACTAGTTTTAGAAGTATGCAAAAAATGCACGAATGTCGTAATAATAAAAAATCTTACCAGGGTATCTGCAGAGAAGTTATTGTTGTTCAACACATGCACTAGTGGCACGTATTCACCATAATTTGGAGGAGTTCGATAATAGGCATTGTAATTCTCAAGAAGAGTACAAAATGCGATCAGATGATTTTTCTCCTTATATGTTAATTGGGTGCCTTCAGTGTAGTGGGTTTTATATACCATCTTCCGCACAGTCTTTGAAGAATCAAAATAAGCTGTCAATGGAAAAGCTATCAACTATTTTGAAATAAAGAATATAAATTAGTTAATAACTATGTTTGAGAAACTCACATAGCGGTACAATCGGCAGCAGATCAACAAGGACCCAAATGTCCATATTGTCTTCCTCACTGTCAGATCACCAAGATCCATGGTGATAATCATACCCTCATCAAAACCATACATTTTGCAAAGTGCTTCCCAATTTTGGCAACCAAAATGGGTTACGCCCGAGCATTGTACAGATTTACTTCAAAATCCATATCATGATGGGTCCTTAGGTGTATTTTCTTTGTTTTAAAATTTTCATGGTCTTCAAAACCCATCCTCTCCAAGACATAGCGCCTTGCATGGCATGGGATAAGCTAGTCGAATTGTAAAATATGAAAATTAGAAGTTGAAATAGTTGAAGTCATGCTTAATGGAGAAAAAACTATTGTCGCTGCTATGCATCAGTATGAACATCGCAGGTCTCCTCGAGCTTAATGTCAAGCACCGATCGTCGCCCAAATTAACGAACTCGTCGCACATACCTCGATCGTCGTGGCACCAGCTACACTCCCCGGAGACCGCTGTCGTCCGAAAGTACGACATTTCCTACAATCATAATTCAAAGATTAAACTTGTACATATTCTAGCACAAGTCATGTCGAATTCACGACAAAATCCGCATGACCTTTGCTAAAAAGGACATATCGAGCGCCTGAAATTTGCGGAACGAAATTAATCAACACTCCGACAAAACATAGGCCACTCGGAGATGTAAACTGAACATGAACGGCCACTTGGGCAACCACATATCCTATTTGAGCAACAACACAAAATATACAAGGATATTTGGCTGGTCTCACCTCGATGTCGGAGGGGTACGCCGGTGACTAGGATGACGGCGGGATGTCGGAGGGGTCGGTGATGGGGACGACGGAGGTCACCAAACCATATAAGTTATCACTAGCAACAAAACATGTTCAACTAGTTTTATTAATTCAACTAGTTCTTACTAAATATAAACTTATAAATAGAAAAACTAGTTCTTTCTAAAAATAAAGTAGTTCAACTAGTTATATTAATTATCTTACTAAAAATAGATTAGTTCTTAATTCAACTAGTTCAACTAGTTTATTAATTTACTTACTAAACTAGTTCAACTACAACTAAAGTAGTTCAACTACCACTACTACTACTAAAAATCTAGTACTAACTAAGCTAAATTAACATCTACTACTACTAAATTAACATCTAGTACTAGCTAACCCTAAATTAACATCTACTACTACTAAATCTAGTACTAACTAGTGGCAGGGTGGGGGGGCACGAGAGGTAGCTAGGGGCGGCGAGGTCGAGGGCGGTGGGAGGAGGGCTGCATGCGGAGGAGGGAGGAGGGCGGCAGCAGCGGAGGGAGGAGGGCGGCAAGGAGGAGGGAGGGCGGCAGCAGTGGAGGGGAGGATGTGCGAGGAGGATGGAGGAGGAGTACCTTGGCGGCGATTTAACGAAGGCGGCGGCGGTGGGATGACGATTTACTTACTTGTTGACGCTGGTGAGAGTGAGAGTGTGAGTGAGAAGGGCCGGTCCTCCGTGGGGATAAGGTAGGGATAGTTGTAGCTGCTTGACAAAAGCGCCACAGCTAACCTAAGTAGCAAGAGCGCTTACAAGATAGTGCGCCATCGCTATAGCTAGCGGGGCCAAGGTCATGGCAACTATAGCAGAGTGTTGTAGGCTACAAACGCGCCATCGCTATTTCCAAGTCAAGAGCTGCTTATAGACACGCCACTGCTGCTAAGTAGCAGTAGCGTGGTATTTTGAAGCGCGCTGCAGGTAAGATTCTGTGTATAAGCTTTCCCTAGTAGTGACTCCTTACATAATCTCACTATGTTTTATTCCTATGCATGACAATTATTGTAAACAATGGAACTGGACATGTAGAGCAAAAGAGACAAGCCTTGCGTGGCAATATAATTTTATGCAGACGTCGCTCCATGGTAGGCCCAAAGGCAGCCCCCCTCCATGCATTTTGGATTGTAATCGAGAGGAAGATATCTGTTCTGAGGGGGATTCAGAAGGAGAAGATAACTCCTATTTACCCCCTAAGGTCTTCGCTCTAACTTGGCATGCTGATGTTGGTTATATCATGCATATGGTGTCTTGCATTGCTTACTTTATACATCAAATATGTCATCTGCTTAGTTTAGACATCCTTTGTGTGAATGCCATCTGCTTAGTTTATTCATCATTTATGTGAATTATGCAACGCCGCTTTGTTTAGCCTGTGCATCATATATGTGAATTTTGCAATGCCATCCCGCTTATCCGGTCATCTTATATGTAAATTATATCAGGCCATCCTTTTTTCATTACATATTACATTCACAACAATGTTAGTACATTCAATCGCTCTTCGTGGTGCATCAGCCATTTGACACGGTGATGGCAAATTCGAGTGAAAACAAGGTCTTCGAGCAGACTATGCTATCTCGATGAAGCGATATCTCGCTGGTTACGGATAGCTCCTCGAGGAGGATTCAGAGACAGATGACCAGTCCTATCCCCGAGGTGTATGCTCTAACTTGGCAGGTTATGTTGCTCATATCGTATGCGATGGTGTCTCGCATTGCTATGCCATTTGATTAGTTTAGACATGCTTTGTGTGAATGCCAATTGCTCAAAGGTCTAATTACCATATATGTGAATTATGCATTGGCATCTTGTTGCAAGACATTGTATATGTGAATTATACAATGCTATCTTGTTGCAAAGGCATTATATATGTGAATTATGCAATGCCATGTTGTTTAGCCAATCATCATGTATGTGAATTATATCATGCTATCATTTTTGTATTACGTGTTCCATTTGTCGAGAACGCTTGTATATTCAACTACTCTTCCTGTGCATCAGCCATTTGAAGCGTGATGGAAGTATCTCGAGGAAAACAAGGTATTCAGAGCAGATAATGCTACTCGTCAAGCGTACATCTTGTCGGGCTATAGAGAGCTCCTCGAGGAGGATTCGAGACCGATGACCAGTCCTATTTCCCCCCTGAGATCTATGCTCAAACTTGGCAGGGTTATATTACCCATGTCATGCATGTTGTCTTGCATTGCTTAGTTTTTACATCATATATAGATTGTCATCTGCTTGCTTGCTTACTATATAAATCATATATTTGAATTATATCATGCATCATGTTTACATAGTACATACACATTATCTATCTGAATTATGGCATGACAACCCATTTAATAAAGACATCATATAGTTATATCATCTCATCTTGTTTAGTGTTTACAGTCATCATATATTATGGCATTCTATCCATGAATGTATGTGAATTATGGCATGCCAACCTATTTAATAAACACATTATATAGTTATGTCATGTCATCCTGTTTACATAGTCTCATATTTTGAAGTATGTCTTTCCATCTTTTTTTAGTTAGCAATCATAATGTGAAATTGTGTCATGCTATCCTTTTTAGTTAGCCATCATATATGTAAAAATGCTATCCTGTTTGGCTAGACAACATAAATATGAATTATTTCATGCCCTCTTTTATTCCCCACTATCCATTGCACATGTCTATCATACAATGTCTATAATTTCAATTACTTTTCTTGTTTATCAGCCACTTGAATTGGAGAGCGTGATGTCAGTATCTAAGGGAGTAACAACACGATCTTCAGAAAAGATAGTGCTACCAGTTGATGTAGATAGAACCACGGTTGTACTTGCCCAAGGACCAGATCCACCACACATAACCCAGACTCTCGCAGATTGTACCCCTACCCAGTTGGACAGAGAACCAGCTACACCCCTTCTAACCCCAACCGCGGCAGATAGTAACCCAGCCCAGTTGACACAAAGCATCGTCTCCACCATAGAGCACCCAAACACGAGCAGTTGGTAAGGGAACTGCAGTGCCCAAAGCACGAGGACCACCACTCTGAATCCCAACTCAACGCTTAAAGGAGAAGAAGATTTGTTCTCAGGTCAGGTTCTGTAGCTATGGTTCATACTCCTTTGCTCTTGCATTACTGTATTTACTCATACCAACTATTTTCAAATTTGAAGGATGGAACTGAAACTCCAATGGCGCAACAGGTATGTTTTAAACCTGTTTCTTTAACTGGTTTGCTGTTGTAACCTGCTCTATGTTGATTTTAGTTTCAATTGAATAAACAGTTATGTTCTCATGTCATGCACATTACAAGTGTTGTTATTTCTCTATAGTTACCCACACTTATATTCTGTCTATTCTGCTTTGTCTTGAACAAATATTATTTGAATTGTGTCTCTATCTTGATTTGGCAACAAAAACTAGAATGATATAGACCATAAAGTGACCATGGCACATAGATATATGTTTTTTTCATGCTGTTATCCTGTCCACTTTACTACTGAACTCATTTACCAAAATGAGTTTCATATACAACATGGTAAACATGTGATGTGTCTGCTTGTTTCTCTTTTAGAATGCGGACAAAATATTGGAGAATAGTACCGCGTTATCCAATGGTAAAGGAAGTAATGCAGATAAGGTTCAAGATAGTGAGACATCCCTGTTGGTCTCCAAGAAAGCTGATAAAAACTATCTTGACGATAGTGAGGGAACCCAAAAGTCCTGTCTTGATGTAGTGTTTGAGTTATTGGCCACAACTGCTGGCACAAGCTCTTCGAACTCGCTGCCTGAATCAGTTTGTCTTCTTGAGTCTCAACTTCAAGTTGAAAGACATTGATCGACAATGCTTGCCACGTGAAGTCAAGGACTAAGGAAGTCCCCGCAGAAATCAGATGCATATTTTCGGTGCAACAGAAGTTACTGGAGGATTTAAGCGCCAAACAAGAGAAAGTTAATAAGCTTGGTAAGCATCTTGCCAAGATTATGGGTACCTAGGATATTGTTTCTTGAGATCTTCAAGTGGTTTCAGCTCGATTTGTTTTGTCATGGCGCTTATTTGTGCCGATCGCCAACTTTGACAACCAAAGGTATATGATATGCTGCTTTGTTCCCTATATTTGCACCGGTGGCAAACTTTGATGCCCAATGGATGTAATATCTGTAACAGCCATGATAGTCTAGCATAAGTTGCTTGCTTATATATTTCCTTGTTGTCTTGTTTATTTGTTTGCTTGTAGTCAGTGCAGTTCTTTTTAAAACTAGGCCACAATAACCATGGGCTAATATTTATCAGAGTGACATTGGGCCTCCTACGGGTCAGAGAAACAATGGGCCTTCTACGGGTCAGAAACAAAGAGGGCCTTCTACGGGTCAGAGAAACAATGGGCCTTCTACGGTCAGAGAAACAATGGGCCTTCTATGGGTCAGATCATCAATGGGCCTTATACGGGCCGTATGACCATAACGGGCCATCGTTAATAGGTCGTATTTGATGACGCTATGAAAATGGCCCAACGTATTAATGGACCACAAACGGGCCGATGTAACCACGGGCTGAATTTGGCCCAAAAGCAGAAAATGACAGTAACGGGCCGTAAGTAAACGAATGCTAGAAATGAGCCCAAGAATAAATGGGCTCTGAGAAGGCAGAAAGTTAACATTTGTTGGAAACGGCCCAATTGAATAACGGGCCCTTAATGGGTATAAAGTGATATACTGTTCATTACGGGCCAGTTTCACCACGGGTCATTAGTGGGTGTAGAGTGATACATCGCTCATTGCGGCGCTGGCCACCATGGGCCGTTAATAGGCCAAGAGTTACATAGGGCCTCATATGGGCCGAAGACGCCATGGGCCATACATGGGCCGGCGAAACCGCCGAATCGTATTGATGGCCCGGATGACGCGCCGGGCCTAATTCGGATAGGGTGTAATGGGCCTTGGGTTAGCGGGTGTAAATGGGCTATATGCTAACAGGCCGTTAACAAAGCTTTCGATGGGCGGGCCGCCACCTCGACCAAGTCAAACGGGCCGCCCTTTTCACAGAATGGGCCTCTGTTGGGCGTACACGGTCAACGTATCATAGGCGCCTTCGTCCAATGAGTGGATGACATCCGTCCCAACAAAGGAGCCGACACGCAGTTTACTCCAGCCAATGATGATTTTACACATGGAAAATCCCCATTGGTCGGGGCTGTTAACGGGTTATCGGATCCAAAACCTGACCCGATAGCTTAACGACGTTCCGTTACGGTGGATGCCACGTGTCGGTCACCCTTGACGAAAGCAGTTCTGTCGTGGATTTGTCACGGCAGATGTCCTAGCGTAAGGACTTAGTCGTGGAGCCATCGCTACGGGTTTACTTGCAGGGGTTAAAGCGGACACAAAGACACGAGGGTTTTATACTAGTTCGCCCTTCGATGAAGGTAAAAGCCTCACGCCTAGTTGTGATGGAATTGATGTGGTCTCGATGGCTAGGAGCAAATAAGCTTCGCTTAGGCTCGAGTTGTGGTTGTTCGCCTTGAACCGCCGCCGGTCGCCCCTTATATACACGAGTGACGCCCGTCGGTTCAGAGAGTCCCAACCGTTCATACTGTATCCCGTTGGTATCTCTATTCCTATCTTACAATACAAGTCATACACCAGGCCGGTTTACGGCCACAGGTTCTAAACCGACTATAGGCCTTGGGCCTTTCTCTGATTACACTGCTAACGGAGCTAACCCGGCCCAAGCTGGCCGGTTTACACCCATTGGTAATATCCCCAACATTAGGCCCCAGATTGATTTGAACTGGTTCATGTCAATCCTTCACAAAGCCTGCATCTTGGATATCTTCTTTTGCTTAACAAATCGCCACTTCGTCATTGCTTCTGATCACTGTAAACCGGCATGACATCGTTGCTTTTGGTCACTGTAAACCGGCATGACGTCACCTTTAAGTTTATACTTTATAACGCCTTCCTTAATATCAGTCCCGGGATTCACGCGCTTGACCTAGCTTTACTGCCTTATAAATAGGACCGAAGGGTCATTCTTTTTCCTCCCTTCGCTTCTTCTTCGTTTTCCTCGCCGCTGCCTTTGAGCTCCGCCGTCGTTATCAACTTCGCTTCGCCCTAGGCCGCAGATCAACTCAGACGGACGTAACATCGCGGCCTTTCTCCGCATCTCCTCCGTTTCCGGTAATCTTCTTGCCCTTCTTCAGTCTGTTTCTTCATTTTAGATCTGTTTCTAGGGTTCGAACTTCATATCCTGTTCTTCGTACGCTTTCATTCTTTTAGCCTTGAGTCATGCTATGAATCCCGTTCTGTACCAATGACGACTCCTGTGTATCCGCTGTACCTTCTCGTCTTAATCCCATAGATCTTCTGCATACATACATACGCCTTATAATGCACTTCGCTTTTCTTTACTTCACGCGCATTTCGCTTTTCTGAAAACCCGCGTTTGATCCGTAGTAAACATGAAATTTTGTGAAACCTGTTTCTGTCCATGACTTCAATTACCTTCGAGGCCAAGATTAGGCGGTTTAACTCACCATAGTAAAAGCTGCTGAACCGGCATCGGTACCCCATTAGTCCCCTTGTTGAACCGCCAGAACGTTTCTGACGTCATATCATAACGAATTGATTTATAGGAACCGCCTCCGGTTTATCATAACTTAGATCAATCACTCTGTAATAAACACTTTCTTAAACCGGATCCTTCTCCTTGTAGATCTTATGATGGCCAAACAGGTGTACGAATGCAACTGGGTCCCTTCTCGCGTCTCTGAGACACAGTTGAATGAGTTGGTGTCAATTGGCGCTTTAGATGACCAAAATACAATCCATTGGAGGGTTCCTGGAGAGGAATGTCCTCCTACACCTCAGGAAGGAGAAGTGGTAGTTTTCATGATCACCGCCCGGTGTCAAACCGCCCGGGTCAAAATTTTACCGGGACGTGATGGCCAATTTTCAGCTTCGTCCTCAAGACATCGGCCCCAACTCCGTTACCAACCTTTGCCACTTTCAAGTACTGTCCGAAGCATATCTACAAGAGGAACCTTCTGTTGAACTGTTCAGAGATCTCTTTCACCTAAACCGTCGAACTGAATTCACCGATGGCCCCAACACAGAATTGGGCGGTATGGCTATCCAGAAGAGGAAGGAGATCACTTATCCCCACGTCAAACTCCATACTCACCCCAAAGAGTGGAATGCGACTTGGTTTTACTGCAAAGATACCTCTCCTGAAGGCGAAAATCCTTTACCTGGCTTTCGTCCAGAGCGGTTAAGCAACACCCATCCTTTTCCTCAAAGACTGACTGCCAAAGAGAGAAGTAGATATGCCCCCCAACTATCCAAGCTCCGCGCTTTCATGGCCAACGGTTTGACTGGAATCGATCTTGCACGCTGCTGGCTATCTTGGGGCATACTGCCTTTGAGCCGCGTTCGCTTAATGTGCCAATATACCGCAAGGTCGACGACCCACTCCGACACACCAAACCGAACCGTCTCAAGATGAAGTTACGGACTCAAGAAGGAAAATGCTGAATGAATCGGAGCATCTCGTGCTCAAACTGGTTTGGCTCCTCATCGCACTATCAACGCACCACTGCATGTAAATCCTCGATCGTGTCATCATTAAATTCTATTATTACTTTATATGTACAACTCTCAATTATTTCGATCCAGGTGATAATCCGCTTTGGAGCAAGAAACTCTCTCAAGACAAAGCGGATAAAGTCGGGCGCCAAATCGCCCAAAACAAAAGTTGTTAAGAAGTCCGCCCACAAGAGGAAGACTATCGCTTCGTCGATCCGGCCATTGATGATGATGTGGGTAATCCGGAACTTGATTCTCTTGGCTTGCTTTTTACATGCCTTATTGATGATGATGCTTGTCAGGATGACGCTGAAGCCAGCAACGCCGGTTTTGCTGAGGTAATCATTCTTTCTTCCGACTCAACCAACTTGCCTTCACCGAAATTTCGTCGGGCAAACCGGAAAGTTAACTTTTCTCACCCTCTTGCTTACTTGGATCCCAAACTTATGAAGACACAAGAGATGAAGCTCGCCGACAACCCAAGACAACGGATGTAGTTACCTCGCCGGTTTACTAAACAGCCCGCTCGAAGCGCCGCACCGAGGTTTCCAACCTTTTATTGCCTTAAATTCCAAACGGGCTTGTTCCACACCTCTTAATCCGTCTGACCGATTATCGGTCACTTCCCATTCATCCTCCGGCGAATCGTCAGCCACTCAGCTACCACCGTTGAAGATAGCCGTCGGGTAAATCCATACTGCCATATGCTTTTCGATTTCTCCTGTAATGTATATGCCTTGTTCCTGAATCTTTGTTGCTTCAGAACCAAACCAAAGCCCAGCAAGAAGGCTCGCCTGGACAAAACAGTTGAAGAGGCTGCCGCTTCAGATCATGAGCGGGCACCGGATCTCGACAACGTTGCCTCTGACGATATTCCAAATGACCCTCCGATTCAAGAGGAGGTTATTCCAGAAGAAATGCCTGTCAACCCCTCAAACTCTGCTGATCCACCTGCCAACACTGTCCGGTTTGAAAAGCCGCGCAGCCCTACTGAAACAGCCGTGCCCACCCGATCCGTCGAGTCAAAAGACGATGACGTGGTGATTACTGGCATGGGCCGCTCTGAACCGGGGAACCCTGCAACCTTAACCCGGCATACTGTGAAGGAGGATTCTTCAACTTTGAACAAAGGAAAGTGGGCTGCCGAGCTGGAAACATATGCCGCTTTAAGCGCCCAAGATCTTCATTCCGGATATCTGAACCGGCTTTACAGTAGCCGTGATTATGAAGCTGGCTTGGTGAAACTAATGAGAGACAAGTTTGAGGTAACACTCCTTTCCTTATTACCAGCATAGTAGTCTTTGTAGCCCCCAAGATCCGGTTTGCAATCTTTGATCAAACTGGGTTTTGATAATTTTCTTTGATAAATTTCGCAATCTTCCCTCATAACCACCAGGGCCGGTTTAGCAATGCATACCTAGACCGGTACTCCAAAAATTTCCTGATAACACTAGTAAAATCAAATAGTCATTAGCCCCCAAGTGCCGAGTTGAATACTCGTATTGAACTTGGGACTTTGCCATGTATTAGCAGTAGAAAGACTGAAGGTACATTAGCCCCCAAGTGTCAAGCATATAACTGTGTTGTGTGGTTGAGACTTTAACTTGAATTGCTGGCTGATCATACTATCCATGCGCAGGCTGAGGTGAACCTCAAAGATGATCGGATTGCCGATTTACAGGCGACTTTGACAACCCAGCAGGCCGAGACGGAAAAAGCCAAGAAGGAGCTAACCAGTGCCTTGACCGCTGCTGAGCAGATGAAGGAAAACATGAAGAAGGAACAGGCATCCTGGGCCACTGAAAAGGCCAATTTACTCAAACGGGCAGAAAATGGTGAAGCTGCCCTTAAACCTGTGGTGGATGATCTGACAGCCCTGAAGCGGCAAGTACATTCTATGACTGCAGCCATCTTCGGTAAGCTCCCTGTGAATAAGTGTGACATGTTATTCCTGCTGCATTTTGACTCCGGTTTAAAACCATCCTGTTATCATACGCAGGCACACGCGTTGGGCACTTGGGAAATGACGTGCGGAAGAAACTAAAGGCTGTCTACACTTTAGTGGAGCAGTTATATACCGGAGCCCAGCGTGTCATCACCACCATGTCACATAACAATCCAGCGCCGTCCCTGATTCAAGATACTCTGAACCGGCTTTCCATCCTGCCTTCCCGGATTGAAGAGGTGAAGAAATCTGCTGCACGAACTGGAGCCATCAACGCCCTGATCCGAGCGAAGGCATGGGTACCGGACTTTGATCCCGTGGAAGCAGCTCAAGGCTATCCCAGTGTGAAGGAGGACGGCTCGGACTTCAGCGAAGAAGACTTGCGGGCGATAAACCGTGCGGTACGCCCGCTGGCTTGTCAATTGGCCGAACAAGCCGATTTGGAACACTACCAAGCCCAATATAATGAGTAGAACAAGCGTGTGTCTGCCCCAACTTTTGAACCGGAAAACTTGATCCCTCCAATCCGTAAGCATACTTACGCACCCGACATTGAACCGTCGTCTTTGATTCACGAAGAAGCTGTTTTTCAAGCGCTAATGGGAATCGACTGGACCACTGTGGATTTCCAGCCGATGGGTAGAGATGAAGATGCTGAAGCGGCGGAGGATGAAGAATAGTCTTGAACCAGAAACCGGTTTAAACATCTGTCCTGTTTGTCCCAAAAAAAACAATGATCTCATTTGGGCACTGTGTTGCCTTGTAATAGCCTTAGTAAAATTTGCTGCCTGAATATGCCTTCGTGCATAGATGAAACTTTTGTTTGATTCGTACTCCCTGCAAAAAAGTTGAACTTCGGCAGCAGTGATACCGCCGGCCGGTTTATGGCATCCAATATATTTTGTGTATTTGAAAATCAATTAGTATGTGATACAAATACATGCCATATCTGGGCATGAAGCTGGCGTAGCCAATCTTGAAGCGGAGGTCTTTAAAAACCATGACCGTCTGGGAAATAATGACTCCCACATAGGCGTGCTGAATCAGCACAAGCCCCCATGTTACTCCATAAGGATGAACCGGAAGAAGGTGAACCGAGCAGAGAAAAAGCTGAGGTGTAATACCAAACCGTCTCCTGTCAGTTTGTTACTGACAGCTAAACCGGATAAAAATATTCGTCGGGTTGAAAAACGCAACAAAAATCAAATACCAACTATGTGAAAATATGGCAACAAAGGCAATAACTCTTTGCAAAAGTAAAGCTTCATGGAGCTGGTCAGATGGCATTACCATGGTCAGACGCAACCAAGCCCCCGGCGAAGCGATGGTGCTAGTCGGCCAGTCCCCAAAAGACTCTTGGCGAGTACGCCGCCAAGTGGCATGACATTGGTTCGGGTTCACCAAGCCTCCAAATGACGCTGGCCCTATTGGCCGACCAAGAGGCGTGACTGTTCAGACGTGACCGTGTCCCCAATGATCCTGGTGGCTTACGCCTATCAAGAGGTGTTGCATTGGTTCGGACAGACCAAGCCCCAAGTGATAAATATATGTCAAGGGGTAAACCGAGGCCGCTTTAAAAATGTAAACACTCCATGTAACCACACATGAGAAGAAAGACAGAGACGCCGCTTAGCCGAGGTCCGATTTTTATTATATCAAAATAATATATACATTGTCATGCTATGTACATAAACCGAGCCGATGACTCAAGTGTAGTAAGGTCAAGATGAGCTATATTCCACGGCCTGTTGGTCTCCTCTCTCGATGTGCGTGAGTCTTTACGCCTCGAATATCAACCAGATAGTAGGAACCGCTGTGTAGATTCTGTCGACCACAAAGGGTCCTTCCCAAGGCGGGATAACTTGTGCATATCCGTTCGGTCTTTGATGAGACGAAGCACCAAATCTCCTTCCGAAAGGCTCGTCTTAACTCGGCGGCTGTGATAACGGCGAAGATCTTGTCGGTAATTGCCGAACGAGCGGCTGCCAAATCACGCCTCATCCAATAGGTCCAAAGCGCCCTGTCGCGCCATCTCATTGTCTGTTTAACATAAGCCGCTACACGGGTGAATCGTGCTTGATATCGCCGGGAGAACCGCCTCGCACCGTAAACCATGAAGAAAGGTGTATACCCAGAGACGGTTTGGCGAGTATTGATACTCCATAGCACCGATGGAGCTCCTCAACCCAACATCTGGTGTTTCTCGAACGGAACCGTAAGTCGGGTTTGATGCCTCGTAAGATTTCTTGATTAGCACGCTCAGCCTGCCCGCTGATCGAGGATGCGCCATCGACGACACGCTGCCGGATATGCTCACGCTCACGTAACTCTTTCATAGCCCCTTGGACAGATTAGTGCCATTGTCAAGAATGATACCGTGGAAAGCCAAACCGAAAATCACCTTTTGATGAATCGCACCGTTGTTGCCGCATCACACTTGCTGACAGGTTCCGCTTCAACCCACTTGGTGAACTTGTCCACTGCCACCAACAGGTGGGTCTTCTTATCTTTGGATCGCTTGAAGGGTCCAACCATATCCAGCCCCCAGGTCGAAAACGGCCATGTTATTGGGATCATCCTCAGCTCTTGAGCCGGTATGTGAGCACGCCTTGAAAATTTCTGACATCCATCACACCGTTTAACCAAATCCTCCGCATCAGCATGGGCAGTCAACCAGTAAAATCCATGACGGAACGCCGCCACTGTGGACTTTGAACGGCGCATGTCCACAATCCCTTCATGGATTTCCCTTAAAATTTCACAGCCTTCCTCAGGAGAAACACAGCGCTGAAACGCCCCTGACACACTGCAATGATGTAACTCACCATTAAGAATCGTCATAGATTTAGAGCGCCGGATTATCTGTCTGGCCAGAACCTCATCGTCTGGCAACTCCCCTCGAGTCATATATGCAAGGTAAGGAATCGTCCAATCCGGAATAGCATGTAATGCTGCCACCAACTGAGCCTCTGGATCAGGAATAGCCAAATCCGCTTCACCAGGGAGCTGAACAGACGGGTTGTGCAAGACGTCCAAAAAGACATTAGGTGGGACCGGTTTACACTGAGAACCCAACCGGCTTAAAGCGTCTGCCGCTTCGTTCTTCCGGCGATCCACATGATCCACTTGATAGCCCTTGAAGCAACCTGCGATATTATCCACTTCCCGACGATATGCAGCCATGAGGGGGTCCTTAGAATCCCAAGTGCCAGATACTTGCTGAGCTACCAGATCCGAATCACCAAAACACTTAACCCGGCTTAAATTCATCTCCTTAGCCATCCGGAGACCATGGAGCAAGGCTTCGTACTCAGCTGCATTATTAGTACAAGGGAACATTAGACGGAGAACGTAACAAAACTTATCACCCGTGGGAAGTTAAACGACTCACTTCGAGCCTTCCAATTGCTCGATCCGCAAAATGAATGGTCCAAGACGTGGTCCGGCTTCTCCTCGGTGCTTGTAACTCGTCTACCATTAATGAAATCAACAAGTGCTTGTGACTTCACCCTGGCGCTGTGTATACTTTAGCCCATGCGCCCAAGCTCGATGGCCCATTTTGCAATCCGCCGCCGCCTCCGGTTCTCAGATGATGTCACCCAAGGGAGCTGAACTAACCATCGTAATAGGATGCCCATGGAAATATTGTTTCAGCTTCCTACCGCCATAAAAACACCGTGAACTAGCTTCGCCAATGCGGATATCTCGCTGACTCGATAAGCACCTCATCGATATAATAAACCGCCGTTGAACGGATGCTCCTTGCCTGCCTCCTTTCGTTCTACCACAATGGCTACGCTCACTGCTCGAGCATTGGCTGCCACATACAACAACAATGGTTCCTTGTCAACCGGAGCCGCAAGAACGGGCGGGTTGGCCAATTGCCGCTTTAGATCCTCAAAGCTTTCACAAGTACCGGACTCGCATAAAATTATCCGCTTTCCTTAGCATCCGTATAGGGAATGGCCTTCTCCGAGGCGGCCGATAAACCGCTCAACGCAGCAATCCGCCCGCCAGACGT
Source organism: Aegilops speltoides (assembly GCA_021437245.1). NCBI lineage: Eukaryota > Viridiplantae > Streptophyta > Magnoliopsida > Poales > Poaceae > Aegilops > Aegilops speltoides. The sequence goes on along the minus strand of CM038145.1, from coordinate 19,174,541 downwards.
TGAACATCGTTGATACACTTTGGTTTAGCCAAGGAAGTGATAGCTTTAATTTTCTCCGGATTAGCATCAATGCCTCTATTAGACACCAGGAACCCCAATAACTTGCCAGCCGGAACACCAAAAACACACTTGGCCGGATTAAGCATCATCTTATAAATGCTAAGTTGTCGAAAAGTTTCTTCAAATCTTCCACCAGTGTCTCCTTTTGCCTTGATTTCACCACAATATCATCCACATAAGCATGCACATTGCGGCCGATCTGCGTATGCAAGCAATTCTGTACACACCGTTGGTAAGTAGCCTGGGCACTCTTGAGCCCAAAGGGCATAGATACATAGCAGAAGGCTCCAAAGGGAGTTATAAACGCCGTCTTCTCCTGGTCCTTAACCGCCATTTTGATCTGATGATATCCAGAGTATGCGTCCAAAAAGCTTAACCGCTCACATCCTGCCGTTGCATCAATAATCTGATCAATGCGGGGGAGAGCAAAAGGATCCGCTAGGCAAGCCTTGTTAAGATCTGTGTAGTCCACACACATTCGCCAGGTGCCGTTTTTCTTAAGGACCAGCACCGGATTAGCAAGCCACTCTGGATGAAACACCTCAATGATAAAGCCACCGCCGTAAGCTCGGCTACTTCTTCCCCAATGGCCTTGCGCTTCTTCATTAAACCGGCGGAGGAACTGTTTCACCGGTTTATACTTAGGATCCACATTAAGTGTGTGCTCAGCGAGTTCCCTCGGTACACCTGGCATGTCAGATGGCTTCCATGCAAAGATATCCTGGTTCTCACGGATGAACTCGATGAGCGCGCCTTCCTATTTGGGATCCAGGTTGGCACTGACAGTGAACTGCTTGGACGAATCGCCTGGCACGAAGTCAACAAGCTTGGTCTCAGCTGTCGATTTGAACTTCAGATCCGACTCATGCTCTGTAGTGGGTTTCTTCAAGGGGGTCATATCTGCCGGATCAACATTGTCCTTATAGAATTTCAGCTCCTCCGTGGCACAGACGGCCTCTGCATAAGCTGCATCTCCTTCCTCACATTCCAAAGCGACTCGGCGGCTTCCATGCACCGTTATCGTTCCTTTGTAACCCGGCATTTTGAGCTGCAAGTAGATATAACAAGGCCGTGCCATGAACTTAGCATAAGCCGGCCGTCCGAACAAGGCATGATATGGACTCCGGATTTTCACCACTTCAAAAGTTAACTTTTCAGACCGGGAATCATGCTCGTCTCCAAAGGCCACATCCAGGGCTATCTTACCAACGGGATAAGCAGATTTGCCTGGTACTACACCGTGGAACACCGTATTGGACGGTCTGAGATCCTTGTCTGTGAGACCCATGCGACGGAAAGTGTCGTAGTACAATATATTGATACTGCTTCCTCCATCCATAAGCACCTTAGTAAACTTATAGCCCCCAACCTGAGGATCTACCACCAAGGCCAGCTGACCTGGATTATCAACCCGGGGGGGGGATGGTCCTCTCTTCTCCATACGATAGGCTGCTCCGACCAGCGTAAATACCGTGGCAAAGCCGGTTCAACAGAGTTTACTGCCCGTTTGTGAAGCTTCCGATCCCGCTTGTCCAAACTGGTTGTGAAAACATGATACTGCCCACCATTCAACTGCTTTGGTTGGCTCTGATAGCCTGACTGTTGCTTTGCTGCCGCCGCCACCTTGATTACTCTGATTATTGAGATTGCCCTGGTTGTGCCCTGAACCAGAAGCTCCGTCCTGACCCGGCCCATGGAAACCGGATCCTGAACCACCACCTGACCCCTGGTCATATCGGAAAGCATCGGAGTTTTTGAACTCCTGCATAATATAACAGTCTTTCCAAAGATGATTCGATGGGGATTCCTTCGTCCCATGCTTAGGACAAGGCTGATTCAACAAGTAATTCAGACGGTTTGCACTAGCATTTGGACCCCGATTCGCCTTGCCTCTGCGCCGCGAGCCTCTGTCCTGCGTATTAGTGTTGGCTACGAAATCCGGATTGCCATCGGCCTTGCGCTTGCCCCCGTTTCCATGACCCGCCGGTTTGAAATGCTGTTGCTTGGGGTTGCCGTTCCTTTTTCCCTTCCCTGCTTCATCATCGTCCGCTTCAGGATCCTTGGTACTGTCTGAATCGGCATATTTCACCAAAGCGGCCATGAGGGTTCCCATATCATTGCAGAACCGCTTCATACGTCCCAGCTTAAATTTCAAAGGCTCAAACCGGCAGTTGCTTTCCAATGTTATGATTGCCGAGTCAGCATTGATCCGGTCCGAAGAGTGCAAAATCTCAGATACACGGCGTACCTAACGGGTTGTGGACTCCCCTTCTTCCTGAACGCAAGCCGCCAGGTCTACTATGGACTTGGGCTGCTTACATGTATCCTTGAAATTCTGGATAAACCGGCCCGTGAATCGACCCCACTTAATCGATAGAATTGGGCGGCAAGCTTTTCAACCAAGTACGGGTTGTGCCCTCCATCATCATGGTGAAGTACTTTGCACACGCGGCTTCATCAACATCTAGCATCTCCATGGCCATCTCATAACTTTCAACCCACGCTTCAGGGGATAGATCTGCAGTGTAATTTGGCACCTTGCGCGGGCCCTTAAAATCCTTAGGCAGACGCACATTGCGTAAAGCGGGGATTAAACAGGGTATTCCCAGAGCGGATGCGACTCCTGGTCCGGCGAAGGTGGTAGGGCGAACCGGTGTGTGTCGATCCGCATCATCCTGCGGTCGCTAACTCAGCCTCCTCGCGTTCGGGCCCGATCCACCACCTCCCGAGCATCACGAATGCCGCTTATCCGGTGATTGCCTCGACCGCTTCACGGTCCCGCGCTACATTTGACAGGCCGGTTCATCCATGCGCTTCTTTGTAGTTCGCTTGACGGGGCGAGTGAATCCGATCGCGGTCAGATGAATACGCTTCGCTGGATCGCAGTCCCGAGAAGCTCCTTAACCCGGCGTGTCTCAACCGCCGTGGGGAATCTCCTTCGACGGGATCGCCCAATCGTGCAGCAGCCGCAACAAGGTTGTCCATAGGGTTAGAATAATGGCCCGGGCGCTCAGATCGCGGGGAATCACCGTGTTACGCTGCGGAGGCTCCATCAGCGCGGTTGGACCGTTGCTCCCGCTCCTCGTGCCTCAATCCGGTTTATTTCCTGTCTTTGGGCGGGTTATCGGGTCCGCTCCGGGTCCGAAAGAGATTTCTAGGATCAAGTCCCGACGGCAGCGCGATCTATACTTCCGCCAAGACCTCCCGTGGACGATTCTCGTCGAGCATGAGTTTATAAGCTTGCGATCTAAAGCGCCCGCCTGCGGGCCATACGCTCCTTCTCCGCCGCTAGATCCGCATTAGCTTGCGTGATCTACTCTTTCACCCTTGCGATTTCTGCATTATGAGCCCCCTGATCTGCCGGGCTGTCCTCCGCCATAAGTGCTGCTAGTGTATCGAACAGATCTGACAGAACTTGAACGGCGGGCGACCGGCCTCCTCGCCTCGCTGCCGCATTGCTGAACCGAAAAGCATTGCTGCTGCAGTTGAAGAAAAGTTTGCGGCCTGCGTACCGGCCATGAATACACCGATCCGGTTTAACTGGCTTGGGGGGTCCGGAATACTGTCACCATCGGAACAACCCTTGATCATATCGTCCTGCAGCTGGTACAACGACTCGGTCTCTGCTGTTGAAGATTCATCGCCCGAATAAACGACGGTCTCACTACCGTGTTCTGAACCGGCGTCGTACTCCCCTCCATGGGTAACTCCAACGAAGACATGCTTCATGGCCGGTTTAGCTTGGGCGGGTTGCGCGCGCTGAGCCGTTTCGATGAGGTCGGTGCAGATGTCCGGCTCAGGCCCAGGCTCCCCGATCTTGCCAATGAAAACATGTATGCCGCCGAAGGGGACCCGTATCCATACTCGATCGAATCGCCTCGGGACCCCATCCGGCGTCGCCGATGTAGATCCGCGCGACGACTCTTGGTCATCCGCCCACGACGTAGCCTTCGAGTCCTTTGAGCTTGCCCTCCAAGATCGTCAAACCATCGTGCGATAGCCCCACGGTGGGCGCCAACTGTCGTGGATTTGTCACGGTAGATGTCCTAGCTTAAGGACTTAGTCGTGGAGCCATCGCTACGGGTTTACTTGCAGGGTTAAAGCGACACAAAGACACGAGGGTTTTATACTAGTTCGCCCTTCGATGAAGGTAAAAGCCTACGCCTAGTTGTGATGGAATTGATGTGGTCTCGATGGCTAGGGAGCAAATAAGCTTCGCCTAGGCTCGAGTTGTGGTTGTCTGCCCTTGAACCGCCGCCGGGTCGTCCCCTTATATACACGAGTGACGCCCGTCGGTTCGTAGAGTCCCAACCGGTTCATACTCGTATCCCGGTTGGTATCTCTCTATTCCTATCTTACAATACAAGTCATACACCAGGCCGGTTTACGGCCACAGGTTCTAAACCGACTATAGGCCTTGGGCCTTTCTCTGATTACACTGCTAACGGAGCTAACCCGGCCCAAGCTGGCCGGTTTACACCCAGTGGTAATATCCCCAACAAGTTCTGTGACGCGTGATTTATCGTCATGGAAGTGGACACTTCCGTGATGATAATTTTGGTAATGTCATCGAACACTTCTACGACAGCACAGGTATGACTATCTTGATTCTGTCATAAATTTGTCATGGATGTACATGCATGACAAAAAACGCGACTTACTGTGACAAACACGTATCATCACGGAAGTGTATTTTTTTGTAGTGCATATTCTCCTTTCCTTCACCATGGAGGCGTTGCATTCCACAGAGGTTGTGGCCACCAGATGCCGCTTGTGAGCTCTCAAAGCCTCCACCCAGACAGCATAACTCCAGTTAATAGCATTGTGCCAAGAACCACCAGAAGTGTGAAACCTAACCTAGACGACAACCTAAACCTACTATGAACAGACGTATCCCGACCTCTTCTTCCTTCCCAACTTCGACGGGCGAGGCCATCGGGGGAGCTTGGGAGAGGAGTCAGGGGGGCCCTTCTTCCGAGAGTGATTCTATAATCCCTATGCCTCGTCGGTTTCGTCCCCGCCCAGGCCACCGACGGCTCGAAGGAAAACATGGCTGGTGTGAGGATCTCCAAGACAGGAGGGCTCTCGCTGTAGAGGGCCAGGCACAGGAAAACGCTGGCTGATGTGAGGATCTCAAAGACTGGAGGGCTCTTGCTGTTGAGGGTGAGGCATAGGAAAACACTGGCTGGTATGAGGATCCCCAAGACTGGAGGGCTCTCGCTGAAGATGGTCAAGCACCCTGCTGCTCGTTCGGCTGCTCTCGAGCACCAAAGGTGGGCGAGCGGCTTGTCTGCCGCAGCCTGGGCCTCATAGCTGGATGCATTCGCCAAGAATTTCAATCAGCAATTGCCTCCTGAAGTGATCACTTTCATGATAGATTTTTTTTCATTAATTGGTTGTATCTACATGCTGGTGTTTCCATGGCATTCCATCATTCAAGGAATTGTGTGGAGATTATTGCTTGAAATTCCTTCTTGGGTGAAACACCACGAGATCCGTGATCTGGCAGTTGCGGTGCTCGCAAGTTGTTCCGTTCAACCGTCGTTGTTGGGGAATCGCTTCGGCATGGCTTTTGGGGGCCATGTACTTTTATTTTTTGTTCTTTGATGATTTGGATAGCAAACATGCCCGTGCGTTGCAACGGGAGACACACTATACATGACCCCGAAAATGGCAACCGAAAAAATAGAAAATATATTTTTCATAAATTCAATCTTTTTAAAAAATGTTCAAAATTTAAAAATTATTTGATAATCAAAAATTTGTTCATGACGAGCGTGGGGAGGGGCGGCCGCCCTCGTTGATGACGAGGGCGCCGTTGCGGGTGCGATGCCTGAGCAGCGTCTCCTGCGGCTCCAGCTTGACGGGGCGTAGCGCCGGCGAGGAGAGCGAACCGGAGCCCGACGACGAGGAGGTCGCCAACCCCATTCAACGCGGCGTCTAGGGGCTGCCACAGCGGTGAGAGAAGGACGAGCGCGCTGGTACTCGAGGCGTGGCGTGTTGTCGGTCTCGATGTAGTCAAGGACGACCTTGAGGGTGCGGCCGGACACACCCCACCATTCACGCCACCCGTCAGTGTTGTATCGGCCAAGAAAGGAGAATCTCCAAGATAGGAGGGCTCTCGCTGTAGAGGGCCAGGCACAGGAAAACGCTGGCTGGTGTAAGGATATCAAAGACTAGAGGGCTCTCGCTGTAGAGGGTGAGGCACAGGAAAACGCTGGCTGGTGTGAGGGCATCTACAATGCTAGACGCCTGGATAGACGCTTATGAAAGAATAAATAGGTATTATAAAATTGAAGACGCACCTAAGCACCTTACCTTCCAACGGAGGACGCTAATTTGCAGGCGCTAATCAAGCAACTAGACGCTTCGTCCGGGAACAAAACGAGCCAAGTGCTCGGTGCATGCTTTTGCGTCGACGCTACGTTTGACACCAGGATTTAACAGCACAACCGCTAAACAGGCAGGAAATCAATCCTAGCGCCCGCCTCTGGCGCCTAGCATTGTAGATGCCTTGAGGATCCCCAAGACTGGAGGGCTCTTGCTGAAGAGGGTCAAGCACCCTGCTGCTCGTGCGGCTGCTCTCTAGCACCAAAGGTGGCCGAGCGGCTTGTCTGCAGCAGCCTGGGCCTCACCAGTGATGGTGAGGATGTCACCACAGCCATGCTGGATCCATTCGTCGAGAATTTCAATAAGCAATTGCCTCCTGAAGTGATCATTGCCATGGGAGATTTTTCTTTCATTAATTGGTTGTATCTACATGCTGGTGTTTCCATGCCATTCCATCATTCAAGGAATTGTGTGGAGATTGCTTGAAATTCCTTCTTGGGTGAAACACCACCAGATCCGTGATCTGGCAGTTGCGGTGCTTGCACGTTGTTCCGTTCAATCGTCGGTGTTGGGGAATCGCTACGGCATGGCTTTTGGGGGGCCATGTACTTTTATTTTCTGTTCTTTGATGATTTGGGTAGCAAACATGCCCGTGCGTCGCAACGGGGGATACACTATACATGACCCCGAAAACGGCAACGAAAAAATAGAAAATATATTTTTCATAAATTCAATCTTTTTAAAAATGTTCAAAATTTGAAAATTATTTGATAATCAAAATTTTGTTCATGATATAAAAATTGGTTCATGTTTTAAAATTTTAGTTCATGTTCAAATTTTAAATTCCAAAAATATTTGAAATTACACATGTTGATCATCTTTTAAAAATTTCTCATGTTTCAGAAAAAAGTTTGCCGTATTGAACAAAAATATTCACTGTATATTAAAAATGTTCATCTTGTATAGAAATTTTGTTGAACATGCATGAAAAAAGTTCATCATATATTTTAAAATTTTCCAATCTGTATTTGAATATTGCTCACTGTATACTACGGAAATGTTCAGTGTATATTTAAATTTACTTTCAAAAACCTGTACACAATTCAAACAAATTGTTCAGAATTCTATGTTTTCAGAATTTCAAAACATGTTCACAATTTTGTAAAAAACAATTACCTTTGTCAAATTTTGTTCACTATTAAAAATAATTCATGCTATTATTAGAATTTTGTAATTTGTGCACGACTTTTAAATATTTTTTGGATTTGTTGAATAAATTTTCTTCACATTTTCTTCAATGAAATGTTGAAAATGGATCTGCCTCTGTCGTTACACTTCAATTTTAGTGCCCCTTCTTGATCGTCCGATGTTGTTAGCTCGCGTGGACAGCCTTGCTAACATCCAGCAGCGTGAGGTCGGTAGCTCGATTTCTATAATTGCTAGTTAAAACTGGCGTTCGATCAATAAAACCGAAGTTCTATCGCTCAAATTGACGTACGACGTATGAAGGGACTAAAAAAAGCTTTCTCCAAAAAAGTGGAGAATCAATCCTTCCTTCAATATTAGTTCTCCTCTTCCAAGAAAGAAAATTAGGGTTTGTGCCTCTCACCGGTGCCGACGCAGGTCCGCCTCCTCTCCGGTGGTCCTAGGGCCATGGAGGCGCGGTGGATCCTGGCAAGGGCCGGCGGGAGGGCTCCGTTTTTAGTCGTTTTTTTCAAGCTTGTTAGGGTTTGTGTCCTACTCAGGAAGGCGAGACGGCGGCGGCTCCCTGAAGATGGAATAAAGGTCTTCCCGCCTAGTCCCCGTTCCGGCGGTGCGTCTAGCATCGTTGGTGGGCGTGTGGAGGTGTGTCTCCAGCAGATCTATCTTTGGTGGATTTGCGCGGATCTCGTCGTTGTTCGTCCATGTTCGTCTGTGTTCGGTTTGGATCCTTCCGATCTATGTTATTTTTCATCGGCGGCGGTTGCTGTTCTGGGGTGCTGGTCCTATGGGGCCTTAGCACGACGACTTCCCGACTGTCTACTACAACAAGTTGTGCCCGGCTCCGGCGATGGAAGGGCGATGACAGCGGCGCGCCTTCGGCTTACTTCGGTGCTTGTAGTCGTCGCTAGGTGGTCTATGGATCTGGATGTAATTTTTATTTCTGGTGTTCGTTGTACTGCCATAATTGAAGATGAATAGATTGGAAGTTTTTCCCGAAAAAAAAGATATAGATATAGATATCTTTATCTTTACCTAATAATAAAGCAAATTAGGTTTCTCGCGAACCGTTTTTTCTATTTTCTCGAAAAACACCCTGATGTTTAATCAAACCACCATCCATATTTAAGTCAACCGAATCGTTTTTTTCGTTTTAACATAAAATCCCCTGTCTTTTCGGTTAATCAATCCGCAGTTTATCTAAAACAAAATTATCAATATCTTTTAAACCGTAACTCCGATTTTAACATGTTATATATGAAACATGATTATGAAAATGTGTAGGATCTAAATATGATGCTACTTTTAGCTGTCAAATATTTTTAAAATATTTTTTGTGTGAACTTAATCTATAATGTACGATCCATTTTTCTTTCTTACTGATAGAGAGGAAACGAAACATTGATAACCACGCATGCACACCTGTGAAAAACCTCGCGGGAAAAAGAACATATTTCTTATTTTATTTCGAGCGAGTGTGCGCGAGAGAGACGCCTTAGAACTGACCGCATTCAAACACGATTTTGTTGTGTGAGCACTGAGACCACCATCAACAACACAAATATGATGCCATGTGAAAATAAAGGACGTGAACACATTAGGGTCTTGAGGCATGGTTATTGGGCTATGAACGTGTGTTATTTACTCTCCCGCTGCAACGCACGGGCTCTTTTGCTAGTAGATATAGATATGTGTAATCTGGATGTCTTGACTAGTCCATACATTGTGTTGTTGCATAGACCGATTGTACTTGGTAGTATATTGACCTTTATCAACAAGGGAGTTCTATAGCGAAAACCCTTACTCCGGTAGCTGTATTGTTGTAGTTCTTCTCTCCTCGTGTTACTTTCTTCAAAGACTATTGTCATGTGTAAATCATCATTGCTGCTCTTAGTTTTATGATTGATGGATTATCAATTTAACAGATAAAGAACAATTACAGGTTAGACTACGCCGCCTCCCTGGCGACTCGGGGGAAACCCGAGGAGCGCCGCTGGCCGCGCCACGGATCCGCCTCCCTTGCGTGGCCGCCGGCGAAGTCCGGGCGTGTCCAAGGAAGCTGGCGGCGTGGCAGCGGGGCATTCCTGCCTCATATGGCGTCTTCAGGCGGGGCCTGGCCTCCCGTCGGCGCGGGGCAGTTTTGCCGTGGAGCTCCTCTACGCGCGGCGGCGCCACTCGACGGTCGGCTCTCCTATCCCCGGTCGTGTCTGTTAGAGCATGACCGGACGGCCGTATCCGGCCGTTCCGATTCTTCCGCATCAGCCACGTCCGCTGCTGCTTATCTTGGCCTTCATGCCAAGTCTCATATAGATGGCATGATATCTTATGTACATGGAAACTGCTTGTAACCTGATTGTATCTCTGTAATGTATATATATACATGAATATGAGACGGACGAGGCATGCGATCAGCAGCCCGTTCTTTCCCAACTTACATGGTATCAGGCCGATCGGTCCTCTCCTGCCAAGAACTTGATCTCAACACCTAATCCTCCTCAGCACGGTCGCTTCCCTCAGCCCCCACCCTCCCGATCACCATGAACGCCGACGATCTGAAAAAGCTCGAAGAGGAGCTCAAGAACCGCGAGTCTATCGTGCAGGCTCAAGAAGAAGAACTCAAGCGCCTTGATGAGGAGAAGGGAAAACTGTCCCCATCTCCTCTCCTGCACCCTCCTCCTATGCTGCCTCCATCAAGACCTATGTCCCCATCACTCTTCGATCTTCAAGACTCCAACTACGTCAAGTGGCGTGAGCTGTTTCTCGTCGCCCTCGGACGCTATGGCCTCTCCAACCACGTCATCGGCGACGCTGCCGCCACCCCCTCTGACACTTCGCCTACCTCAGATTGGGGGCGCGATGACTACACCGTGCTCTCCTGGATCTATGGCTCGATCTCTCTCGAGCTGTTCGGCATCATCATGGCGCCAGGATCCTCCGCTCGACAGATATGGGACGCCATCGCCAATCTGTTCCACGACAACAAGAAGAGTCGCGCCCTTGCTCTCGATGCTGAATTCCGCAACACTCCCCAAGGCGACATGACGATCTCCGAGTATTGCGCCAAGCTGAAGAATCTTTCTGATGCCCTTGCCGACGTGGAGCAGACTGTCTCCGACGAGACCCTGTTACGCGGCCTCAACGAGCAGTATGCACACCTGCGTACTTTTCTTCCGTTTCAGGTGCCGTTCCCTTCCTTCCTACAGACCAGATCAGCACTAGTTCTTGAGGAAGCACAGAAGAAGACGGACGCCAAGAACGCTACTGCCACGGCTCTTTCGGCTAGCAGCAACAGCATTCTTCCAAGCGCCGGTGGTGAGCGCGCACCTTCCGGGGGCGCAGGACGAGGCAGCTCGGTCTCCTTCAACAGCAACGGCCAAGGCTACCGCGGCGGCGGCGGCGGCACGCCCAACACACGGCGCCGTCCCAGCCTCAACCATGGCAGCAGACACGTGCATGGCGTGCTCTAGCTCCAGGACTCCTTGGTCCTCGTCCTACAAGCACTTCTCAAGCATATGCAGCATATGCTCCAGCAGCTGGCTATACCAACACGCAGCTACAGCAGGCGCCACCTCCTCTCAATTTCCAGCAGCAACAACTCGACCCCGCGCTCGTCACCGCCCTGAATAACATGCACTTCCCCAACAAAGAATGGTACATGGATTCCGGCGCTTCCTCCCATATGGCATCCGATCCGGGTAAACTTCAATCTCTCACACCCTCCTCCGCTCACACAGTAACCATTGGCAACGGTGCATCTCTTTCCATTACTCGTATTGGTTCCCAAACACTTGCATCTCTCTCTAAACCTCTCTATCTTCGTAATATTCTTGCTGTTCCCAACATCATCAAAAATCTCGTATCTGTTCGTCAATTTACCATTGATAATTATTGTTCTATTGAATTTGATCCCTTCGGTTTTTCTGTGAAGGCCCTTCCATCCAGGACCATGATTCTTCGATGCAATAGCTCTGGACCACTCTACCCTCTCCACCAACCAGCACTTGCTGAAGCTCACACCATCATCGCCTCCACCTCACTTTGGCATCGTCGACTTGGACACCCCGGCGATCACACCATGTCACGTCTTCATAGCTCGCAGCATATTTCTTTCAATAAAGGAGGGCCTCCTCTCTGTCATGCATGTCAGTTAGGCAAACATGTTAGGCTACCATTTTATGCTTCTCAAACTTCTACTACTCGCCCATTTGAAATAATTCATTGTGATTTATGGACATCCCCGGTCCCTAGCACTTCTGGTTTTTGTTATTATCTTATCATCGTCGATGACTATACACATTATTTTTGGAGCTTTCCCCTACGCAAAAAGTCTGTTCTTCATCTATCTCAACGCCAATATATTCTCGACATTCTCTCTCATGCAGGTATGCGCGACTGTCATCCCGTCCAAACTCCTATCGATACCAAGGCCAAATTATCCGGTTCGGTTGGCACTGCCGTCACTGATCCCTCTCTCTACCAGAGTCTTGCAGGAGCTCTTCAGTACGTCACTCTCACTCGTCCCGAAATAGCCTATGTTGTTCAACAAGTTTGCCTTCATATGCATGATCCTAAAGAGCCTCACTTCCATCTAATTAAACGCATTCTTCGATACCTCAAAGGTACTCTCCATCATGGTCTTCTCATACACTCTTCTTCATCCCATTCTCTCACTGCCTACTCCGATGCCGATTGGGCTGGATGCCCGGACACCAGACGTTCGACGTCGGGTTTTTGCATGTTCCTCGGTGATAATCTTATCTCTTGGTCCTCGCGACGCCAAACAACGGTGTCACGCTCTAGTGCGGAGGCGGAGTACAGAGCTGTTGCAACGGCAGTGGCTGAATCTTGCTGGGTCCGCCAATTACTACATGAACTTCATCGACCTATTGATAGTGCTACCATTGTCTATTGCGATAACGTCAGTGCAGTTTATCTTTCTGCCAATCCGGTTCAACATCGTCGCACGAAGCATATCGAGCTGGACATTCACTTTGTTCGTGAGAAGGTTGCTCTGGGTGCCGTTCGTGTTCTACATGTCCCCTCGTCCTCTCAATTTGCGGACATTTTCACCAAAGGACTACCGACGACATTATTTCATGACTTTCGGACCAGTCTTCACGTCGCTGCTCTCCCGGGTTCAGACTGTGGGGGCGTGTTAGAGCATGACCGGACGGCCGTATCCGGCCGTTCCGATTCTTCCGCATCAGCCACGTCCGCTGCTGCTTATCTTGGCCTTCACGCCAAGTCTCATATAGATGGCATGATATCTTATGTACATGGAAACTGCTTGTAACCTGATTGTATCTCTGTAATGTATATATATATACATGAATATGAGACGGACGAGGCACGCGGGGCTGCAACCTTTCTGCTCGGTGGTGGTGTGGATTCTCTCATCTTCGATGCGGCATCCTGCACACGGTGGATTTTGCCTTCCCTGTTACGATCCCGGTTGGCTTGAACCTGCGTTTTCCATGGTCCATCTTGCCGGCGTTCCTCCCATAGCGGCTATGTCCCGATGCTCTTGAAGCAGCGCTCTTTCCGGCTACATGGATTCGCTGGTGTTTTGGCTACTCCAGCTTCATTGATCTAGGTCTGCGTTCTCCGGATCCTGGCTCGTCAACTTGCCGACTGCGTTCGGATGTATGTTTTGTCGTCGCCTCTCCAACCTCTACAGCCACCCCTTGCCTTGCCCCTCCCCCGCCAGGTCCAATGCTCGCGCTTCCGGTGGCATAGCTCCCCTTCCGGCAATGGCGGTCCTAGCTTACGACATGCCCCTGTATTTGGATCCAGTTCCGACGGCTTTGGGATTGTTTGGACATTGGCCAGGGCAAAATCCCTGCTCGATGCTGGTAGCGGCGACACCTGCGGGTGTCGTACCCTTCTTGGAGGAGCTGCCACGGCCTATTCTCCGAGCCCTCTTCGAGCGCCGGGGGAAACCCATATCCAGTTCCTGGGGTCAGGCAACGGCGGCGTCACGGCAGTGTTCCCCTTCATGAAGACTTCGTCTTGCTTGCTCGTGACGTGTCTGGTACTCGATTCCGAGTGTTGGGGCATCGTCTTGGTTAGGGTTGTTTCTGTTGGGCTTGCCAACTGGGTAGTTTAGCGTTGTGTTGTAGCTCCTCTTTGGGCTGAGCATTCCACGTCACTCTGCTTCGGGCACCATGTTTATGCCACCTTTGGTTGTGCCATGTGATGTACCCCCCTCTCTATTCTCATTTCAACTTCTATCAACGAAAGATACGCAAGCTTTGCGTATCTGCGAAAAAGACTACTCTTACATATATATACAACAATGCATGTATGTCTTAAACAAGTAAAAGATTTGCATTCGGTGGGAGTCTCTTAAGGAGAGGACCTCTAACCATATTAAGCGCAGCACTATCTATTCTAGGGGTTGGTTCCTCTGGATCCCAAGCATCAGTTAGCCTTTGAGTTGTATCTACAGTTAGGGCCTCTATTGCAGGAGCATTTTCAACCACGTACATAAGGAATTCAGCTTGGCCTCTCACCCCTTTGAATCCTGTAAGGCGCATGTCCTTCAGATTCACATATTTATCTTCACACAGCGGTATTTCTTGTCTCGAAGGTCCATCGGTTGCAAACCACAAAGTATGAAGGCCATGAAACTGCATAAGTCATCAAGATTAGTAGGGTTTCTGTCTGCCACCTACATGCAGGTTGATAATAATACCTTACAAAGGGAAAAGAAAAACGATTGAGAATATTACTCACATGTACTTCCAACCTCTCAATGAACGGAGCAACCCTTAGAAAAAAAAACTAAGTAGAGGATTTTGTCACTATCTTCACGATGTATAATCAAAAGTATCGGCGCATGCCTGAGGTGAGAAAACACCCGAGGGCTATTTAACGTCCACCGGCTCTGAAAAATAAAACAACAAAGGTTATAACAAGGGATTACGTGGCACACGCTAATCCATAAACCGAATATTGTCCCATATAAAGTACCTCTAGCCGTTGCATTCCAAGTTGCAATGTCAGGTTTCGTACATCTGGTAGCCCATTGAGTAGTGACGTGGTAGCATGCTGAAAATCGCACAGCGGAACCAAAATCTTGCATTTTCTAGTTTCGTAGCATGATGGAGTGTGATAGGCATGTATGGTCCATCATAAACAAAGGTGGAGAGATTTGGAGCATCGAACTCCATCTTGGTTATATAACTGTGCACGACTTTCAAGTAGCATAGGTGGGACAATGGCCGCCGAACCATCTTCATTTCATCCTTGAGATGGCATCTGAGTAAGCTCAACCACTCAAGATTAACGCAACTGCACAAGACACTCTCGAGATCATGCCTAGTTGACTGGATTACATGGAGATGAAGCTTTCTTAGGTTTGGGAAACCTATGAAACCGGTAGGAGGTGGTTCGAAACGTACAAAGCTGAGTTGAAGACAGCCTAGGCAGGATACACTTTTGTAATCTGTAATGATCCCCATAGTCCGGGAAATTGTTCGGTGGCGCCAAATCAAAAGCTAGACTCTTTGTGTGCGCTGACAAAGCAAATCTAATCCAATTATTGAGGTGATCAACAAGCTTGCTCTCGAATATATATTTAATCTCAAGTTGGTCAAGAGCCCTGCCGCAGTGCTTCCGCAAAGCCGCATTAACACGGTCGATGAACATCTGGGTGCGCTGAGGTTTCCTCTTCACATTCTTACTCACATCATCGAGTCCAAAGCTTAGTCTGGGGCAAACTGTCCATGCACATCTCCAGTCACTTGACAAAACACTGGCCCGTACAGCCTCTTTCGCAGGTAATTTCGATAAAATTGTACACAACACATCCTTCAGCAAAAGGAGAAGACAAGTTTAAGAAAAGAAATCTATTTACCCTGAGGATCAAGTCCGAAGGCAAAATTAAGATACCTGTGGAAGGTCTTGAAGCTTAACGATTGGCCTTCCGTTGCGATTCTTGGAAGGTCTTGCTTGCTTCTCTGCCGTAACTCTACTCGTCAGATAGTTCCCCATTCCAATGCTGATGAAAGAACATTGAGGAGCATGGTTAAGGAACTCACATAATAATAATGTACCTCTTTTCTGAGACTAGAATCAGTAAGTCGTCTGGTTCGCATCATTAAAATGTCGCCGGTACGCCAGGTGCTTAAGACACACAAATTAAAGGAAAAACTGTGGGTACAGCAAGGGGAAATCGGAAGGTTATAATAAGCTTAATGACAGGGGCCAACCTATGGAGATCGCAGAGATCGGGGGCGAGCAATCCACGTTTTAGGGCTAATTTATTTTCGTCGGGGGGTTCACGACGCCGCCCTCCGACTCAGACCAAATTAACTCCTGACGGGAGGGTAGGCCGGAGCGGCGACGAGCGACGAGAAGGTGCGGAGCTGGGTGACGCCGAAGGTGGACGGAGATGGAAGAAACGCAGCGCTTTTGTCTCTGGAGCAAGAGGCTACACCTTATTCCGAATTTGAGTACGTGACAAGCACACGTCGACTCTGCAAAGGTCTGGGCCCGTCTTTCTTTTCGCAAGGGCTATG
Source organism: Aegilops speltoides (assembly GCA_021437245.1). Taxonomy (NCBI): domain Eukaryota; kingdom Viridiplantae; phylum Streptophyta; class Magnoliopsida; order Poales; family Poaceae; genus Aegilops; species Aegilops speltoides. The sequence continues at coordinate 19,158,429 of CM038145.1, read as the reverse complement.
AATCGCCTACTGGGTGGGGCACTAGCAGGCCAGCCCAACACAGCAGGACGGCGTGACTTTGTTTTTTGCTTTGTTTTTTCCACTGTTTGTGGCCCAGTTCTACATGGCTTTTCTCTGGTTTTTATGCTTTTTTTAGATTGTTTTTATTCTTTTCTGTTTTCCTTCTCTTTTTCTTTCGCAGTTTTTGGTTATTCCGTTTTCTTCCTTTTTTTTTCCTTCTTGTTTCGTTTTTCCTTGGTCTTCTTTGTTACTTTCTTGGTTTTTTATTTCCTTCTTTGGTTTTCACCCAATTTATATGCTTTTTTTTTGGTATTTTCCTTCCTTTCCTTTTTTCAACAAATGTCTATATTTTTCATATGCATTTTAGATTTTTCATATATGTTAGGAACATTTTTTACACACGTTTGACATTTTCTAATACAAGACTTACATATTTTTAATATATGTTTCAACTCCTACTTTTTCCATACACCTTGTACATTTTTCATATACATATAAAACATTCTTTAAATGTTCCACATTTTTAATACATATTTTGTTTTTCCAAAAAACAAGTTTTGAACATTTTGTCAAATGAAGGTGAAGCATTTTTTAATACATATTGGAAAAAATAGCAAGTCCACCTTTTCTTAACTATGCAATATTTTCTTGAGAATGTCATGAACACATTTTTGAAACTTGTGAACTTTTCTTAATGTACATTTTTAATCTAGGAAAATATTTTTTAAAATACATGATTTTTTTACAATGCATGTGCATTTTTTTAAAATATCACATACATTTTCTTGATTGACATTGTACATTTTTCATATACGTTACAAACATATTTCTACCCTCGTGTTACATTTTTCAAATGCAAGATTCAAATTTTTTAAATTGTATGTGAATTGTATATATTTTGAAATAAAAAAATAAAAAAATGTGAATAGAAAACGGAGAAAAAACAAAAAAATAAATAACATGACGTCGGCATGATAATGTGACGCGATTACAGGGCCGGCCCAATACATGCTCCTTGCAGAGCCATGGTAGGCCACGCAGCAAGCAGCACATAGTCATACCCCTTTTCCCTAAAAAAACATAGTCATACCCCTTTCTTTTTCATGTTTGGTTCGACAAATAAATACTTACTTCATTTTAAAGTTAAAACTTTGTAGAAACTTGAGAAGGAAAATTTGAAAGCCGGCAAGTGACACTTCGAGACCGGAGGGTGTGATAGCTTCAGCTAGTAAAGAGATTTTAACTAAGTCTGTAGCACAGGCTATCCCCATAGACTCTATGGCTTGTTTCAAGTTACCACGGGAACTATGTTAGCATATTATATCTCTCATCGGGAATTTTGGGTGGGGCAATGCAGAGAGAGAGAGAGAGAGAGAGAGAGAGAGAGAGAGAGAGAGAGAGAGAGAGAGAGAGAGAGAGAGAGAGAGAACTATGTGGGTATCATGGGAGACTAGGACCGTGGAAAGAATATATGGATGCTATGGGCTTCAGAGACATCGAGATCTTCAACCTGGTTTCATTGGCATCATGCATGGCATAGTATGTAACAACCTTAATCTTTTTTTTCATGCACTTTCTTGACGCATACAAGTTGGGCGCACATGTCGTCTCAAATTTGGAAACGCATTTGTGAAGGTTGTGACATAATGTGTCGAGGTTTAGTCTGGAGGATTTGGTGATGGCACCCAAACTAGATTTTTGTTGGACAAGTGGATCCCTCAATGATGTTTGCAATTATATTCAAGAGGAATTAAGAAGTTCAGATGTCTCAATATTAAACGAGCATTATTAAACAATGGATGTTGAAATTATTCGCAATATACCAAAAAAAGACATTCACCTGACTTTATATATAAAACAAACCACCAGAGCCACAAAGTCCCAACACAAAGGATCGTACCACACACACACAAGTAGCACACAAACACAGTACGGCAAGATTCTGCTGAGGGTACAACTCAACAAGCCATAAAGAAAAAAAAAAGGGAATGGCCAAGTGCACTGCCACAGCCATGTGGTGTAGACTGATTTTTTGGTATGGCATTATGCGAAGAATTAAATCTTCTCCACCCAGTCTGTGTACGGTCTACCACATGATCATGTAGATGAAAATGAGTCACGAAGATTGGTTTGAATACTTCCCATAGTCATCTAACTCTTAGTGTGAGAGGGATTTCTAGATGAATCTACGGGTTGTCAAAGTTCAAGGGAAATTGCTTGTATAGATTTGCATGGCGCTCCGCCCCGGGCCTCTCTGCCGACCAGGGAGGTTACCATAGGTACACAGTGCCATCTGCGGCATGCTCGCTGTATAATGCCAAGGTGGATAGCTGGAGTCACCCTTTGTTAGTGTAATGACAAATGTGTGGTATCTAATGGACACCAAGATGTTCAGTAAGATCACTATGAATACACCGATGGAAAAAGTGGTGGCCCGTTGGTTTGTGCACGACGCTCTTTTAGGATGAGCTCGTTTGGGTGTTGGTCACGCTCTAGGCTGTGTGGTGGGCATGACTTCGGTCCATTCACGAAGAAGAATTTCAATCGCTGCTCTCCACACACATGCTTTAATTTTATTATTTGGTACCTGGTAGAGGTAGGTATGATCAGCAAGGAGGAAGAGAGAAGGGGCACTAGAGTTGTGCATAACCAATATGGCAAGATCCATGTGGATTGCATGTGGTTGGCTCATGTAATTAGCTCATTGGAGCGGGCAGAGGTGTCCAATGATATGCAGAGGTCAGCGCTTGCGGCGTAGGCGCCACAACTAGAAAAAGATGGGGACCAAAGGTACTGAGGAGGATGGTGCCAATGCTCAGTTGTTGCCTTCAGGGTTAGTTGCTCCCATGAAGTCTGCTGAGGAACTTGCATTCGGTCGGTCCATTGGCCTCCTTTCACAAGGTGGCCTCCCAACTTCATCCTTTTGCAACCTCCGACGAATTTCAGGTTGTTGCAAAGGGTTGCACTTTTGCGAATGAGGGCGAGGACACTCTATACGACTTCACTGAGATGATGAAAAGCCTCTTGTCACACCTTCGACCACCTAAGGGTTATATCATCTTGTCAATGGGAAGAAGATGAAGAGTGTCAACTAGTTGGTAAGTGCCGCTATGAGGGACAAAACGACAAAATGTTAATCCCTAGAAAGTGTTCCCTTCTCCGATTATCTTTGCAGACTATTTCAGCTGTTGTGTGGGCTTGGCCCTGGATGTGTTGGTTTTTGCTCGGTTTTTCGCCAATTAACCAGGCAAACTATCTTCTTAATTAATGAAAAATCCAAAACTTTTGCCTCTGTTAAAATATCCATGTGGACAAGGGGGCTATCCAAAACTTTGAACAAAGGAGCGTGAACAACGACCAGTAGAGATGAACTTGGAATCTTGATGGCGCCTCGGCGACTTGCTATGATGGTTTAACATCACCTGCTATTCTTGAGGTCAAGGCTATTGGTAAGGCACTAACTTTAGCCTCTGATGCGCATCGGTGCGGAAATCAGTTGCAATATATTTCAGTGAGATTTGATTGTGTGAAATAGAACCATCTAGATTGAAAACATGTGGAAAAAATTAAAATACATAGGACTTGTTATATTTGATCATATGTCTTTGTAATATATTTATTAAATATAAATAAAATAGAATAAAAATAATTTTTCCATGCATGGTTGCATTATGGTGGGTCTTTTCGCATGCATGGTGGTGGGTCTTTTCTCATGCATGGTTGCATGTTGTGATGGGTCTTTTCTCATGCATGGTTAAATGTTAAAGTGGGTCTTATTCCATCCATAATTGTATGTGTGGTAATGCTTGCATGTTGAGATAAATATTTAGTGGGCATCATTCTCTAAGGTATATAGGACGTGCGACCAGTGAAAATGAGTAGTCATTGCATTGAGGTGATCAAGTGCCTAATAATGAAGGGGCTACTGCTTCTAGAGGTACGTCATTAAAATTGCTTCGAAAGTTACAAAATATTACCCACCAATGCCATCTATAAGTGATAAAAAATGTTTCACAAAGAGGAAATCTCTGGCTGGGACGGCCCATACAGCAGGGACCTCCTATGTTGTGCTCTGCGCGTTAAGAAAAGACGCAATGCGGCCATTTGGGCTGGCCCATGTCCCGACGGCCTGTCTTTTAAATTTCGCTTTTATTTTTCTTTTCTTTTCTATTTTCGTTTTTTCCATTTTAGATAATATGGAACTTCCAAAAGTTCCGAAATTAAAAAATAAGAATATTTAAAAATGATAAAATGTTTTTGGATTCAAATTTTTCTTATTCAGAAATTGTTTGAAAATTTGAAAGCAAATATTCAGGAAACCAGAAAATATTCATAATTTTTCAAAAATTACATGTATTAATAAATGTTACTGACGAGGCCTAGGGTCAGACTTGTACAACTAGAAGCCACAAGCTTTGTTGAGTGTCGTTGGCCGAGGGGCAGAGGCATGGCACCGCACAGTCATGTCATGTTCAGGTGGCAGGTTGAGGCATAGAGGGATTAGGGGACAAGATCTACGAGCATTTAAATCCGAGCGATTCATTGTTGTTGATTGACCGTGCGTGATCATCGAGCAGGCCTAGAGAGTCCAGCGTATGTTTAGTTTTCCTTAGGCAGCGCGTATGCTTCTTTTTTTTTGAAAATGGCAGAACGTATGCTAAGTTGTCAGGGCTATGCCTCATCCGTGGGAGTTCCTATTGGACGCTCTTTGCGTCCAACAGCACCCAGACGCGGAATCGAACACGTGACTTGCCGGTCAAGAAGCTATGCCACTAGCCACTCCAGCCGTAGACAACTTCTGCCTTATTGGAAAGGTTATCTATTTTAGTTCATTACCTAAGCGCTTACATTTTAAAATAATCTGCACACATAATCGAACGTTTCTTAAAACTTTTGCATATAAAATTTAAATGCTGAATATTGTTTCAGAAACGAAAATAAGTTTTGGACTTTCAAACCTTTTCTATTCCGCATTTTTATGAAATTTGAATAAATTTCGAAATCACAAACATTTTTATATATGTGAACAATTTTTGAAAATAGAAACATCTTTCAAAATTCCAACCGAACAATTTTTGAAATCCAAACTTGTGAAAACATGAACAACATGAAAAAAGAGAACAAAAATTAACATTCCGAACAAATTTTCAGAACAAAAAATAAGATTCTGAACAAAATTTGGAAACATAAACAATTTTCTAAAACACAAACAAAATTTATAAATTAGATTTTTTTAAAATTTCCAAAATAATTTTCAAGTTTGGAACAAATTTTGAAAATGCAAACATTTTCGAAATTCTAATATTTTCTGAATTTTGTAGATATTTAACGAAATTTAGAAACACGAATATTTTTCCGAAATCTGCAAAAACAATTATAAGCAAGCATCTTTTGAATCTGCGAACATTTCTTAGAAATCATATTTTTTTTTGCAAAGATTAACAATATTTGAAATATTGGAACACATTGTGAAGTTCTAAACAAATTTCAAGACAATGAGAACAAAAATTAACATTCCGAACAATTTTTGAACTCCAAACTTTTGAAAACACGAACAACATGAACAACATGTGAAAAAATGAGAACAAAAATTAACATTCCAAACAAATTTTCAGAAAAAAAAGATTTCGAACAAATTTTGAAAACACGAATTTTTTTTGAAATTAGAATATTTTTTGAAATTCCTGAACAAATTTTGAATATGAGAACAATTTTTGGAATTATAATATTTTTAACAAAATTTAAAAACAGGAACATTTTCATACATGTTGAACATTTTTTTGGAAAATGCAATCATTTTGTAATTTTTGGACACTTTTTCAAAAAAAGGAAAATAAAATTGAAAAAAATAGAAAGGAAAAAGAAACAGAAAACACGAAAAAAAATGGTAAAATAAATAAAGAAAAAATAATAGAAAGCCGGAAAAACCAGAAAAGCAATGAAACAGGGAAAAAACTTGGTTCAAGGAAACTTTCGCAAAAATGCGAAGAATTTTTAAAAACATGAACAAATTTGGAAACTTTCGAATATTGTTCATAAAATTTGAACAATTATTTAATATTTTTAACATTTTAGAAAAGAATAGAAAGAAGAAACAGTAAAGATAAATTAAATAGAGAAAATTAAAGGAAAAAAGTAAATAGATAAAAACGAAAAAATAACAAGAAATAAAAACAAGACCGAGAAAATGAAACAAGAAATAAATAAAGCGGTTTAGGAACCTTCTAGAAGGTTCCCAAAACCGGGCAGGAATCTTCTAGAAAGTTCACAAAACCATATGCTCGCATCCTCAGCTGGGCTGGCCCATTCTAACGATCTGGTATTGGTCAGGTGTGCGATTGGTCGACTGTTTGCCGCAAAATGCGGCAAATAGGAAATTCCGTCATCCGTATCGTCGATTCCTATTAGGAATCGCCTACGAGCGAGCAAACCGGGCCGACCCATTAGTGCAATCGCCCGTGGGTAGCTGTAGGTTCGCTCTCTCTGCTCTGTTTTTTCTTTGTTATTTTTATTTTTAATTTCCTTTTGTTTTTCCATTCATTTTCTTTGATTTTTTCCCTTTTTATATTTTGTTTTTTCATTGTTCTTTTTTCCTTCATTAGATTTTGTTTTTCCATTGATTTTTCATTTGTCTTTCTTTTGCTTTTTCATTGTTTTCTTTTTGACTGTTCTTTTTTCTTTGCTATATTTTGTTTTCTCATTGGTTTTTTCTTTGTTCGTTATACCTGTTGTTTTATTTTGTTTCTTTCTTGTTTTTTTGTATTGTTTGGTTTATTTGCTTTTCTTTTTGCTACTTTGTCAGTTTTAATTGGTCTTCTTTTTAAACACGTTTCTACTTTTCTCATTATACAATGTACCTTTTTAGTGCACATGTGAAAAATTTATTTTGATACACTTTGGACATTTTTCAAATAATACATGTTGAACATTATTTGAAAATACATGTTTTGAACACTTCTTTGAATACTCGGTAATATTTTCAAAATACACATTGTATATTTTTGTAATGACAATAAAAATATTAAGGTCCCAAAAATAAATATTCCAGCTATTTTCTCTTTTTTTTAGGATAGCTATTTTCTCTTTTGAGAATTAATATTATGGTCTCAAAAACCTGTAAGTAGGACCCATGCGCCACCACGCAGAAGCTTTTAGGCCAACTCTAACGCATGACCCTAAATCATCCGGGCCCAAACGGACAGACGAGCCGGTCCAACGCGCAACCCTATTCTCAAATTGTGTGCGTTTTTTGTCCGACTTGACCCATTCCAGGTGCATGGTTGAGCGAGCTTTGCGGTGACACGGACAACGAACGGACGGGTACACGGCGTCTCGACGTCCGCCTCGGGCCCGTGTGATGACGGGAAAATGGCGGGCGTGAGACACGCGTCCACATCATTGATACAGAGTGAAATTTAAATGCATAAAATAAAAAAATAGAGTCAAACATTGCAGGTACTTTATTTCAAGAACTCTTACATTTGCATAAAAATCCTGTTAATTACATCTCCGAAGAGAAAACCCCTGATTAAAAATTCCAACATTTCTATTACATAGGATTGCATCACATGCCTATTACAATATACTACAATAAAATAAAATAAAAGGAATCCTCCTCGTGATCAACACTGAACTCCGGCCTGGAGGAACTTGAAGCTTATCCGCGTGGGTTTTCTTCAATGACATTATGTTTCATATTATGTCATATATTTTTCTACAATGCAACACATTTTGTTTGTGCTCGACTTCATTTATGTTATGGAGTAGATGAAGGTTGATTTTGGCCAGGCCTGATTTGGCCCCCTGTTTTGATGCATAGGATGTGTGCATATGTTTTCAATACTTGTAACTCATATCATGGAACTCATATAGGAGAACCCATGCTTTGAACACAATTTTGTTTTGTTTGGTTGATGGTTTATGCTGTGGAATTCATTTGAAAGAACCCACACCATAATACCATTTTTTTATTATGCCATGGGATCTATGAAAGAACCCATGTCATGGGGTAGTTTGCATTTTGTTTACTTTATGACTTATGCCACGGAATTCATCAAGGAACCCATGTCATAGCATAGTTTGTGTTTTGTTATTTTATGGTTTATGCCATGGAATTCGCATGAAAGAACCCATTCCATACTTTGCTTTTTTCTTTGTTTTATGGATTATGCCATGGAATTCATTTGAGAAGAACCCATTGCACGAAATGTGCCTTGTGAGTATTTTAGCGTTTTTTGTGCCTCATGTCATGGAATTCACATGAAAGAACTCATGCTTAGAGCATTTTATATGTCCCCCAGACACGACATGTCCGTGTGAAGGAAAATATGCATCCTTGATTCGAACTAAATGGCCGAAACTAAGGAGAAGATTTCTATATGAAAAATATGCAAATCCTTGATTTCATGTAGTATGTAAATTCCTCGATCCGAACCAAAAGGCCAAACCTAAGGTTATAATTTCATGATGTGCATATCCCTTGATTCGAACCAAAATGGCCGAACCTAAGGGCATGATTTTATGAGTTATATATTCCTTGATACGAACCAAAAGGCCAAACCTAAGGGTAGAATTTTATGAGTTTTATGTTCCTTGATCCGAACCCAAAAAAAAATGGCCAAAACTAAGGATATGATTTCATGCATGCACATTCCTTGATCCGAACCAAAGAGGCCGAACCTAAGGCATGATTTCATGAGTAAGGGAGAGAGTTCCCTGATCCGAACCATATGGCCGAAACTAAGGACAAGAATTCATGAGTAAGGAAGAGAGTTCCTTGATCCGAACCAAATGGCCGAAACTAAGGACCAGATTTCATGAGGAAGGGAGAGAGCTCCTTGATCCGAACCATATGGCCGAAACTAAGGACAAGAATTCATGAGTAAGGAAGAGAGTTCCTTGATCCGAACCATATGGCCGAAACTAATGACAGGAATCATGAGTAAGGAAGAGAGTTCCTTGATCTGAACCAAATGGCCGAAACTAAGGACCAGATTTCATGAGGAAGGGAGAGAGTTCCTTGATCCGAACCAAACGGCCAAAACTAAGAGCATGGGAGCAACATCATATCTCACCTTCTCACCTCCCAAACAGCCAACACTCCTCCTTGCTTCTCCCTTTCTCATGGTGTCTCCTTTTTTTTGGTGTAGTATCACTAGTGCAGAACCGGGCATTAGCACCGGTTCGTAAGGACCTATAGTGTCGGTTACATAACCGGCACTAATTTGTGGTCACTAAAGCCCCCCTCCTTTAGTACCGGTTCAGCACGAACCGGTGCTAAAGGGCAACCACGTGGCACTAGCCAGCTCCGGGGGCCTGGAGCCCTTTAGTACCGGTTGGTAACACCAACCGGTACTATAAGGTTTGGTGCGTTTTTAGTTTTATGATTTTTTTTTCATTTAATTTTGTGTTTCCATTTTAATTCTTTTTCGTTTGCTGGTATTTTACGATACTACACATTGTACACGTTATGCATCATATATACATCATGCATGCTTTGTTTATCAACGCTGCTGCTATGTTCATTGCACCCGCAGATATAACATGCTCATGCATGCTTTTGCATCATTACATCATCATATATATATAATAACAAGTCCTACTAATCATGCATCATCATATAACTTCTACTCGTTATTAATAATAAGTCATACGATCATCATCCTCATATATAGTCATCGAACCCAACCCTACATAATTGTTCTTAGCACATGATCATCGATCGGTAGGACCTAAACACCCTTAAGGTAAAATAGCATAAAACAATATAGACCCCGACTCTCCATTATGAAGAATGGCGATCATCCTGTCTCCAATTCTTGCCTTTCGCTGCTTATTGCTTCCAAGAAGCTCCTTACGACTGTCCATACATTTTTCCATTCTTTGATTGTTATGTCTCCACTTCTTTTAGAAACCCGGTATGGACAGTTGAGATTCAGAGGACGACCTGGTAGTATGTTCAAAACATGAAGGCTACCACGCGTATACATCGATGAGGCACACAATCATTCGGGATTATCTGTTGAAAAACATAGTAATAACTTCGTAGTTAGCAATGATGTACTAGTTTTAGAAGTGTGCAAAAAGATGCACGGATGTTGTAATAGTAAAAATAATCTTACCAAGGTATCTCCATGGTAGTTACAGAGTTCAACACGTGCACTAGTGGCACGTATTGACCATAATGTTGAGGAGTTTGATTGTAGATATTGTAATTCTCAAGATCAGTACAAAATCCGACCGGATGTCGCTTTCTCCCGATAAGTTAATTCGCAGCCTTCGTGTAGTGCGTTCATCTACCATCTTCCGCACATTCTTTGAAGAATGAAAATAAGCTGTCAATGGAGATAAGTTGTCAACTATATATTTTGAAATAAACAATATAAATTACTTAATAACTATGTTTAGCTCACATGAGGGAAGAACTGGAGGTGTATCCACAAAGACCCAAATCGTAGGTGTCTCTTGCTCGATTGTAGGATCACCAAGATCCATGGTGACAATCATACCCTCATCAAGACCATACATCTTGCAAAATGCATCCCAATTTTTGCAACCAAAATGGGTTACACTCTGAGCATTGTACAGCTTTACTTGAAAATCCACACCATGTTCGGTACTTAGGAAAAAAAATTGGTTTCGAAATTTTCATGGTCTTCAATACCCATCCTCTCCAAGACATAGCGTCTTGCAAAGCATGGGATAAGCTAGTCGAATTGGAAATATGA